>CM063527.1:24912201-25512201 GCA_032199755.1 Ambrosia artemisiifolia
CAATCATCAAAAGACTAGTGGAAGAAAAAGGTCTTGTTCAACAGCCCAAAAGTTGAGAAGATTGAAGCATGAGTAGCACGTGTTTGTCCAGCCAAAGACGTAAAACGTAGCGCTACCACGGAGGCAGCCACGATTTCTATAAATAAGTTGAGAGGTTGGTGCATACGATAGAAAAATGGTAAAGAACCATCAGGTATGGTCGTTCACTCTTGATATTTTCTATCCCTCAGGTATGCCCTCTCGGCATTAGGACCTAGTAGTTTGTCTGTTTAGTTTTATTTCATTTTCATTACTAATAAACTATTGTAGTTCATGCCAAGTGGAAAGATTCGAGTTGAGACAGCTGCGAGGATCGACCGCATGCAGTCAATTGGAGAGTTGAAAGGGAGGGATACTTGTTCCTTTTGACCATCCCACTTATTTTCTTTGCATAAACATGTCACAAATAATTAATTTAAAAATATGCTAAGAAATTAAGTGTAAGGTGTTTAAAATTTTTCAAAATTCAAACACCTCAACGAAGTCAGTAAACCGTAAACTAGAGGAATAGTTTTTAAATGTTTTTGGCAGCAAAAATGTTTTCAAACCCTCTGAGTCCGCCCAAAAATCATACGGGGTATTAGGGAGGTTTTGGTAGTCAAAAGAACCATCTAGGGTGTTTTCAATTCCTTAAACAACTCCTACCCTCCTGCATGTGAGTATTTTGAGCCTTATCAAGCATACCACTACATATATACCCTCCATGCTCATTCATTTGGTTATGAGATATATTCCCCCTTGGCATGACATGGTTAGAACTTGTGTGACTTATGCATTTCAAGAACACATAGAAGGTGAGTGTGTGAAAATGATCTAGGCACTTAGGACTTACGCATTCCATTATCATTAGCCTTTTACATATTTTCCCACACGTATTCACCCATTTTGAGCCTTAGCCATTTTTGTTTCCTTCCATCCATTTAGCCCCTGCCATGACAAACAAAGGAAGTGTCGAGGTGTTGAGGAAGCTCTTAGGCAATTTTGGGATTTTGAAACACAAGCCGCACATCAAGGATTTCGGAACTCGATCGTGAAAAATGGTAACAGTAGAAAAGCCATAAAGAAGAGTGCACCAAGTATCAAGCATCACCCAGCAAGCATCAAGAATAAATAGTATATTAAAAAAATTTGTGTAATAATGATGCTGCTGAACTAAAGGAATCAAGGAACACTTCAAGCGAAGTTGTTGAAATTTTTTTCTGAAGACGAAGTAATCGACCCGACCTAGTGGAGGCTTTTAGGCGAAGTCGCCGAATGATTCACACGAATAGGCAAAATTCGAGTTATGAAATCCATGAAAATATCATCAAGGCCAACTTAAAAGATCCACAAGGTTCCGATAGCACCTCAAAACACATCTACGGGAGTTAGTCATGGTGGTAGACCCCATTCCTACCCTATCCATCATCATTTCACTAAACAAACCCTCTTAAAGTCCTTTTGATTCACACAACTTACCTCAACACAAGTGGTGGAGTTATGATTTGCATACAAGCCTATAATTTATGCTTGCTATTGGGTTGAATTTGAGTGTCCACACCCAAATAAAACCCGAGTGAATGAGAGTTGGTGAGGAAAAAGGAATTGGAACACTTTAGGGGTGTTTGAGTAGTCTTACCACAAACTGACCCGAAACCCCAAGAATCTATTAAGTGTGACTCCTAGGAGGTGGGTTATGCTAGGCACATCAAGTAAACCTAAAATTTTATGCCCAGAAAAATTACCTAAGGTTCGGTTTGCTTGAGGACAAGCAAATGCTTAAGTGTGAAGTTTTGTGATGTGCCGAGAATTACACATGTTTTACGTGTCCATTTACACCTCTTTTTGCACCAAAACCATGCATTTATAACGAGTTTACCACGATTTATCCTTCTTTGTTGATAATTGCAGGTTTCGAGGATTAAAAGTGAAAGGGGGAGAAAAACAACACAAAAGGCAAGGAATTGAAGACATAGAGAGTTGCAGCAGATGCAGCACGGCCATGCACCTGCCCCAGGTCAACAAGTCAACATTCCCAAGTCTGCTGGAAGTAAAAATTCATTGGACACAGATATGCACGGGTGTGCCTACCACTTCGCACGGCCGTGCTCAAGTCAACACGTCTTAGGAATGTTCCAGAACTGACCAAAACTGACAAGACGGTTAGCCACGTGTGCAAGCACAAGCGTGCTCCCCAGTGAGCACGGCCATGCTCATCAAATTCCATGACATAACCTGTACGCAAGGACTCTACAACTGCTCCGGATGTCGTGTATAGGCGTGCCACACATGAAGCACGGTTGTGCTCACCCAGCTAGTTTGCTTATAAATAGGGGCCTCCACTTCTCACTTTGGCATCCCATTTCATCTCATTCTCTCCCTTCTACAAGAAGTTTTTGCTATCTTAGGGACATATAGGTGTCCGTTGGAGCTTGGGATCACAGCATAAACACCACATTCGAGAGAAAAACCACCATAATCACTCAAATCACCAACAAATCTTCATATAACCCTCACCATGATTTCTACTTAAATCAACCCTTGTGAACTTGTTTTATTATCCATGCTAGGCTAGATCTCTCATGGTTTTGCTAGGGTGATGATCAAACTTGATATGAAATAAATAGTTTATTTTTATTTAATGTGGTGTTTTGTGTTCTTATAATTTCTTTCTACTCTTTCTTTGTTTGATGAATTAATTAGTTAATCAACATAGTATTTGGTCTTGTGGGTGTATTAGTAAGAAGTGGAGAGACTTATGAGTGTACCTGTGGCATGTAAAAACCAGCGCACTTATAAGCTAACCTAACTCCGCATGAAGTGATTAGCCTATTTGTGTTTGGAAACATTCACACTTTGTGGTTGATCCTCAACTATCAAAACTTCACTTAGGGTCGGTACGGTTTTTATACTTGGTCATTATAAGTGTTATCTTTGGCGCAAACTAGGGATTGGTGAACCTGTGTTAGAAGCGAACAGTATATATTTGCTTATATTATTATATTGCCGCACAATTAATAATAGGCCAATCACTTTTTGAAAAACTAATTATTTCAAGTAAAGGTAAGGTATAGGTAGGTTACCATGCCCCCTTTACCAATGTCAAGTGGTAGTTTTGATAGCCGCTCCGGCTGTTAGCAAACTATTTACAAAAAAAAATGAGTAACTGAATGTCAATATCGCAACTTTGGGAGCGTGTCTTTTGAGGTTGGGTTAACACAATCTTGGTCGATACTTCCTTCACAGTTGAGAGGTGAGCTTACCGGGGAGGAAGACTGATGTGCGTGGTTTTAGTAATTAAAAGATATCATTTTCCCAGTGCCAAAAACTTGGTGTTTTAAATTCCAAAGCTGGGATAAATGACTGATTTTTACTAAACCGGTTTTACAAAGTTTTAAATTTATAAAGTAAACAAAATTTACTTTTGAAACTAAAACAAACACATAGGCAGAGAACCTGACGTGCATAGTATAGTTTCTTGGGTAAGTATTGAGTATCGTATCCCCAATGATCACACTTTCCCCTACTCAACCTTATATCAATTTACCGATCGGGTTTTAAAAAGAAAATAAAACGGAGGGATTCTTTGATAAAAATAGTTTTGAAAAAGGTTTTGTAAAATAAAAAGATAAAAATAGTAGAGTAGTAAATTATGCATATCTCGGGGTCCATTGATTTAATAGTTAAGTTTATTATTAGAACTAATAATTTAAGTTAGTTTGTTTTGTGTGGAAGAAGAGAGGGATCTTGAAGTGTTGACTCTTTTATAGAGAAGTGGAGGCTACTACTCGCGTAGAATGCTGAACCTCTCCAGCGTGCGTCCACCTGGGGTCTCCGCCAGGGCCTCGCGTATAGCGGGCTCCTCAAACCGCGGTCAAGTATCTTGTCTTCGAGCTCATCTTCTTCTTAAAGCGGAGGCTTCACTTCTGACCTGGAACACCATACACCTCGTCTTAGCTCTCGCGTTTCGTACCGAAGGGTCTCGCCTTAGGGTAATTCCCGAGTAGGCCAACAATGAATCCCCATTGGTTAACGAACTAGGTCGATGGATCTCTCTTACAGTTGGTATCAGGAGACCGTACCCCCATTGGTTAACGGCGTTGTACTAACGAGAACTAGATAAAGAAACCATTATTTATTTATCTTTATTGTGACACGTAACATTTAGTGATCAATTAAATATTAAGTTGGTTGAATTAATGATAACTTAATTACCCAACCCTTAACCTCCCGAGCTGAATGAAATCCTTGACAATGGTGGAAACATAATCCTAAAGGCGTAAGATACAAGTGATCACTGGTGCACCCGTAGGGAATCCTCCCAGTGCCAAGAAGACCACTCAACTACTGAATAAAATCCTTGATAAAGGTGGAACATAATCCTGAAGGCGTATGATACAAAAAGATCACCGGTGCGCCCACAGGGAATCCTCCCTTTACCAAGAAGATTACTCAGTCATCTGGTATGGACCAGAAATGTGTCACTCAGATCTGGTCCACTTCAGAAGCCATTGCTTAGAACCTAATTTGGATATCAGAAGCCCGAGGGATCTGTCTCACTACCGGTTTCCTTGCCTTGGATCTAGTTTGGGACTACTAGAAGATGATTAAACCTCTAGTTATTAAGTTAAGTTAATCAATTATTATTTTATATTTTCAGATGAGGTCACAAGTGCATGGGTTTTGACACACCATAGGTACACTCATGAGTTCTCCTAATAAGTTAGTTATTGATTTTAGGTTCAAGTTATCATCAAAGCAACCTGTCACAAAGATAAACAAACAAGGATTATAAGAAGAGGACACCACAAATAACTAAAAATAAACTACTAGTAATAATAATAAAAGTCTACAAATCAAGTGGGTTCATGAATGATAGAAAGATACAACCATAAGACATGATCAACACAAGAACATGGCTGCTCATAGACAAGCTATCCATCTTCAAGTGATATGTAACTCTCTTGATCCTCACGACCCTCAACATTATTGCATAACTACTCTATGATCCTCTTCTTGGCTGGACCGACCAAGGTAAGTCGAAGCCTAACCATTGAGGGATGTTAGGATGTCATACATAAAGTATCCCAACAATCAATCTAAAACATGTACGGAAATAATTTTGTTAACACAAATAATGTTGGTGAGCATACTCAGTTTATATACGTATAATATAAGTTTTAGGAAAAAGATCTACAATTCAAGTGTCATGTCTTATTCAAGGAAAATATGAAAAACACGTAAGTACACAACGCGGGCCAAAACCAAATATACCTGATAACAAAGACTAAGGAATTAACAATGACCAAGGATTTCCCACACACATAAGTACTTTCCACTAGGCGGTTTGTCAGTCCCAAATGTGTATGAATATGTTTATGTTTATGAATATGTAATGGTTGGAAGTATTCTACGTTTATATTTAATCACGAAGCACAAGAATTTTAAGCATAACACGTATATGAATTGTATGTAAAAAAGTTTATGACTAAGTGCACTTGTATATTTAATATGTGTACATGAATCACCTCAAAAGTGTAAAAATGAAAAAAGTGGATAAGTATACTCACAGTTTGCGAAAACGACCAAAATCCAATTTAAGCTGCTGTGAGCTAAGGAATGGGAATTTCGAGAAATTCAACCTATAACGTATAAGAATACTAATAAGAAGGATGTCCTAAAAGTCTAAGGTATCTAGAGTTCTGAGGCATTAGGGATTGCTAAGTCGATTAGGAAATTGGACACAAGAATAAAATTGATTAGGTAATATACTTATTACAAATTGATTATTTAATTAAAAAGTAGTTCCAAATAATTGGGACAAAAGAATTAAATTAATTGCTTTAAACAATAATTTCATATAATTACAATAATTAGAAATAACTGAAGAAATAAATATAAGTTACATAAATGAGTCAAATATTGATGATTATGACTTCAGAATATAAAAATATTCCTGTTCTAAAAAGCATTAAATTTATAAAATAGATTTTAAGTAATATGAATTAATAAATGATTTATTGTATTTAAATAAACATAAATATGACTAAAATAAAAGATAGGTTCAAAAATTATATTTTTGTTAAAAATAAATACATTCTGATGAAAAATGATCAAAATAAATTTTCAATAATTTTCTCATTTTATTTGTAGTTAAAACTAATTTATTGAATTTAAAATATATTTAAATTATTAAAAATAGGAAAATCTATAAAACCTAAATATTTCAAGTACAATAATTTTAGATTAAGTTTCTCATGAGCAATAATAATTCTACAAAACTTTTGGAATTAAAATCATTTAAAATGAATTCTTCTTCAATTAAATTTGATAAAAAAAAAATTAAATTAATAAAAATACGAAATAAGATATTTTCCAGAAAATAAAATTAAAATAATTTTCTTTATGGTGTTAAGATATTACCCCTAAATTTTAATGATTTATGGACGAAAAATGAATTTATTATGAATTATTTATTTTTATATGCTCTAAATAATCAAGCATTAAAAAAAATGATATTATATGAAAAAAAAAATGCAATAAAAAGAATGGGTGAGACCAGGGTCGAGCCCGGGTCTCCTCACCCACACTCTAAATGCATCAATCACTACACCATCAAGGTCTTTGTGTTTATTATCGAAAATAATAATATTTATTATACTATACAAACTCTTCTTCTTCCCCAAATCATATATAAAACCCTAAACTTAACCCCAAAGCAATAAACCCAATCCTAACAATATAAACGATCGGGAACACAGGGTTTTTATGTGAGATCAATTGAATAACAAAACGACAAGCGCAAGAATGACTCACAAGATCGAATTCATGGTTAAACAAGTGTCGACGGCCGACCTATTTTAAGCTTCGACTAGAGGGCTTCTGGTCACCCCTTGAGTGTTTTTAAAATGGGTTTCGATTTTGTAAAAGTAGAGGAATGAAAAGGAATTATTAATTTACAGTAATAGTCAAGAATTGTAAATGTTTGTGTAACTTCTTGTAATGCTAACCGGTTGATACAAAACACAATTAAAGCCCGACTTAAACACGTATAAATTGTATTAAAACTCTTGTAAGTGATAAAAAATGATGGAGAAACCCAAACCTAACTAATAATATCGAATAAAGGCATGATTTAAATGGTTTTTAAACATCACCGGTAAATGGGCTCACCGGCCAGAGTTACTGCCTGAAAAAAGTGGAGGTAGAGAGAGGGAAACGAGTTTCAAAATAACTTTATTATTAACATGGTTAGCTTCTTCCTTTAAAAAAACTTAACTAAGCGATGCGTGGTTGGTGATGCTTACGTTAGAGTTTTTAAAGTGCATTTGAGTTCCAAATGATATACTTTGATATGATTTATGTTTCACATGACTTAATAGATTTAGAGTGCATTTTGGGAGTTAAATAACGCACTGAATTGAAAGTAGGAGGAACCGGGTGCAAGAAACGTGCAACCAGGAGCAAAGAACAAAGATTGGATGTGTTTTTGAGAATTTATATGGAATGGAAATGATGATAATTAAATGAAAGATGATTGAAAAATGAAGACGTGGACGAGAAAACGGAGTAAAACGGAGTTGAAACGAAGAAGTTATGAAGAAAACAAGAAAACCGAAATCGCATCATCAGGTCTGGCTTCAGCGATGCCAAAACCGGCTTCGGCGACGCCACTGGCATAGGAAAACCTTCAAAATTGTCGTATTCCAGCGAAAAATGGCATAAGGGAGCTGGAGGTGGCATCAGTTACGCCAAAACTGGCGTCGCCGACGCTAGATACTGGTCAGACTCAATTTTAACGAATTTTAATGCTTTTTAATGGACCTTTATAAGCTTTTTGACCCTTGACTCGGTATGGAATGACTATAAACGAATGTTGGGGGACCTAAAACATCATCTTTGATCCTCTTAACATCTACATATCAAATCATATCAATCCATCCAAATCATCCTTTTATCTGTAACGACCCGGTCAGTCGGTGACGGGTCGTTCAAGTAATATTTCTGGAAACTTGATCACAGGAATGTTCAAGTTGGAGCATAATATTTGTATTTCTATTTATAAATATTGGAATAACCTGAAAGGTTAACGATCTGAATAACTACGGAGACTGGAATAATTCAAGAATTTGTACGGAATTTCTGGAATATACAACAGATGATTATAATCAACGAATTTGTTTGGAGAGTGAAATACAATTTCTATACTCTCGTACAAGTCGATTGAATATCGAAGAATAATTTTTGTGACTTAATACATATTCAAATATATATATATATGCTTCTTATAATTTCTGTTATTTCTTTTATTTATATCGGAATTCATTTTCTGATTCTTTTGAATACATCTATTTTCTCTTTCCTTGATTTCTTTCTATTCTGTATTCTTTTTCTGATATTGTTTTCTTATTTCTTATGGCCTTAATATCCTGTAAGATTTCCCAGAAATTAATCGTGTTTATAAATTCACAATTTTGTACAGAATTGTCAATTTATCCCACAAAATCATTCTAGTAATTTCTCTTAGTGGATTCGTTCTGATTTTCTATTATCGTTATGGTTCACCAACTTTATAATGGTTTGGCATTTTAGGTAACCAAAAATTTTTCTATCTATTATTCTTTCTAATATTCCTGATATAACTTATATCTTTTCTAAACAAAAATTCTTTTAAATGATATTGTCGTAGATCCTGGATTGGTAAATACTTCAAGACTATCATTAAAAGATTTCGAGACTATCAATAAGCGCCGCTCTGATACCAACTGTAACGACCCGGTCAGTCGGTGACGGGTCGTCGGGTCGGGTATCAGAGTTGCACAGCGGATTCGGATCGTGATAGTCTTGACCTTTCCAGGATCCACGTCATCGCTATCTGATTGGTTACCTGAACACATGCCAAAAATAGTTTCTGTCAACATAAAGTTGGTGAGGTCGTGTATTTTATAAACAGAATGGCCAGTTCTATCTTTTGTATTTCTTTAAATAATTCTTTTAAATAAACATGCTTTACAATTCTATTGGGGAAAATTCTATTAAATCAATTCTATTTTATATCAATTCTATTATATCGATTATATTCTATTATTGCCATTCCTTATCGATTGGACCACTCTGCTTGTGGTAACTTGCTTATAACTACCCTCTAGTTGGGTAAACCTGGTTCCTGTCCTCTCCTGGAACAATAATGGTTCCTGCCCATTTACCTGAGCAAGAGAAGGATATGGCGATACCGTCCAGTACTGTCCTCGTTGTTTCTATTGTCCCCATATTCATTCTATTATTCTTTATAACATTTCTATTATGTAAAGCATTTCTAGGTTTTCTAAGTGACATGTATTCCCCCAAAACATTAATAAAACAGTAAAAGTGGGGAGTTCACGATACTCACAGGTTTGCGTTTATCTTCTGCTTAATCTCTCATTATAATTATATTTGATATATATATTGATACGTTTTACGCGTGAGACTTGTTAAATTGTAATACTTAGGATATATATTATATATACATTTATACATATACAACTTGATAGATATCAGATAGTCCTAAACTCGGGGTTCATTATTGATAGCTATTATATGAGACACGACCCGGACATCCTACATCTAGCTGGCCATTACAGCTTGGCACTCGTAACTAATAAAGCTGGCCATTACAGCTTGGCAAAGAAAAGGAAAATATTATTATTAACCCGAGTCTAGAGTATCGTCAATATACCAGTTTGTATTTATATAAACATATATATTTTATATATGTTTATTAATGTTATATTATTATTATCAAGTCCGTACGTTAATCGTATTATATATATAATCTTTATAATTATAATACTCCTCTCCGCGTTATATTGAACCGGGTTCTATCCCAGTGCTGACCGAGTCACTGAGTCGACTCGGTTAAGACTCGTGTCCGTTACTCAATTAATGGTACCTCGCAATCAATATAATCAATATATTAATAATAGATTATAGATTGTAACCAATTAATCCAATATAGTAGAACTTACCAAGATAACAACCGGATACTCCCCGGGTTATTACCGGAATATGATAGGAAGTCTTACGAACTGGGTATCGGACCCGTCTCCCGAGTTGGTACCTTATAACAATAACCATAAAGGTTTATTAGTTAATCGATATGAGACCGTGTATATATATAAAGAAATAGATTAGGACCCGAAAGATTATAAGGACTCGATAGGTGGTTTCGGGTTAACCGTAACCGATACAAATCAAGGATAGCAAGATAGGTAGGATTTGGTGGGGATTATGATAGGCTAGTCTCTGTACAAGGCTCGGGTTCACTGATTTATAATCGAATCAGATGAGATAAGTTTGGTAACCGGAGAACTCACCGGAAACACACCGGACACAACCAGAAGCTAACTCGATCTGTCAACAGTACTCGAACACACACATACTCACATACGTATGAATCCGAGACCACCGAAAAGGATGTACGAGTGGTTTATCAAGATCAATTCGGAACCAGAAGAATGGTTTTAATCGATGGGTTTTAGAGACGGTGAAGGAATTAACGACTGATGACAGTGAGTTCTCAGATGGGTTCGGTGGTCATAGAAGATTATCGGGTCATGGTGGTTACAGCCGACAGTCACCAAGACCGGTGACTGTCTTGGATTCGCTTAACAGAAATAGAAGATGAACGGTCACAGGTTGTTCTCAAAACCTGAAAGTGGTTCCGTTGGTTTATCGTTTTCAACACAGACACAAGGTAAAGGGTGTTGGGTTATTATCGGGTCACGATAAGAAGGTACTCACCGGGCTTGTTATCGAAATAAAGGAGGAGGAAGCTGGTTGCCGGAAAGGGGAAAGGCGGGTGGCAGCGGTGGCCGGAAGCAGCAGCGGAGGCGGCGAAAGCCGCCATGGCTGTCCGCTGAGGTCTGGTTGGCTGCTGTAAACACACACAAGTGTGTGTGTCGTATGAATGCCGAGAGAGAGATAAGAATGAGGGATTAAAAGGAGATATTAACCAGAGGGGTGTTTGGCAACGGGGATAATAACTGAAACTCGGGTGTATGGTGACGAGTATAACAACAAGATAAGGAACATTTGGTAACGATTAAATAATAGATAAGGAGCGTTTAGCCGAGATAAATAAAATTCAATACTTATTATTTAAATAATCGGTCAAAACGTTTGGTAGCGATATTCGAACTTGAATATTTTATAATAATAAAATAAATGGAGTGGTTGGGTACGACCCAACCCGTTTACGAGACCCGTAACACCTCGGGGTGTTACATTCTCCCCCCCTTAGGAAATTTCGTCCCCGAAATTTTAGTGATCTTGTCCTTTATACCCTTAATCTATAAGGATGTCACAAATCTAAACCGAATATTTATCAGTGAGACATGATCAGCTTTTGTGGTTTACTAGGAACTTGATCTTATATCAATTCAAATCTACGTTTTAACCTTTCTTGCTATAGTCATGTTAATACAGATATATGGACTATCTGTAATTTATGATATGACTATTAAAGGTTTTCCGTATAGATTGATATTTTTCTTTATACTATGAATATTTTTCTTATCTTATTCCTCATTAGAGTGAGAAACAGACTGAATATCTTTCTTATATAAAGACAATCCAAACATACTTGAGATCATGATCGTTTTTCTTCTGAGAGATTCACAAACCTCCAGCAAACATCACTAGAGTCTCAAATCGATACGATATACTCATCGTTTGATATTTGGATTTAACTACAATGATGGATTCTATATGGTTCTAGAGAGATAGATACGGAAGTCCCTTCATTATCATGACTTGAATGGGATCCGAGCTACTACCTCTTTTATTCGAACTTTAGAATTTACCATCATTGTAATTCCGATTCTCAGAGAGTAGAAATGATTTCTCAGATCATTAGACGTACCTTATCCGGAATCAAAAGGTGCCGGAAAAGACTAATTGAACTTGTTGAATTACACGGTTTCAACAATTCCTTTTTATCTCTGGAGAGATGAAAGACATCATCATTGATGAGTCGTTTAGGAAAGATCTTCGAATTATATTCTAATAACTCTTTCTTTGATAATGATTCAACTGATATTGAATTCTTATCACTTTTCCTTTTTCATTATCTTGACCTACTGGAATCGGTCATTGAGATTTCTCTTAAATCATTGATAATAGTTTTACTGACTATTTCATTGATGATTGACTGCATTGTATCTTATTACATATTATTTGACTTTTCTTATGGTATTATTGTGAATGAGGTCTTTCACAATTCTACAGTCAATATATGTAACTTTATCTTTATAGTCTCGAAATCTACTGGTAACAGTCGTTGTTACGATTCTTTGACTTTAAAATTCTAAGAACAATGCATCATTCATTCTTTCTCAAAATCATGATTATCATTCAGGTTTAATGCATGAGTACTTATTGCGTTAAGTATTTCTGCAATTATTCCTTCTGGATATCACTATTTTGGAATTCGTTAATGCTCTCGATAAAAATATTCTATAATTACTTTTTCATAAAATATTCTTTATAAAATTATATAATTTCTTGTATATATATTCTTATAATTATTTCTTCTGGCATATCGGATGCCTTTTTATAATATTTGGCACTTTCAGTGCCTTCTCGTGATACCTGGCATTTCTAATGCCTTTTTATTATTCAGACATATCGAATGTCTTTTTGGGTTCTATATTCTTTTTATTTCTCGATTTATATTCTTTTATTTATCAATTTATATTCTTTTATGTCCAAGCAAATACTGATAATATCTATAGCAAACACTATAAATCTATCATTTTTATAATATACCTTGCTTGGAATAATTCTTTCTTATTATAATATTTGATTAAAGCTTATACTTCGAGTGTCTGAAAACACTTTCAAGTAACTTATATATTGGCAATATATCATATCTTCTTAATCCAACTTATTATAAGCGAGGCTTATTTTATCGGGATATTCGTGTAGATAGTTCTTGCCAGAACAGTGATTTCTTAAATTATCTCTCACAGCCTTTAACTCGGAACAGGAAATTCGTCATACCTTGGCCAGAGAGTTTCACTGGAAAAATGAGCATAATTCTATTCATTTTTCGTTTTCACTTCGATTATACCTTGCGAGTCTCTACGCGATTTCGCTTAGTATCAATCGTATTTCAATATATTCGTTATAGATTATTTTCTTTTGATATTTCATTGGATTCTACCATTTCCGGTTTCTGAATCCATATAAATTTATATCTATTATATTTTAAGGATTTAACAATTCTTTGATCACTTCTTATTCATAAGGTTCAACTTGGTAACACTTGACCGTTTTACCAATTTGATTGTATTATAACTCGCACGAGTCTTTATACGAAGTGATTACAAAGATCCTTATAAAGAATCCTGTGACTTGGTGGCAAATGTCCGGATATACCTTCTGTAAGGGTCCGGATATCTGTTTGCCCCAGAGATTGCACAGTGGACATACAACTAGCTTTGGTTGGCAATCAGAAATCAATATACTGATTTCTATGATTCGTAGAAATTAACCAATCGATGGTTTTTATTCTGCGAACATGTTCTTAGTCGTATTTTACGGAGAAATTTCAACTAGATTGCCAATTCTGTGATCGTATTCTTCACACATATAATACGCTGATGGTTCGACTATATATTTCTTCTTATTATTATTTCTTATTATTTCTTT
Organism: Ambrosia artemisiifolia; assembly: GCA_032199755.1. Classification (NCBI taxonomy): domain Eukaryota; kingdom Viridiplantae; phylum Streptophyta; class Magnoliopsida; order Asterales; family Asteraceae; genus Ambrosia; species Ambrosia artemisiifolia. The sequence goes on from CM063527.1 coordinate 24,925,912, forward strand.
TAATATGTTCATGACGCAAACATACTGTGATCTTGATAAACTCCTACTCGAATGTTCCTGTGCCTGTGGCATTCATAATTATGTCGCGATCATAATTACTATTCCACCTCACCTAACATTCCAGTACTTATTTATTTTAATCACAATAGGTATGTGTCCTTCACATATTATTCCGATATTCTTTTCTTTATTTTCTCTTGAATTTGAAATTATATTATTCCGGAATAAAATATGTTGATCCGAGTCTAATGAAATAGACTGTCAATTGTTCAAGAATTTGATCGCGTCTAAAGATATCCCATATAACAACCAAATCTTTTAATCTTTCTGACTTGTTCGAGTCATAGGATTAAGATGGTACTTATATTGTCGCATAATCGAGCGAGTAAGAATTCGGTTTCTTTTGATAGATTCCAAATTATTTTTGTCACGAGAATTTCGAAATAATAATAATTCTGTTCAAAATATTATCTTAATTCTCGAAGGAAAAATATCGAAGGTATAATATAACTAGAATTTTTGGATATACACAACGAGTGATTTAGATTATGAAACGGAGTATATGATATTCATTGTTCATATTAGAATAAAATATCAAGGAAGTCGTTTAAACGAATATAAATATAGAATCGTGCCGAAAATACTCTTGAAGTATAAACGGATAGAAATTCGATTAAAGATCTTTTACGAAAATGGTACTGAATATGAAGTGAAATATGTTCGGACAAAATGATACGACCGTGGTTCTATAGGATTTTCATATTTTTGAAATAAAAACCTTTAAGAAGATTTATAATAACAATATTCGTTTGAGTTATAAAACGGTATCTACTTTTGAAAATAATAACGAATCAAAAGAGTCAGATTAAAAATCTTTTCATAGTATCGAAATTCTTTAAATAACAACTTTTCTTATTATCGTTTATAAAATAAATAGGTTTCTCAAAGTATTAAAGTCGAAATTGTTAAGATTAAACGAATAACTTTTTGGATAAAATATTCTAGGGAGAATAATAGTAATACCGGTTAATATTGATATCGAAATACTTGAATTCTCCAATAACGGATTTCTTATTATGGATTGATAAAATAGAATAGATCGTCTCAAAATATTAATATCAAAAATTTTTAATGTTATATAAAGTAGTTTTCGAATAAAACTTGAGACAATTTAAAGTTTTTCGATAATACGAAGAATATCACTACTTAATTCAATAAAAATAAAGATTAATAAATTTTTCTCAATCTTTATAAATTTTATATAAATCATTTATTTAAGACTGAAAACGGAGGGGTACTTATATATTTTTACTCAAAATTTGAATTCTTAATTCAATAGACAATATAAATAAATAAGAAGTAAGTTTAATAAATCACAAAGTCATACTGAAGAATTTTTAAAACATCTGAAATTATCGAGGAATATGTACGAGTTCTGATCAAAACACTCGAAGAAAATTCTTTAGAGACATAATACTTATATATTTCTAGTATATCGGAATTTATAAGAATTGCAAGATTTATCGAATCAAGTAATATTTCTGGAAACTTGATCACAGGAATGTTCAAGTTGGAGCATAATATTTGTATTTCTATTTATAAATATTGGAATAACCTGAAAGGTTAACGATCTGAATAACTACGGAGACTGGAATAATTCAAGAATTTGTACGGAATTTCTGGAATATACAACAGATGATTATAATCAACGAATTTGTTTGGAGAGTGAAATACAATTTCTATACTCTCGTACAAGTCGATTGAATATCGAAGAATAATTTTTGTGACTTAATACATATTCAAATATATATATATATGCTTCTTATAATTTCTGTTATTTCTTTTATTTATATCGGAATTCATTTTCTGATTCTTTTGAATACATCTATTTTCTCTTTCCTTGATTTCTTTCTATTCTGTATTCTTTTTCTGATATTGTTTTCTTATTTCTTATGGCCTTAATATCCTGTAAGATTTCCCAGAAATTAATCGTGTTTATAAATTCACAATTTTGTACAGAATTGTCAATTTATCCCACAAAATCATTCTAGTAATTTCTCTTAGTGGATTCGTTCTGATTTTCTATTATCGTTATGGTTCACCAACTTTATAATGGTTTGGCATTTTAGGTAACCAAAAATTTTTCTATCTATTATTCTTTCTAATATTCCTGATATAACTTATATCTTTTCTAAACAAAAATTCTTTTAAATGATATTGTCGTAGATCCTGGATTGGTAAATACTTCAAGACTATCATTAAAAGATTTCGAGACTATCAATAAGCGCCGCTCTGATACCAACTGTAACGACCCGGTCAGTCGGTGACGGGTCGTCGGGTCGGGTATCAGAGTTGCACAGCGGATTCGGATCGTGATAGTCTTGACCTTTCCAGGATCCACGTCATCGCTATCTGATTGGTTACCTGAACACATGCCAAAAATAGTTTCTGTCAACATAAAGTTGGTGAGGTCGTGTATTTTATAAACAGAATGGCCAGTTCTATCTTTTGTATTTCTTTAAATAATTCTTTTAAATAAACATGCTTTACAATTCTATTGGGGAAAATTCTATTAAATCAATTCTATTTTATATCAATTCTATTATATCGATTATATTCTATTATTGCCATTCCTTATCGATTGGACCACTCTGCTTGTGGTAACTTGCTTATAACTACCCTCTAGTTGGGTAAACCTGGTTCCTGTCCTCTCCTGGAACAATAATGGTTCCTGCCCATTTACCTGAGCAAGAGAAGGATATGGCGATACCGTCCAGTACTGTCCTCGTTGTTTCTATTGTCCCCATATTCATTCTATTATTCTTTATAACATTTCTATTATGTAAAGCATTTCTAGGTTTTCTAAGTGACATGTATTCCCCCAAAACATTAATAAAACAGTAAAAGTGGGGAGTTCACGATACTCACAGGTTTGCGTTTATCTTCTGCTTAATCTCTCATTATAATTATATTTGATATATATATTGATACGTTTTACGCGTGAGACTTGTTAAATTGTAATACTTAGGATATATATTATATATACATTTATACATATACAACTTGATAGATATCAGATAGTCCTAAACTCGGGGTTCATTATTGATAGCTATTATATGAGACACGACCCGGACATCCTACATCTAGCTGGCCATTACAGCTTGGCACTCGTAACTAATAAAGCTGGCCATTACAGCTTGGCAAAGAAAAGGAAAATATTATTATTAACCCGAGTCTAGAGTATCGTCAATATACCAGTTTGTATTTATATAAACATATATATTTTATATATGTTTATTAATGTTATATTATTATTATCAAGTCCGTACGTTAATCGTATTATATATATAATCTTTATAATTATAATACTCCTCTCCGCGTTATATTGAACCGGGTTCTATCCCAGTGCTGACCGAGTCACTGAGTCGACTCGGTTAAGACTCGTGTCCGTTACTCAATTAATGGTACCTCGCAATCAATATAATCAATATATTAATAATAGATTATAGATTGTAACCAATTAATCCAATATAGTAGAACTTACCAAGATAACAACCGGATACTCCCCGGGTTATTACCGGAATATGATAGGAAGTCTTACGAACTGGGTATCGGACCCGTCTCCCGAGTTGGTACCTTATAACAATAACCATAAAGGTTTATTAGTTAATCGATATGAGACCGTGTATATATATAAAGAAATAGATTAGGACCCGAAAGATTATAAGGACTCGATAGGTGGTTTCGGGTTAACCGTAACCGATACAAATCAAGGATAGCAAGATAGGTAGGATTTGGTGGGGATTATGATAGGCTAGTCTCTGTACAAGGCTCGGGTTCACTGATTTATAATCGAATCAGATGAGATAAGTTTGGTAACCGGAGAACTCACCGGAAACACACCGGACACAACCAGAAGCTAACTCGATCTGTCAACAGTACTCGAACACACACATACTCACATACGTATGAATCCGAGACCACCGAAAAGGATGTACGAGTGGTTTATCAAGATCAATTCGGAACCAGAAGAATGGTTTTAATCGATGGGTTTTAGAGACGGTGAAGGAATTAACGACTGATGACAGTGAGTTCTCAGATGGGTTCGGTGGTCATAGAAGATTATCGGGTCATGGTGGTTACAGCCGACAGTCACCAAGACCAGTGACTGTCTTGGATTCGCTTAACAGAAATAGAAGATGAACGGTCACAGGTTGTTCTCAAAACCTGAAAGTGGTTCCGTTGGTTTATCGTTTTCAACACAGACACAAGGTAAAGGGTGTTGGGTTATTATCGGGTCACGATAAGAAGGTACTCACCGGGCTTGTTATCGAAATAAAGGAGGAGGAAGCTGGTTGCCGGAAAGGGGAAAGGCGGTGGCAGCGGTGGCCGGAAGCAGCAGCGGAGGCGGCGAAAGCCGCCATGGCTGTCCGGTGAGGTCTGGTTGGCTGCTGTAAACACACACAAGTGTGTGTGTGTCGTATGAATGCCGAGAGAGATATAAGAATGAGGGATTAAAAGGAGATATTAACCAGAGGGGTGTTTGGCAACGGGGATAATAACTGAAACTCGGGTGTATGGTGACGAGTATAACAACAAGATAAGGAACATTTGGTAACGATTAAATAATAGATAAGGAGCGTTTAGCCGAGATAAATAAAATTCAATAATTATTATTTAAATAATCGGTCAAAACGTTTGGTAGCGATATTCGAACTTGAATATTTTATAATAATAAAATAAATGGAGTGGTTGGGTACGACCCGACCCGTTTACGAGACCCGTAACACCTCGGGGTGTTACATTATCAAAGATTCAAGCTCCTACAACCATGCTTGGCTAATTTCTTGTATCATTCCCGGGTGTAAGCATTTGAAGTCCTAGGGTTCATAACAATTTGGGTATTTCTTAAACTTTTGTGTTTAATTCTATGTTTGAACAATTGTGTTGAATGCTTTAATTTTGTATTGAATTCACTTTTGAGTAATTGTTCTTGTGCCAATTCCTAGTGAAATGAATATGGTTATATGCTTTAACACAAACTTAGGATTGTATGTTCTAGAGTTATAAAGTATATTCTTTTCCATCTTTAGATATTGATAATTATTGATACCTAAGCCTATTGAACAATCAATCCGTTAACACCAATTGCACTTGAGTTATTTGACCCACTTTGTTAAACCTTAGGCTTTGATTGTTGAACTCGGGTGTGATCCTTTTATTAATATTATTGTCATAATCAAGTTTTTTTTACCAATTCCATTATCTTTGACAATTTCAATCAATTTCTTGAATCAATTTTGGTTCATCACTCTCAATACATTTTTTCTTAAATGAACAATACATGCAAACTTCATAAAACATAACATCTTTATAAGTGACCGTTTAATCAACTATACCATAATTCACTAACCACAGACTCTTCGTGGTTCGACACCGTTGTTACCACCAACTACATGGTTTGAGGTAATTTAGGAATTATAAATACTATTTTTGACCGTACCGCGACATCCGATCAAATTTTGGCGACATTGCCGGGTAGTTAGTGCGTTTGGTGTTTTTGTGTTTTTAGTTGATTTTTGTGATTAACTGTTTAATATCTATCTTTGTTACTTCTTTTTTGTTCGTTGTTACGCATGGTGTATTAAGTATGCAGGTGACAGATAATGCATGCATGCCACTTGTGCAATATCCAAATATTAGGAAATTAGCAAGATCATATTATTTTCGGGCTAGAAAAACCTGAAGGTACACATTTATATTCTTCACATCATCAGCCACACTATTCAAACTCCCAAGGCTATTATCAGTTAATTAAAAAGTATCAAGGGAGTTCATTTAGCCAAAGGACGCAACAATATCAAAACCTCCAAGGGGTAACCAAGGATGCTACCAAAGAAATAGTTACAATCAAGATGGTGGCCAATGGTACAACAAGCATGACAACTATAAAAAAGGTTACAACCAAGGCGGGTCTTCAAGTAAACAAGGTGGTGGTGATGATTCATTAAGTTCAAAGTTGGATGCTATCATGAACATGATGATAGAGAACAAGAAGGAGAATGAGGTGAGAGATAAATCTCATAAGGCTTTGGCGAAGCAAGTTGAGCAACCTATTGAGGATATGGCCCAACTTAAATGTGAGCGTGATGAGTGGGCAAATAGTATTGTGGTTTATGATGATATAGATGAAGATACTGCAAATCTTTCTGAATGGTTAAACCTAACTGAAGATGTAGCATCTCATGAAGATCCGGTGGCTGAGGTGAAAATTCCTCACGAATCTCATCCCGTGTTGATTATTGCACCGAATAAAGTGGAGGAAGAAGGTTCAAGGATGAAGAAGATGAAAGTGAGCTAGGAGGACATTGGGCAATATATTGTAAATTGGCCTTGCAACAAGAATCACCCAATTATCATTCCAATAAATGGGAAGCAATTGTAGATTTGGCATGTAGACTAACGAGTATATGTTGGAAACTCGGTAGGAAAATGTGGAATAAAACATTCATGCGTGGATTCAATGGACAAGTTGAAGAAGAATGAACAAATTGAGGCATGGAAGGTGAAATACCGAGCTTACCTTGGAAAATCGGTAGGAAAATGTTCACTTAGACCACCATGAGAGACAAAGAAGGTACGGTTTGGATGAAGACCCATAAACTTAGCGCTTCTGGGAGGCAACCCGTTGATCAGGTCCATGTACTCTCTCCTTTTTATTTATGTTTGAGTGTTTTAGTTTTTTTGTGTGTGTTTTTATTTGTTTTGAGTGTTTTGTTCATTTGGACCGTGGTAAATTTTGGGGTGAATCTTTGTTGGTTGGTTAGCACATTCCCGTACACATTTTTAGATCTCTCCTACACATTGAGGACAACGCGTACTTTAAGTTTGGGGATAGGAAAGAAAAATTTAAGCGTTTTGGAATCCCGCCATTTAAACACTACATATTGAGGATAATGTTGGACTCTAAGTGTGGGGATGGGGGAGAAAATTTGAAAATTTTTCAAAAATGTCCTTGTTTGAGCATTCTAAAAAGCGCAAGTAACTAAATCAACACGGGATTGTATGAACCATTTTGGTCTTTTGTCATGGTCAGGTTCTAAAAATTTGCATGATGACTCTCAACTAGTTTTGGTAAAAAGATTTATGGGTGGTTATTTGGGAGTAGTTTACTTGAAAGGTTGATTTGCTACACACGTCATATACCTACCTATTTTTTCATGTGAGATATTGAGCCACCACAACATGTTTTCACTTTATAAAATCTTATCTATTTTTACATGTTGTGTTCTTTTGAATTGAGTGTGCCATTATACTTGCATACGGTAGAGCTTGCACCATTGATACGTTTACCACCATCAAAACCTGAGATATTCATCCTAATAACTAATCCATATCATCAAAGTAACAAATACACAAGAATCCCCATGTTTAGACCATCACAACGCATTTCAAGCTCGTATCTTTCATTAAAAATTCACATAAATGATTAGATATAGTTTAGAACTATTTTTCAAAGGTTTTCAAAGATAGAAACTTTATAAAATTAGGTCTGGACCTTTATGGTTCAAAATAATGACTTCAAAAAGGTTTGGATGAATAACACACCTTAGATCTTTGCTTGTAAGGGGTGTTTGTAGGGTCAAAGAGGATTGACAAGCCAGTATAAACCTTAGTCTTACATCCTCTGATTTTTTTGTTTAAACTGCTCATGTAGAAGATTACCAAGTCCCGAAGAGTAAAGAAGCAGAACTTCTGAAGATGAACCAGATAGACATCTAAAGAACAAACTCCTGAAGGTTACTCATCAGAAGTTTGTCACTCATCAGCACTTTGATTAGAAGCTTCCCACCGCCCTTAATCTTCAGCAGTTTAGTATTATATTAGTATTCTTAAAGTCTTTGTTCAAGTTTCAATACTACAGCCTGTTGTAGTATTATCTTACAGTATTATAATCTTTTGATTACTTAGCTTATATGTAATTGTCTGTCTATAAATAGAGGGGTTAATCCCACTATTTTAGATAGATCTGAATACATCCTTCAACACTTTGAGTAGTTAACCATTTCAATATATATTTGAGAATCATTCTGCATTTATTGTTATATTCATTTACTATTATTGATTCTCGTCTTACTACTTAGTTCATTGATTGAGGGGGAGTAATAACTCCTGTTAACAGTGACCTTGACAACTTTAATTTCGGACGTGAAAAGACTGTTACTTCATCTAAACCTACTTATTATGGTGATCAAGGTTTTAATGATGATGGTCCTCTGTTGGGTTAATATGAGACCACAGTTACCAGGTTTAACCATGTTTAGTTATATGTTAAAGTTGGAGGGTTAGATATGTAATTATAGCATAGTTTATGCTAGAAACCCTAGCTGTGCGCACTTAAAGGAGGAGACTGCGAACTTAATGTTAAGTTCGCAGTCCTCAGAATTCTCCTATAAATAGGAGCTCATTTGTGCAGCTAGGGTTAAGGTTTTTGATGTATCTTTGAGAGCACAAGTTAAAGGTGCGAACTTATTTCATATAGTGCGAACTTATCCATGGTGTTTACTGCTGAATCTTTAATGGAATCGTGTCTTTATGTTTCTTGTGTGTCGGTCTTTATAATCTTCATCTAGTTCTTTAACTTGTCTTGATTAATCAACTAAAACACCTAACAAATAGGTGTTTCTAGTTGATAACAATCTAGTGCACACTTAAGATCTAGTATTTTGGGACTACAAGGGAAATGATAAGGAGCCACAAAAGGCCTTGGTTGTTGAAGACTTTGACTGGGGAGAAGAGGCAGCAGCTGCTGAAGCTGAAGTTAACAAAGCCCTGATGGCCACAATCTGCACCAAATCTTCAAATGGTGTAAACTCTGTTGAAGGATCGTCTGCTGAGGTTCTAAAGGGGGAAATGCAGAAGTATGCCGGGCTGAAGAGTGTGTTGACTGATGAGAAGGTGAATGATGAGAAAAGAGAGGAGGCGCTGATTGCTGAGAAGACTTCATCTGAGAAGGTCGCTGAGGAGGTGAAGAGTTCTTCTAAGAAAGCTGAGGAAAGGGACATGGTAAATATTCCCTTAGAAATTAAATCTAAACTGTGCTCACCTAGGTGTGTTACAGCTGTCGCATACTGTTTATCACACAACAGACGAGTTTTAAGAGAAATGGATGACATTCGTAAAATAAATACTGAAATGAAAGAAAATGAGTGGGCATATCAGCGAAAGTTAAATGCAACTCTAGCTGAAATGCAAACTTTAAAAGAATTTGTGCTTAAGAAAGATTTTCTGATAAACGATCTAACCTCAAAACTAGAGAAATCTAGAAATGAGACAACTCGTCTTCAAATTGTTGTGGATAAATGGAATGTGAGCAAACGGGCTCAAGCTGATATAATCGAATGTGGAAGACAATCATTCGTAAAGGATGGAATTGGGTATAAGGATAAGAATGGAATCGAAAGATCTCTATTCTTACCCTTGAGCCAAAGTGAATACATACCCATTCCATCACCTCATCCAAAAAATGACCTTTTTGAAAATAAATGTGATGAATCTGAGTCAAATACTAACATAAGTAAAAGTAATGCAGATGTGACCCAACAGGCTCAGGTGGAGGATGATGTGTGTTGTGGTGGCCAGACAGTGGGTTTAGGACATCCGGGTGCCAATTACTCAACAGTGAATTGGTTTATCTGGAATAATGAAAATTCGAAAAACAATTCTATTTTGGATGATTGTAAAACTTTAACTAAATCGGATGACTGTAATAGTTTGCCTAGGATGGATGACTGTAATAGTTCAACTAGGTTGGATGACTGTAAACTTGATTTAAAAGGGGCTGTGGCTCCCGATGATAGGAAGCCTCCTATCAAACGATCTAATGTTTGTGTTGAAAATGTTATTCCTGTGTGTGTTGATCTTAATGCTGCATTCTCTGATGATAATCATGTGGTCAAACCATCTGTGTTTGTGCCAGAACTTAAGCGTAACAGGTTTGGGAAATTTCTCACTGAGGAAATCCCAGAATTTATCCCCTCATCCACAGATGTATCAGGTTCTGAAGAATCACAAAGTGAAACAGGTACCTCAAGTTCTGAAGAATTACTGAGTGATACAGAAAGCAGCTGCAGCTTAACTAATCTGGACATCAATGAAGAATCAAGTAGCAACAGGGAAGAATCAAGCTCAACCGAAAGCTCAAGATCAAACAAGATCAAGAAAAGAACATCACAACCATCATCATCCAGATCTTCTCCTAAGATCAAGCCTAAGCATTCTAAATGCTTCAGATGTGGAAAAGAGGGTCACGTGGTCAAGAACTGTCACATAAAACCTAAATCACAAAAAGATGTCAAAACACAAAACTCTTTTTCGGATCAATTAAGAAATCTTCAAGAAACCGTAAAAAGTTTTGTTAAAAATACACAAATTTGGAAGAAACAAGAGTCAACTTTGGGAGAAAACCATGACAGATCAAAAATTAAACAAACTTGGATTCCCAAAGTTACTTAAGTTTCAGGCAAAATCTCCACTGTACATAGATTTTCTTTAGTTTAGCTTTGTTTCTCTTTTGTTTTTGTATGTGCAGAATAAATTACAAAAATGGCTGATAGCTCTCATGAGATATCTATGGCATGTCGACAGCGGCGCTTCAAGACACATGACAGGACTGAAAGAACTTCTCAAGAACTATCGGTTCATCGATGGAGAATTTGTAGCGTTCGCTGGAAATGAGAAGGGTGGAAAGATCGTTGGCATAGGAGATGTAGTCTCTGACGCGCTAACACTTGAGGACGTCAACTATGTTCCAGAACTGTGTTACAATCTATTGAGTGTATCACAAGTCTGTGACAAAGGAATCTCAGTGTTGTTTAACGACATGGAATGCATCTTCCTAAAGCCAGGATTTAAACCATCCACTGACATGATCATGCTAAAAGCCCCCAGACAAAACAATACTTATGTGATAAACATGAGGGATGCCAAGTCTGAACAACCAATGACTTGTCTACTATCAAAGGCATCCGAGTCAGAGTCACTGTTATGGCACAGGCGATTAGGTCATGTTAACTTTAAAAACATAAACAAACTTTCTAAACTTAATCTAGTCAGAGGTCTTCCTTCTAAGGAATTCCCTTTTTCTGAAAAATGTTTAGCATGTGCCAAAGGTAAACAACATAAGAAATCGCACAAGTCCAAAACAGTGAACTCAATTGACTCACCTCTTCAATTATTACATATGGATCTTTTTGGTCCTATCAGTGTAAAAAGCTTGGGTAAAAAGTCTTACTGTTTGGTGATTACAGATGACTTCTCTCGCTTTACATGGGTGTACTTCTTGGAATTCAAGAGTGAGGCTGCTGAGACCTTGATGCTGTTCGTTCCTTTGATCGAGAATATAATCAAGTTAAAAGTAAAGTCAATCAGAAGTGATCATGGAACAGAATTCAAGAACCAAACTTTTGTGACGTTCTGCAGCGGGAAAGGAATTCATCTCCAATATAGTGCTACAAGGACTCCTCAGCAAAATGGAGTGGCTGAAAGGAAGAATCGTACACTTATTGAAGCTGCCAGAACCATGCTCATTGACTCTAAGTTACCGATCATCTTCTGGGCAGAAGCTGTGAATACCGCCTGTTATGTTCTTAACAGGGTCTTGATTGTCAAGCCTCGTGGGAAAACAGCTTATGAATTGCTTTTCAAAAGAAAACCTCTCATTGATTATTTCAGGCCGTTTGGATGTTCCTGCACTCTTCTAAACAACTTTGAGAATATCATGAAGTTTGATGCTGTTGGAGACGAATGTTTCTTTGTTGGAAACTCGTCTAGTCAAAAGGCTTATCGAGTCTACAACAAACGCACCAAGATGGTTCTGGAATCCTTTTATATTGACTGGCAAGAATCCAACTCTACCAACGTTGGAACCGGTCCTGACTGGTTCTTTGATGTGGATGTTGTGTTCAATCACTTTGTCATTCCTGAACAGCAAGCTCATGCAGAACCAGCTCCTGAAAATCAAGCCACAAGCTCTTCTCCCTTTGGAAATATTCTCTACTCTTCTGATGATGAAGTCGCACCATTTACCACCCGTTTCTCTCCTCTGGTTGCTGATCCTATTTTTCCTCAACTTAATAATGGTGATACTACTGCTGAAACCTCTAACATTCCTGAAAGCACGTCAAATGCTGAAGGAACACAATCAAATCAGCAGTCTGTAAATGAGCCATCCAGTTCTTCTACACCTGGAGACCATCTTTCGAACCTTCCTCTTCAAGTGCAAGAAGAAGAAAATATGGGATTCAAATCTTCTAAGAACCATCCAATTGAAAACGTCATTGGACCAATCAGTGAGGGTGTTCTTACCAGAAATCAGACAGACAAGCTCAACACCGCTCTCTCAGCTTTCCTATCTCAAACCGTTCCTTTCAGCATTGAAGATGCAGTTAGAGATGCAAGCTGGGTTGAGGCCATGCAGGAAGAACTATTTCAGTTCAGAAAGCTCAAAGTGTGGGAGCTCGTTGATCTGCCTGAAGGAAAATATCCTATTGGGACAAGATGGGTTTTTCGCAACAAGATGGATGAACGTGGCGTGGTAATCAAGAACAAAGCTCGTCTGGTTGTTCAAGGATTTCGTCAGCAGGAGGGGATTGATTATGAGGAAGTCTTCGCTCCAGTCGCTCGACTTGAAGCCATACGCATCTTCTTGGCATATGCTTCATATCGAAATTTTAAAGTCTTTCAGATGGACGTGAAAAGCGCTTTCTTATATGGGAAGATCAAAGAAGAAGTCTATGTGTGCCAACCGCCCGGATTCGAAGACCCTCATCATCCAAACAGATACTACAAATTGGACAAGGCTCTCTATGGTCTCCATCAAGCTCCTAGAGCTTGGTATGAGACCTTGTCCTCATATCTGTTACAAAATGGATACACGAGAGGGAAGATCGACATGACCTTGTTCACCAAAGAAGTCAACAAACATTCTATCCTTGTTCAGATTTATGTTGATGATATTATCTTTGGTTCAACTGACGAAAATTTGTGCAGGGAATTTGAAAGCATCATGAAGTCTCAATTTGAAATGAGCATGATGGGAGAACTATCATTTTTCTTAGGTCTTGAAGTCCAACAAAAGGAAGACGGTATTCTCATTCATCAAGCTAAATACACAAGAGACATTCTGGCGAAGTACAACCTGTCGGATTGCAAACCGTCCAACACTCCTTTTGCAGCTCAAACAACGCTTGTACCAGATCTTGAAGGACCTTCTGTGAACCCGCACACTTATCGTTCTATGATTGGATCCTTGATGTATCTTACAGCCAGCAGACCGGACATCATGTGGGCAGTTGGATGCTGTGCCCGCTTTCAGTCAAATCCAAAGCAATCTCATGAGACTGCAGTTAAAAGAATCTTCCGCTACCTCAAAGGAACACCAAAACTTGGTTTATGGTATCCTAAGAGTGACAATTTTGACCTAATTGCGTACTCTGATAGTGATCATGCAGGTTGCAGGATTGACCGAAAGTCTGTCTCTGGTGGCTGTCAATTTCTTGGAAACAGGCTCGTGTCATGGCAGAGCAAGAAGCAGACCACTGTGTCGATATCTACTGCTCAAGCTGAGTACACAGCCGCATCCAGTTGTTGCTGTCAAGTGTTGTGGATCCAAAATCAGCTGTTGGATTACGGTTTGAATATCATGAGAACCCCTATCTACATTGATAATGATGCCTGTCGTGACATCGTGAAGAATCCAATTGATCATTCAAAAACTAAACATATTGAAATTCGGATTCATTCAATTCGCGATGCGCACGACAAGGGGTACATACAGGTGTTGCCTATCGATACTGCTGATCAAAAGGCAGATATCTTTACCAAAGCTTTCGACAAAACCCGTTTTCGTCAGTTGGTGACTTGGTTAGAAATGATCAACTTTGAATGATTTAATTTATGTTAAAAAAAAAAAAAAAAAAAAACTTTACTTTGTGAATAAATTATAGAAAAATCAAAAAAAAAAAAAAAAAAAAAAAAAAAAAAAAAAAAACTTTACTTTGTGAATAAATTATAGAAAAATCTTATGTTTTAAAATAAAATAAAGATTTTTGGGGGAGAAATAAACCGGTAAATCCCAAAATTTGCAAGTTTTAAAAACTTTTTCAAAACAATCAAGAAATGATAGAAACTAATCATATTTGTCAGCATGTGAATAGGACCCAGAGGACGTTGTGGCTTCAAGCAACGACATGTTGGTAGATTCAGCCTGGAATTGAGTAAACTGCTAAAAGATGAAAAACTAAAAAAAGTCTACACGAGGTGCTGGATTCCCACTGTGCTTCAGGCTTGCACAAGCTGAGTCCGGTCATACACAGGTTGAGAGATCAAAAGACACAGAAAATTTTGTGCATAAGCAATCAAAAGACACCTAAGAGTGCAAGCTACCAAAGCGGGGCTATTGAAATCAAAATGAGCAACAAAAGACACGCAATGTTAGTGACGTGCAAACATATAGATAGCTCAAAAAGCAATCAGATGATCATCTTCTCTGCTTATGGGAACATAGACCTGAAGCTCTCATCATCTGATTGACATAATGATCATCTTCTCTGCTTATGGAAACATAGACCTGAAGCTCTCATCATTATATCTCAATAAACCTTGAGGATTGGTAGGCTTACACCTGGCACAAGTGGGGTCCATTAACATGTCGTCAATATTACCAAAACATGATAAAGATCATCATATAAAGTATGTTGAAAGACGAGAGGCATGGATTTAAGTGGACAATTATACCGACAGTTTTTCTTGGGCTACAGCTATCCAAAGGAAAGTTGAAACGTGGTCTGGCAGGTATGACTGGTATGATCTTGATGCAAAAGGTGAGAAACGGTTGATCTCTAAACTCAAATCTTTGGTTAAAAAAGGCTATTTTCTTGTTTGTGGGCCTGCGCACTTAACTGTCTATTAAAATCTTAGTGGGCCTGTGAACTTAACTCATTGAAAACCTTTGTTGGGCCTGCGCACTTGACAAGAGTTTTGGGCCTGCGCACTTAAGGGCCAAGTACGCAGCCCAAACAATTTACCTATAAATACGCAGTTAAATTTCTCATTTTAACTTTTTATTTTTCAAAACCCTAAAGTTTTCACCACCCAACTGTCGTCGTCTTCATCCTCAGCCACCACTTGACCACCGTGTTCTTCAACAAAACAACCAACAAAACCACCTGTGAACCACCGTTCTTGATCCATTCCCTTCTATTCTCTTTCGTGTTTGTGTGTTTGATTAAAGGTAGTTCAGTGATTCTAACCTATTTCTTCGTGTATAACAGGATCTGAGGATTGAAATCAGTAAAATCAGTTGATGTTTGGGTTTTTGATGAACTGCGCACTTAAAACATGAAGAACTGCGCACTTGTTTCATATGAATGCGCACTTGCTTCATATGATTCAAGAATCAAAACCCTAATATAACTGCGAACTTGGGTGTGAACTTAAAATCCGAAACGAAAGTTTAGGTGGCTGCGTACTAGTCTAGTACGCAGACCTGATAACCCTTCACAAGCCGTTACCATGCCCGAGTAAAACCAAGTGCGCACTAAATATTTCCGAGTAAAACCAAGTGCGCACTTAGGTTACATGTAACCTACCTGACCTGTTGACTGCGTACCAAGCAACAAGTACTCAGTCCTGATTTGGACTGCGAACTTAATCTGTGGACTTAACATTGGACAAATTTTGACCATTGACTTGACTTTTCAGGACATTTGACCGGACTACGTAACTTGACTAATTCATCCTTAAAACTGAAACTGGACTCAAATGACTATTAAAATGAAAAACGAAACATATCATATACACGTTAAAATCTAATCCATAAAATAAATAACACACGTAAAACCAAACCTAGTCTAAGTACGTCGTCCGTCAAAGAAAATGAAGTGTCTGTCATTAGTCAAAATTCAAAATCAAAATTCTAACTTAATTTTCGTGCACGTGTCCAAAACAGATGGCTCTTGAATGGGATCCTAGAGGAATGCACAACCAGGCGATAATTCTGGAAACTGATGATTCTAAGTTTCGAGACGTTGTTGCATGGATCAGGAGAAGCAGGATCGGATATGCGGTAGAGCAGCAAGTTGAAGTATACAGCTCTCACATTGAAGACTTTTGGCGATCTGCTAGAGTGGAGACTGTGGCACGTGTCAAGAGGATTAAAGCAACAGTAAGGAACAAGGCTGTTATCATCACAGAAGACACAGTGAGAAATGTTCTAAGATTTCAGGATCGACCAGAAACTGTTAGATCTTTACCGAAGACTGTGATTCATCAAGAGTTCCTAAATTTCGGATACAAAGGAGACTTTGATGCAAGAGGTGATATCAAAAAGAGCCATTTGACCAGAGACTGGAAGCTTATCTGTCACGTATTTCTGATGTCCTTGTGTCACCGAAAAGGGGGTTACAATGCACTCAGTCCCGACTGGGCAACAGCCATGATTAAAGTCTGCAAGAACGAGCCTTTTAATCTGTCGGGATTGGTATTTGATTGTATGGTGAGGAATGCTCAAGCTGAGAAGAAGAAATGGACGATGTATCCCCGGTTTGTTCAGATGATGATTAACTCGCAGCATGAGGATCTGCCCCTCGGTGATAAATACGGTTTTGCCAAGGGTGCACGATTCTTCACTGAGTGCAACACACCTGATTGGGAACCCCTGCTGGAAAGCATGTACTCTGCTCAACGCTATCCAGTTGTTATGAAGCTATACAGTGAGATGAAGAGAAGAAGACAATATGCTGCTAGAACTCACCAACAAACTGCAACCGAACCTGAACCTACTGAACCTGCCCCTACTGAACCTGCTCCTATTGTACCTGCCACTACTGTTCCTGCTACTACAGTGCCTCAGCACACTGCTGAAGAAGTTGCCCGAGAAAGAAGTGTTGGTAAAAGAGCAGCATCTGATCCAGTTCCTCAGAGGCTGACCAAAAGAAACAGGCCTACTGGTTTACTACAGGAAGGGAGAGAATCATTGACTCCCGAGGAACTTGAAATAGCTGAGGCTGCCAGACAGAATGCTGAAATTGCAAAGGCAGAAAGAAGAAGGAGGAGAGAACAGCTGCCCGAGTCTGAAAGACCAAGGGTTATGACAGAAGAAGATGAGGAAAATGAAGCGATTTTGGAGTCAATGTTTGGTATGGAGGGTCAACCTGGGCCTTCCACTGACAGGCCAGGGCCCTCTACTGCCAGGCCTGGTCCTTCATCAGCTAGACCTCCTATTCCCAAGCCTTCCGCAAAGAAACAATCAGTACCTTCCTCGTCAGTTCCTGGTGCATCTCGTCAAAAACCGGTGCATCAAGAATTGTATGAGAAGTTATCTAAGGAGGTGGGAAAGAATGCTGCCAAGGAAATCTGTATGTTGAAGAATCAAATCTATAATAATCAGGAGTTGAGAAAGAAGCTAAAGAAGTTGAAGCACAAGAACCGAAGTCTTGAAAAGGTGGTTAAAGATCAGCGCTATTTGATTAAGTTTCAGACTGAGGTCCAGATGAAGATGTTTGATATGCTTCAGGAGTTAAAGACTCAGGGTACCGATGCTCCAAAATTGACGTTTGATGAAGTGTTTGATTTCGGAAAATTTATGGAAGAAGAAAAGGAGAAAGAAAGAAAGGAGGAAGAGAGTGATGTAGATGAGATCAGTGAAGACGAGATGCCTGAAATGTTTGTAGAAATTGGTGCGGGGGAAAACACAGTGTATGAAATGGATGATGGGTACGTATTGGATCCTGAGAGAGCAAGTTGGTTTCCAAGAAGACCAATCACCATTCCTGCGTTGCACCAGACTATTCACCATACTCGTGCATCTCATCAAGAAAGAGTCGTCTGCTGGGGCTATGATGGGTTCAAACGTCTTTTCTTTGTGAAGCGAAGGGGAGGTGTTATTCAGTATTTTAAGGGCAGACCGAATTTGAAGACCCTTCCAAGATGGGACATACGAGAGATGTGCAGAACACCATTTCTAAACCATTCTGGGGATACCAATGCTGACTCGGTGTCTGTGTTTATTGAAGATGAGTGTGCCCGTGACTTCAAAAACTGGAAGCCACAGAAGCCGAGGCGAAGGATGTCGAAGAAAAGAATTGATCCTGCCACCGGACGGGGAATGATAACCTACGTGATAGACCCTCCTGAGGTCGTCACTAGGGTTCCCATTCGTCCAGAGCTTCCTGTGCTTTTGGCAAATTTCAAGAAGTGGTTTTATGACAGCAGAACCGGTGAAGCTGTAATCAAACTGAGAGATGAAACAGAGGCATTGAGGATAGTTGATCCAGTAGACGTGTTTGCTTTGAATCCATCTGATTTAACTACTCTTTTTGCAAATCAGATAAATGTTGGTGCTGGCAATGTGTTATTTGAAGAAGCTGTCTTGTTTAGAAGGGCTGTGGAAAGAGCATTGAAGAGAAAGCAAGAACTGATAGATTTGGTGGCAAAGATCAACGCAGCTGACAAAGCTAAAGATGACAGAGCGCTAGCTGCTGCTGTTGCTGCTGCTGCTGCAAAGAGATCAGAAGCTGAAGCTACTCCAGAGGTTCAAACTCAAGCTTCTCCAGCAACTGTTGATCCTGAACCTGAGCCTTCACAAGTACCACCAGTCTCTCCAAGCACAGCTCCAGAGACTCAGCAAGATCAAACAACTGTAGATCTAGCTGAGTTATTCATTCAAGAGCCACCCTCTGAAGTGCCATCCACTGAAGAAACACATGCTGAAGCACCTCATACTGAAGAACCAATCATTAAAGAAAGCATAGTTCAAGCACTCCCGGCACGTCAAGCAAGAGAAGAGGGGGAGTTGAGTGATGTCGAGATAGATTGATAGTGTAGCACTGGTAGCTGTGGTCTAGGGGGAGTATTGTTGGGTTAATATGAGACCACAGTTACCAGGTTTAACCATGTTTAGTTATATGTTAAAGTTGGAGGGTTAGATATGTAATTATAGCATAGTTTATGCTAGAAACCCTAGCTGTGCGCACTTAAAGGAGGAGACTGCGAACTTAATGTTAAGTTCGCAGTCCTCAGAATTCTCCTATAAATAGGAGCTCATTTGTGCAGCTAGGGTTAGGGTTTTTGATGTATCTTTGAGAGCACAAGTTAAAGGTGCGAACTTATTTCATATAGTGCGAACTTATCCATGGTGTTTACTGCTGAATCTTTAATGGAATCGTGTCTTTATGTTTCTTGTGTGTCGGTCTTTATAATCTTCATCTAGTTCTTTAACTTGTCTTGATTAATCAACTAAAACACCTAACAAATAGGTGTTTCTAGTTGATAACAATCTAGTGCACACTTAAGATCTAGTATTTTGGGACTACATCCTCCATCATGGACTCCCAATACAGTCATTAAATCAACTTTTTAACGGTCAGAAGTTTCACAAACTTCTACTTCAACAACTGCTGATGAACAAATTCAAACTACTGATTTAGCTCCACAGACTCCTGAACCAGTACATACAACTGAACCAGATATTATTAACCTCGGTGGTTTGTTTGAAGAAGTTCAAGAGCCATCTCCAATCACAGGTTTACAACAACTGATTGAACACAAGGATCATCCATTGGATCAAATCATGGGTGATATTGCATCAGGGGTACTCACAAGAAACCAGCTCTCCATCTTTTGCTTTTTCTCAGCATTTATCTCTCAGTTGGAACCAAAGAAATACCAGGAAGCCCTCAAAGATAACAATTGGGTTCAAGCTATGCAAGATGAGTTGCTCCAATTCAAGAAGAAACAGGTCTGGGAAATCTGTCCCTTACCTCCAAACAAGCTATCAATTGGCACAAGATGGTTTTTCAGAAATAAATAAGATGAAGCTGATATGATTATCAAGAACAAGGCAAGACTGGTGGTACAAGGTTATTCTCAAGAAGAAGGAATTGATTATGATGAAACCTTTGCTCCAGTTGCAAGGCTTGAAGCCATCAGGTTATTTTTGGCTTATGCAATTTCCAACAAAATTAAGGTTTTTCAAATGGATGTTAAGAGTGCATTTTATGGCCTAAAACAAGCTCGAAGAGCTTGGTATGAAACACTGTCTACCTTTTTACTAAAAAATCATTTCACAAGAGGCTCCATTGATAAAACACTTTTTATTAAGCATGTTGGAAATCATGTCCTTCTTGTTCAAATTTATGTTGATGACATCATTTTTGGTTCAATCAACACAAAACTGTGTGATGAATTTAAGAAACTCATGCAATCAAAATTTGAAATGAGTACTATGGGAGAACTTCAGTACTTTTTGGGACTGCTGATCAAACAACAAACAAATGGAACTTTTATACATCAATTCAAATATGTTAAAGAATTATTGAAAAAAATTTTCTTTGCAAGACAGTAAATCATGTTTCACTCCCATGACACCAACCACACAAGTTGAACCAGATGATCAAGGAAAACAGGTTGATCAAACCATGTACATATGTATGACAGGTTCCCTTTTATATCTAACTACTTCTAGACCAGATATTATGTTTTCAACTTGTGTCTGTACTAGATATCAATCAGCACCAAGGTAGAGGAAATTTCACAATGACCATGTCCCATGTATTATCTTTATATATATTTTATGAGTGGGAGTTTTGGTAAAGGTTTGGGTAATAAAAGAGAATTTTTCTTAAAAAAAAAATTTAATTAACTTTTTGTGAAAAAAGACTTTTCATGTAATGTGAGGAGTCTGGGCTGACCTGTTCGCCTCATGTGACCAGCAATTACCCCGGAAAGTTATATATATTTTTTTCGCTTGCAACGCGTGTTGTGATCACCAGTGTCCTTCACGTTGAGCGAGAACTAGAATTTTTTTTCTTTCTTCTACCCATTTGGTTCTACCACCATTCACCGCCATTTTGCCAAGCAGGTGTGTCTTCTTGTTTGTTGTTATATTATGAGTCTAAGTTAGTAGTTTGAGTCTTTTTATTTTTGTGTGGTTCGGTTTTATGCTCGGGTTTTGTTTGTTTCATTTTGCGCAGGTTTGGATTGCACCGCCCGTACTCAATCTCCATTCGGGTGATTCCAGAGCTGTTATTATTTATCAAGGAAAGCCCAGAGTTTACCATTGTGTCAGAGCCGATCGCGAATGAAATGTTATACGATCAAGCTGGATTGGACTAGAGTGTTAGAGCTTACGAAGAAAAAATTAACCAGCTAAGTCTTGTCCAATTTGCCCTTGTTTTTTTTATTATTATTTTTTTTGTATTCGGAATTTATTTTTTTGTTTTGAGTCGTTTTCTATTCCTACATTGAGGCAATGTAGATTTTAAGTGTGGGGATGGGAAACTGTCGTTAGTCTGTAGACAGAGTCATTTTGAGTCCAAAAATTAAAAAAAAATGTCCCTGATTTCGAAGTTTGCATTATATAAAATATGGAAGATGATAGGTAAAGTTAGGTGTCCGGTTTTCAAATAGTATGTATAATAAGAGATTAAAATTGATTGAAAACGTGTCTGATTTGGGATATGTGGGTAGGCTCGGCAGATAGAAAGGTTTCCTTTGAAAAGTAATAAATTAATTATGTTAAGCTATTTTGTGGGTTCTCATCTAGGAGAAACGGGGAGACCGAAACCGCTAAAAATAGTATAAGAAGCACCGTTATAAGTAGAAAACCGTTAGAATTTCTAATCACTTAAAAAAATAGAAATCAAAGCCAAAATGCTGAAGCTTAAGGTGCCTGGCCACTGGTATAGCGACTTGGATTGGTCACACCCTCTGAGTTAAGTATGCTGAGATGAAAAAAAAAATGCTGAAGCTTATGGTGCCTGGCCACTGGGATAGCGACTTGGATTGGTCACACCCTCTGAGTTAAGTATGCCGGAAAAAAAAAAGAAAAAAAAAAGTGATTTTAAATTCTCTTGGTTTTCTGCATAAGACGGTTGGGAAATGGTCAATTGGTCGTTCCTTTAGCTTCATAAGCTTGAGGCGGGTTTAGGAGGAACTGTGGCTTCCTTTGAGTGAGACCCTAGATAGACTAATCAACATGAACTTAACATAAATAAAAAGGGGCTTGGAAACCGGTTTGGGTTTAAGAGGATCAATATACCTGCAATCGCAATCAATACGTTAGTAGATTATTAATTAAGTAACCTATGTTTTGAAACTGGATGTAAACCTAACTGTGATTCCATAGCATAATTCTTTTTCAGGGACGAAAAAACATAAGTGTGGGGATATTTGATGTATTGCAAAATACATCTATTTTCGGTGTATAGTTTATGTTATTTTCGAGTCAGTTTGTGTCGTTTTTGTGGTATTTTCGTATTCTATTTAGTATTTTGTGTTGCACAGGAGTCCGGGCAAGAAAGGAAGTAAAATGGAGCTTAAACGAGAAAAAACGAGCCTCCGGACGAGTCGCGGTTGATCGGGAAGTCGAAAAAAGAAAAAAATGAAAAATTATGTCTCGTCGCGCTGCGTGACGGGAAAGAGCACATCTGGTCACGCGACGTGACGGATCCCCCTGACCCTGAAGCTCGTCGCGCTACGTGACCACATCATCTGAAGCCCGTCACGCTACGTGACGGGAGTAAAATCGTGAAAAATTTAGTTTTTGGCCCAGTTTCGATTTTAAAAACCCTAGGACGGCAATAATTCGATTTTATCATCACCGGGGACGAACTAAAGCTGCTCTGGAGCACTAGGAGGTGAGAGGAAGGCCAAGGGTCAAGATTCTGAGCATTGGGATCGAGAGTTTCGGGTGTTAATCATTCGGTTTCTTCATTCCTTTGTTCTTTTGAATTGCAAACTATGTTTCATGAAATTAGAACTGATTTTATTCTTGTTTTGAACATGTTTCTTGGCTAGACTTTTATTACTACTTAGGTCATGATGAATACTCATGATTAATTGAACGTTTTTATGGTTTTTTGGAACTTTGACTATGGATTGATGATTTAGTAAAGACTTTGATTATTTTTGATCTGGTGTATATGCGTACTTAGTTTTGTTCAATTGATAATTACTTATTCCACATGCGTTTTTGTGAATGTCTTTCATGTATGAATGCGTGTTAGGTTGTGGACTATGTGTTAGCAACTAGTTTATGGTAAATTGCTAGTGTTTTCCATAGGAGTGGTTTTTGTTGATTGGGTAGTTCTAGGTATTCTTCCAATTCCAATAGCTGTAAGGTGCGGGATTGTCGATATGTCTAGGGTGTTAAATTGCTAGATCTTGATGCTTTGTAAGAAGATCTTCCTAGTTTCCTTACCACTACTTGCGTATCGAGTCAGGTCAGGTTTTCTATAGTTACCCCTTGCACTCTTGGTGTAGTGAGGTTTTCGCGCTGTAAGGTAGACTGTCTAGCGGGTACTTTATCATCAGAGTAGGTAAGCCTGTAAGGGTAACCTCTGAATCGGTAGTTTAACGGCTTATAGGTAACCTTAGGTTTCTCCTTGAGAAGGGTCGAGGGTCCTCTAGTTTATCCTGTAAGTTTAGTATCTGAAGATCCCGGTTCCATAGCTAGTGCCATAACCATAGAAGTTCATCAGTCATGAGTAGGATTCTAACCTAGGTAGTACCTTCACCATCCTTTGAATTCAGTTCAGTTCAGTTCAGTTTGCGTCTTTAGTGCAGTTAATTCTAGTTTTAGTTAATCTTTATTTTATTGCAATTTAGTTTTTAGTAAAACCCCCCTTTAAAATAATAAATTAATTTAATCAGTATTTAAGATAAGTTTTCGAGTCTAGTTACCGTTTTCCATTAGAGTCTCGTGGATTCGATATCCGGACTTACTTTAGCTATACTAGAGTCGATAGGTTCACTTGCCTGTCAGTAGTTTAGTTTTAGAGAGTCTAGAGTATTACTAGGTGTCTAGTTTTAGGTTTAATTTAGTTATTTTTATTAAACTACTTTTAGCACATCACCTAAACAGCCAGGAAGTGTGTAGATTTTGTCAACCGACTGAAAATCACCCAAATAGTATCACAACCACTTGGTGATCTCGGAAGCTTGGTTACAAAATCCATAGTGATTTTTTCCCACTTCTGTTCGGGAATTTCAGGCTGCTAAAGAAGACCAGATGGCTTCTGATACTCAACGTTGACTTTCGCACAAGTCAAGCACTTCCTCACTTATGAAGCTATATCAGCCTTCATGTTTAGGCACCAATAGAGTATCTTCAAATCCTGATACATCTTATCGGAACCAGGGTGAACTTAATACGAGGACTAGTAAGCTTCGTCCAAGATAAGCTCTCGCAAATTTCCGAACAACGGAACCCAGACACGCTCTGCGAAGTAATGTAGGCCATCCGACCTAAGCTCAAGGTGCTTATCGGCACTATGCATGGTTTCAGCTTTAAGGTTTTCCTTCTTTAAAGATTCTTGCTGCGCAGAATGAATTCGGTCAGGCAAATTAGAATGGATGGTGAGTTGCAGAGCCTGAACATGATGAGACTTAACGGATTCCTTCCTGGTTAAGGCATCTGCCACAACATTCGCTTTACCAGGATGGTACTTAATAGCACAATCATAATCATTAAGAAGTTCGACCCATCGACGCTATCGCATGTTCAACTCCTTCTGATCAAAGATGTGCTGAAGACTCTTGTGATCGGTATAAATGGTTCACTTAGTACCGTACAAGTAATGTCTCCAGATCTGCAAAGCGAACACAACCGAACCCAATTCCAGATCATAGGAGGTGTAGTTTTTCTCATGGATTTTAAGCTGACGAGAAACATAAGCAATAACCTTCTCGCGTTGCATCAACACGCAACCAAGACCTTGGATAATCGCAATAAACAACAAAATTATCCGTACCCTCAGGCAAGGATAAGATAGGCGCAGAACAGAGCTTAAGCTTCAACATCTGAAATACTGACTCTTGCAAATCACCCCAGTCAAACTTCTTGTCCTTCTAGGTAAGCGAGGTGAGGGGTTGAGCAATCTTTAAGAATCCCTCAATAAAACGATGATAGTAACCTGCTAGACCTAGGAATTGCAGAACCTCAGTTGGTGTCTTTGATGCTTCCCAGTCTTTGATGGCTTCTATCTTAGTTGGATCGACATGAATTCCCCTTTCATTCACCACATGACCAAGGAATTGAACTTCACGCAACCAAAAATCACATTTGGAGAACTTGGCATAGAGCTGTTCTCGTCATAAGAGTTCTAAGGCTAGGCGCAAGTGTTCCTCGTGGTCCTCCTTGCTCTTGGAATAGATCAGAATGTCATTAATAAAGACAATGACGAATTTACCAAGATAAGGCTTGCAAACACGGTTCATCAAATCCATGAACATCGCTGGCGCATTGGTGAGACCAAAAAGGCATGGCCAAGAATTCAAAATGGCCATAATGAGTTCGAAAAGCAGTCTTCGGAATATCGGCTTTCTGCACTCTCAATTGATGGTACCTGGACCTTCAATCAATCTTTGAATAGAAACTGGAACCCTGAACTAGGTCGAATAAAACCCTGGTTCAGCTCATGGTAATCAATGCACATGCGAAGGCTTCCATCTTTCTTCTTAACGAACAGGATAGGGGCTCCCACGGGGATGAACTAGGTCGAATAAAACCCTTTTCAATAACTCCTGGAGTCGGTTAGAAAACTGATGTGCGTGGGTTTTTAAATACTTAAACCTCTTTTCTTAAAATAACAAGTTGCAAGACGTTATAAACACACACAATAGGCAAGTGTACCTATCGAGTATAGTATAGACACAAGCAAGTACCAAGTATCGAACCCAAAGACACGACTTCCCCTACTTAGTTTTAAGTTGCGTAAATAAAAGTAAAGATAAATGAAAGTGAGAAGAAAAGAAAGTAACCGAGAAGAAAATCAATTGTCACACCCTCAATTTCCACTGCGGGGTCTACACCGCGAGGCATGTGACATACCAGGATCCCATAGCCATAAGTCATACGAACGATTCTAAATGCCCAAACCATTTAGTTCGTTATTGTGAAAGCAAGTTTTATAGATAATCAAAACATACAGATAGTTGTGGAAGCGAATTTAAAGTAAGTTGTTAAACAAATAGTTTGCGCATAACAATGCGTCCATAACCAGAGTAGAAAATTAACCATACTAAAATAGTTTTAAGTGAACATATCCCAATAACGCTACATGATGCATGCCCTACTCGTGCTCCGAACTAACGTCCTGCAAAAAGGTATAATAATCGTGCGTCAACATAAAGTTGGTGAGTTCACAAGTTTAAGTAATTGCGTAGGTCTCCCAGACCACGTAAAATGAGTATTCACCTAATTCACATGCCAGGGGTAGCTAGCCCACTCATGATAACTAACACCGGTAATACCGAACTGCTAATCTACGAGTTCCCACATAGGGGTAGTGCCTTGCATCATTGCCTATCAACAATGATAATCGTTAAGTTATAGTTCACACCCATGCTCCCAACACGATGTGAGGTTTGTAAGACCTAATAGCGCTATCAACTAGTAACCCGCTTGCCATCCGGCAACTCATTCGGTATTTAGAAGGACTCTAATGATAGAGTGGTTTAGTTCATCAAGGACATAAGCATGAATTAGTGAAAGCAGATTCACCCAGTGAATCATTGCACCCCAAACCCGGGATGTGTAAAGTAGCCCCAAACCGGACTATGAAATAGTTTAGAAAATGTCTCCTTCCGAGACGTATGCTTTTGAGAAAAGAGTAGTGAAACTCACCTGGTATTTGTACGAGAGGTCTAGCAAAGTAGAAAAAGTAACTATTGTTCCGACAAAGATTCCCTATGAGTATTAAGAGCATATTAAGTTTTGTGGTCTTGATTATCGTACAAGTTAGTCACCCACTTTTGTGAACCGCGTCATTCGGTGTGGAACATGTTTTATGTATATGAGGTTTGATCTAAAAATGTTTCACGAACCCGTATGTAATGTGTGACCAATTGTTTACCACTAGATAACATAATTGATCATATAAGCGAAATCATGTGTACATAATAGAAGCTCGATTACTAAGTGCATAATAATCAACCTATTAATGCTAGTTGAGGGCCGATCCTAATGATCAAATGCCTAGATTCGGGTTCACAATAAGGGCCGCATACAAGTGACTAGAAGGGGTTAGTACTTACCTCGATACTAATTACTAGGTGCGGCCTTTAGAGCTTCTTGTTGGCCTTCCTTGGCTCGGCGATTAGAAGTGAGGGGTTTGAGTAGGAGCCGAAGCTAGGGAGGGGTTTTGGATGAGTGTTTGGTGCAAGTTGAAGTGTTTCATGAGCCCTCCTTATATAGTGGTTTCCATGGCAAGTCCTAGCTTTCTTTCCTAGCTACCTTGTTTAGGGTTTTATACCATTTTGGTGATTAAACATTGGCAAAGATGTCTAGTGGTTTTCTATGGGTTGGCCGTGAGTTGGCAAGCCCAACTCATTCACCATTTTTGGCTAAGGTTAACCATGATTAAGTCCTAGAAGTCTATTAGAGGTACATTAAGGTTTAAGGGTGAGCTTTGTCTTAAGTCTATTAGAGGTACATTAAGGTGTAAGGGTGAGCTTTGTCTTCTTGTATTCATGCATGCTCCATGATACTAATCTGGCAAATCTCTTGATGTTTAGGCCGATTAGAAGGTGCATCTATCAAAGAATTGGTAAGCTATCTTTTCTTGGATGTGCCTCATTCTTTGTTTTATATCTACTTCCATATAAGTGAGTGTCATGCCTTCCACTCTTTTGTCCTTGGCCGATTATGTGTAAGAGGTATCAAAGGGATAGAGGTTGTCCTAGCAAGGTGGATTAGGAATGTTTGTCTTATTGCTAAATTGGTGTAAGTTGCCAACTTTCATGAGCTTGCACCCATGGTGTTATGCGGCGCAGAAAAGACAAAGGAAATGAGATCATGACATGGTGAAAGTGATGTATGAAGAGTGTTCTATCTTGTCCCTTTCATAGATATGTTGGCCGATTATTTTCACTTAAAAGAGGAAGGTTTATCATGCTAAACATCTAGTGTAGGTATCTTGTCTTGTAGTCTTTCTAATGCAAGAGATGGCATCATCCATGAGGTGTTAGTGTTTGTCCTATTTGGTCGATTATGGCTTCAAGAGGATCAAAACAATTTTGGCAAGGGATAATGTCTTGGATTGGACTATTGATAATGACATAGGCTTGTTTTGGTATAAGTGAGGTAATATTGTTGTAAGAAACTTGTCTTTTGTCTTATGTTCCATGAGTGTTATGTATATATATATACATACATATACGTGTGTGTGTGTGTATAATATAATCATTGTGTTGTCTCTTTCAATGATGAATGTGCACATGGTTGTCACTTAGTTGTCTTAAGTCATGTCCCTATCTTCTAGAAGGTATTAGTTGTCAATATCCATTAATTAATCCACAATTATCTATTTTCACTATTTACCAACGTTCGGGGTTCAATACTCGTATAAGTAGTTTGGTAGTTTCCCCGAATTACCAATTCATGTAGTTATTAACTTGTAATTGTGCAACGTGTAACTTATCTAGCTGCCTCTAGTTAAGTATAATGCAAGGAATCTAAGTGCAAGTAACTAGAGTTTAGTTAAATTAGGAACCTGAAATTGCGGGGTATCACATCATCCCCAAGTTGAAAAGAATTTCGTCTCGAAATTCGGCAAGTAAACAGTAAAGCTAGCTAGAAAAATGTGTGCTTGGTTCCCGGATGTCACATCATCCCCAAGTTGAAAGGAATTTTGCCCCGAAATTCACTTTCAGAGAGTTACTTTATGTTTAGCATTTGATCTATGTACAGGTTCAGGTTCGGTAAAGAGATGTGGGTATTTGAGCTGCATTTGATCCCTGCGTTCCCACGTGTATTCCGGTCCTAACCGGGAATTCTATTGTACCTTAACAATAGGTATGGTGTTCTGTCTAAGTTTCTTGACACCTTGCTCAAGAATCTCCACCGGTTCCTCTATGAAACGCAGCTGGTCGTCCACCTGGATCTCTTCCAGTGGCACCACCAGTGTCGTGTCAGCAAGACATTTCTTTAGATTTGAGACGTGGAATACGTTGTGAACTCCACTGAGTTCATCAGGCAGGTTTAACCTGTAAGCTATTGAACCAATCCTCTCGACGATCTCGAATGGTGCAACGTATCGCGGGTTCAACTTTCCCCGTTTTCCAAAGCGTATCACTCCCTTCCAAGGGGATACTTTTAGCAGTACCTTGTCTCCAACCTGGAACTCCAAGGGTTTCCTACGCTTATCAGCGTAACTTTTCTATCGATCACGAGCAACCGCCATCCGGTTTCTGATTTGCACTATCTTCTCAGAAGTCTCGTGCCCGAGTTCGGGACCTGTCTGCTGACTATCCCCAACTTCGGTCCAACAGATGGGAGACCTACACTTGCGTCTATATAGTGCCTCAAAAGGCACACACTGGATAGAATTGTGGTAACTATTGTTATACGAGAATTCATTTAGAGGCAAGTGTTTATCCCAACTATTGCCAAAATCTACTACGCACGCTCGTAGCATATCTTCCAACGTTTGGATGGTAAGCTCACTCTGTCCATCCGTTTGTGGGTGATAGGCTGTGCTCATATCTAAACGAGTTCCTAATGCATCTTGGAGAGTAGTCCAAAAACGAGAAGTAAATCGCGAGTCACGATCAGAGATAATGGAGGTAGGCACTCCATGCCTAGAGATGATCTCTTTGAGATAGAGGTTGGCCAGTCTCTCCAGCGTGTCAGTTTCCTTTATTGCCAGAAAGTGTGCCGATTTGGTTAAGCGGTCGACGATAACCCAAATCATGTTATGCCCACTTGGCGTTTTAGGACGTTTTGTGATGAAATCCATGGAAATCCCATCCCATTTCCATATAGGAATTTCTGGTTGCTGGAGTAATCCTGAAGGTTTCTGATATTCAATCTCAACCTTTGCGCAAGTCAAGCACTTATTAACATAAGTGGCTATTTCTGCCTTCATGTTTGGCCACCAATAGAGGGTTTTGAGATCTTGGTACATTTTATCCGAACCAAGATGTACCGAGTAACGAGAGGTGTGAGCCTCGTCGAGCACAAGTTGCCTGAGATCTCCAAAACGTGGAATCCAGACTCGATTCACGAAGTACTGAAGGCCATTTGTCCTCAGCTCCAAATGCCTATCAGCACCATGCAGTGTCTCAAGTCCGACATTCTCTTCCTTTAAATCCTCACTCTGGGCTTCTCGTATCTTACGAGGAAGATCGGAATGAATCGTGAGTTGTAAAGCTCGCACTCTCTTAGGCTTCGTTTCCTTACGACTAAGGGCATCCGCTACTACATTAGCTTTCCCTGGACGATATTTGATGGCACAGTCATAATCGTTCAGAAGCTCGACCCATCGATGTTGTCGCATGTTCAGCTCTTTCTGATTGAATATGTGTTGAAGACTCTTATGATCTGTGAAGATCGTACATTTCGTTCCATGGAGATAATTCCTCCAAATCTTCAGAGCAAAAACTACTGCTCCTAGTTCCAAGTCATGGGTGGTGTAATTTTTCTCGTTTACCTTCAATTGACGTGAAGCCTACGCGATCACCTTATCGCGCTGCATCAGCACACACCCTAACCCTTGGATAGACGCATCACAGTACACCACAAAGTCGTCTGTACCCTCCGGTAACGATAGAATTGGTGCACTGCAAAGCTTTGCCTTTAGCAATTGGAAAGCAGACTCTTGGGCATCTCCCCACTGGTAAGTGGTACCCTTCTGCGTCAATGCTGTGAGGGGTTGAGCAATCTTTTAGAATCCCTCAATGAATCTGCAATAATATCCCGCAAGACCAAGGAATTGGCGTACCTCGGTAGGAGTCCTAGGTTCCTCCCACTGCTTAATAGCATCAATCTTGGCGGGATCGACATGTATTCCGGCCTCGTTAACTACATGTCCTAGAAATTGGACTTCTCGAATCCAGAAGTTACACTTAGAGAATTTTGCATACAGCTGCTCATTCCTCAAAAGTTCCAATATCAGTCGCAGGTGTTGCTCATGCTCTTCCCTACTCTTGGAGTAGATCAAGATGTCATCTATGAACACTATGAAGAATTTGTCCAAATAAGGCTTACACACGAGGTTCATAAGATCCATGAACACAGCCGGTGCATTAGTTAGCCCAAACGGCATCACCAAAAACTCATAATGTCCATAACGAGTTCGGAAGGCTGTCTTCGTGACATCCTCCTCTCGGACTCTCAGCTGATACTATCCTAACCTCAAGTCAATTTTCGAATAGAAACTTGACCCCTGAAGTTGGTCGAACAAGTAATCGATACGAGGCAAAGGGTAGCGATTCTTAACCGTCACCTTGTTTAACTCTCGATAGTCAATGCACATACGGAAACTCCCGTCCTTCTTCTTAACAAATAGAACTGGGGCTCCCCAAGGTGAAGAACTAGGTCTAATGAAACCCCTATCCAACAGCTCTTGGAGTTGGGTAGACAGTTCTTGCAGCTCGCCTGGTGCTAGGCGGTATGGTGCGCGTGCAACTGGGGCCGCTCCCGGTGCAAGATCTATTTGAAATTCCACTTGACGAACAGGTGGAAGTCCCGGAAGCTCTTCGGGAAATATGTCTGGGAAGTCACAGACTATTGGGATATCCTCAATCTTCGCGTCAACTTCAGCTCGAGTGTTAGAAATGTTAGCCAGAATGGCGGGATAGCCCTTTCGAATACACTTCTGGGCTTTCAGGAATGAGATGATGCCCACCATGGCACCACCACGATCATCCCGTATAGTTAGCAATTCTCCGTTAGGGAGAGGAATATGAACAATCTTCTCCTGACAGAGAATTTCAGCGTGTTGCTTAAACAACAGTCCATGCCAACTACGAGATCAAAGCATCCTAGGGTGATAGGAAAAAGATCGATGGCAAATAATTGCCCTTCTAGCTCGAGCTTACAATTGCGATGGAAGTGGGTTACCTCAACAGGTTCCCCATCAGCTAATTCTATAGAATGATGGGTATCGAGAAGAGTAGGAATCATTCCTAGACGTTTGCTAAGTTTTATTGACACAAAACTAAAATCCTCACCAGTATCGTATAAAACAGAAGCACATTTGTCGTTCAAGGAACACGTACCCGTCACAACATTGTTGTCATTCCTAGCTTCTCCTGAACCGATCACAAACGCTCTCCCACGAGCCCCGTTGTTGTTGTTGTTGGTAGCATTGTTGTTGTTTCCCGTCTTGTTACCACCACCATTGCCATTGTTACTTCCGTTGTTGTTGTTGTTACCATTCCCGTTCAGCTGTGTGCAGTCCTTCTTGAAGTGACCCTCATCACAACACTGGTAACAGGCTTTACTATTCTTCGGTGGCTGAACTTGTTGTGGTGCTGGCTGGTTTCCTGGGGTATTTGTTCTACAGTCCTTCTACACATGACCCGCCTTACCACAGCGATCACACTTAATCCTGTTACAGGATCCTGAGTGGTGATAGTTACACTTATTGCACTTGGGACGATGTCCCTGATAACCACTCTGTGATTGATTGCGGTTCCTGCCGCCGCTGTGATTGTCATGTCTCTTGTTCTGCTACTGCTGGTGGTTACCATTAACCGACGGTCTGCCAGATGCACTCTCCCACTTCCGCTTGTTATCATTGGTGCTAGAAGAGGAAGCACCACGAGGTGGTAGCAGTCCTTCTTCCACCTTCTGATCCGTCAGCTGGTGAGCTAAGCAAATCACCTGCTGAATGTTACCGAGTTAGCAGCAGTGACCATTCCCTTAATCTAGGGTACTAGGCCCTGGATATACAACTCAACTCATTTTTAGCGCGGAGTGGAGTAGTTAGGGCACATTGTCGCCAGCTCATGCGACCTGGTGGTATAACTCTCAATCTCCGACCCCACCATCTTCAGGTTGAGGTACACTGTCTCCACTTCTGAATCTCATCTCGAGGACAATACTCCTCCTTCATGATTTCCTTGAAGTCCGCCCACGGGGTAGCATTTGCCATGTCTACTCCTTGTTATCATTGGCGTATTTGACCTTATCTGCTGGCGGGCAATTACACATAGCAAAGCACGACTCTAGCTTTTCGAACCACCTAAGTAGCCTGACTGCTCCTTCAGATCCTCCGAAATTGTGAGGCTTACAATCCATGAATGACTTGTAGGTACAAGCCGGAGGTTGATGAGCAGGTTGGCCAGCTTGAAAAGCTTCTAGGGCGGCGATCACCCTGTCATTGATAAGCGTACTCAGCTCCTCTTGTGTCATGCTAACGTTGCCTCTACCATGTCCTCTTCTCGTCATGGTAATTCTACATTTACAATATACCCATGAGAAAACAATAATATGTCCCACATACAATCGTTCACACAGTATAAGTAAACTAGAACGTAGCATGGAATGCGAACGCGAGAATAAGATAAAGTAGTAGATTAATAATAATAATAATCTAATCATAAGCTAACGGTGCTCAATTCTCACTACGACAAAATAAAAGTCATTATACGACTATATATAATACTAGGATAATAAAAATCAATCGTCCGCACGATCCATGAGGACACACGAGCCTTCATCCTCGCTCTCGTCCTCGAATGGCTTGACTTATTCCTCTGGCTCGAGCTCTTCTTCGAGCGTTGCCTCGACTGCTGCTCCAATAGCATCAAAGGCTCCATCCATAGGCTCCTCGTCGGGATCCACCTCAAGATCCTCTGCATCTATCCCCAAAGCTACTATAAATCGATTAAGAACAGTATTCAGCTCTTGCATGGTAGCTACTAAATTTTGTCTAGTGGCAGCCAACTCCTGCCTAGCCTCAGCAGCTTCCTGCTTAACAACTGCCATCTCAGTCATCAAGTGGCCTATCTGACCTTCCATATGCTTAATAGTCTCATCTGCATTTCTCCTCCAAAACTTAAACTGTTGCACAGCAGTGAAAGCATTGTCCAACTCAGTATGAACGTGCCTTACCATACCTGCAAAAGATCTTTCCCAAGAATCTATAACAGGAGGAACTCTAGCTGGCACTCCATAACCTACAACCCAAGAGTGCAACATGTCGGTAAACCAATGCCAACGGTTGGTTTCCCAATGTGGATCCTGAAATGAAGCTGGACGCTGATAGGGATCTAGTGATGGAGCATGTTGTCCCTCATTAGCACGATAAGAATAGTTTCTATGAGTAGAGTTAGTCATGGTCTTTCCTGCAATACGCTACATCAGTACTCGTATTCAAGAAATTAACACATTGTGCACTTAAACTAGTGAGTGTAACTAGTACATATGCTATGATGATTATAGACTAGAATGCAATCCTAGTTCACTATAACCAATGGCTCTGATACTAATCTGTCACACCCTCAATTTCCACTGCGGGATCTACACCGCGAGGCGTGTGACATACCAGGATCCCATAGCCATAAGTCATATGAACGATTCTAAATGCCCAAACCATTTAGTTCGTTATTGTGAAAGCAAGTTTTATAGATAATCAAAACATACAGATAGTTGTGGAAGCGAATTTAAAGTAAGTCGTTAAACAAATAGTTTGCGCATAACAATGCGTCCATAACCAGAGTAGAAAATTAACCATACTAAAATAGTTATAAGTGAACATATCCCAATAACGCTACATGATGCATGCCCTACTTGTGCTCCGAACTAACGTCCTGCAAAAAGGTATAATAATCGTGCGTCAACATAAAGTTGGTGAGTTCACAAGTTTAAGTAATTGCGTAGGTCTCCCAGACCACGTAAAATGAGTATTCACCTAATTCACATGCCAGGCGTAGCTAGCCCACTCATAATAACTAACACCGGTAATACCGAACTGCTAATCTACGAGTTCCCACATAGGGGTAGTGCCTTGCATCATTGCCTATCAACAATGATAATCGTTAAGTTATAGTTCACACCCATGCTCCCAACACGATGTGAGGTTTGTAAGACCTAATAGCGCTATCAACTAGTAACCCGCTTGCCATCCGGCAACTCATTCGGTATTTAGAAGGACTCTAATGATAGAGTGGTTTAGTTCATCAAGGACATAAGCATGAATTAGTGAAAGTAGATTCACCCAGTGAATCATTGCACCCCAAACCCGGGATGTGTAAAGTAGCCCCAAACCGAACTATGAAATAGTTTAGAAAATGTCTCCTTCCGAGACGTATGCTTTTGAGAAAAGAGTAGTGAAACTCACCTGGTATTTGTGCGAGAGGTCTAGCAAAGCAGAAAAAGTAACTATTGTTCCGACAAAGATTCCCTGTGAGTATTAAGAGCATATTAAGTTGTGTGGTCTTGATTATCATACAAGTTAGTCACCCACTTTTGTGAACGGCGTCATTCGGTGTGGATCATGTTTTATGTATATGAGGTTTGATCTAAAAATGTTTCACGAACCCGTATGTAATGTGTGACCAATTGTTTACCACTAGATAACATAATTGATCATATAAGCGAAATCATGTGTACATAATAGAAGCTCGATTACTAAGTGCATAATAATCAACCTATTAATGCTAGTTGAGGGCCGATCCTAATGATCAAAGGCCTAGATTCGGGTTCACAATAAGGGCCGCATACAAGTGACTAGAAGGGGTTAGTACTTACCTCGATACTAATTGACTAGGTGCAACCTTTAGAGCTTCTTGGTGGCCTTCCTTGGCTCGGCGATTAGAAGTGAGGGGTTTGAGTAGGAGTCGAAGCTAGAGAGGGGTTTTGGATGAGTGTTTGGTGCAAGTTGAAGTGTTTCATGAGCCCTCCTTATATAGTGGTTTCCATGGCAAGTCCTAGTTTTCTTTCCTAGCTACCTTGTTTAGGGTTCTATACCATTTTGGTGATTAAACATTGGCAAAGATGTCTAGTGGTTTTCTATGGGTTGGCCGTGAGTTGGCAAGCCCAACTCATTCACCATTTTTGGCTAAGGTTAACCATGATTAAGTCCTAGAAGTTTATTAGAGGTACATTAAGGTGTAAGGGTGAGCATTGTCTTCTTGTGTTCATGCATGCTCCATGATACTAATCTTGCAAATCTCTTGATGTTTAGGCCGATTAGAAGGTGCATCTATCAAAGAATTGGTAAGCTATCTTTTCTTGGATGTGCCTCATTCTTTGTCTTATATCTACTTCCATATAAGTGAGTGTCATGCCTTCCACTCTTTTGTCCTTGGTCGATTTTGTGTAAGAGGTATCAAAGGGATAGAGGTTGTCCTAGCAAGGTGGATTAGGAATGTTTGTCTTATTGCTAAATTGGTGTAAGTTGCCAACTTGCATGAGCTTGCACCCATGGTGTTATGCGGCGCACAAAAGACAAAGAAAAGGAGATCATGACATGGTGAAAGTGATGTATGAGGAGTGTTCTATCTTGTCCCTTTCATAGATATGTTGGCCGATTGTTTTCACTTAAAAGAGGAAGGTTTATCATGCTAAACATCTAGTGTAGGTATCTTGTCTTGTAGTCTTTCTAATGCAAGAGATGGCATCATCCATGAGGTGTTAGTGTTTGTCCTATTTGGTCGATTATGGCTTCAAGAGGATCACAACAACTTTGGCAAGGGATAATGTCTTGGATTGGGCTATTGATAATGACATAGGCTTGTTTTGGTATAAGTGAGGTAATATTGTTGTAAGAAACTTGTCTTTTTTCTTATGTTCCATGAGTGTTATGTATATATATATACATACATATACGTGTGTGTGTGTAATATAATCATTGTGTTGTCTCTTTCAATGATGAATGTGCACATGGTTGTCACCTAGTTGTCTTATGTCATGTCCCTATCTTCTAGAAGGTAATAGTTGTCAATATCCATTAATTAATCCACAATTATCTGTTTTCACTATTTACCAACGTTCGGGGTTCAATACTCGTATAAGTAGTTCGGTAATTTCCCCGAATTACCAATTCATGTAGTTATTAACTTGTAATTGTGCAACGTGTAACTTATCTAGCTACCTCTAGTTAAGTATAATGCAAGGAATCTAAGTGCAAGTAACTAGAGTTTAGTTAAATTAGGAACCTGAAATTGTGGGGTATCACATCATCCCCAAGTTGAAAAGAATTTCGTCTCGAAATTCGGCAAGTAAACAGTAAAGCTAGCTAGAAAAATGTGTGCTTGGTTCTCGGATGTCACATCAATATCCAAATAAAAGTGT
The DNA here is from genome assembly GCA_032199755.1 of Ambrosia artemisiifolia. NCBI lineage: Eukaryota > Viridiplantae > Streptophyta > Magnoliopsida > Asterales > Asteraceae > Ambrosia > Ambrosia artemisiifolia. The sequence continues at coordinate 24,962,996 of CM063527.1, forward strand.
TTCTTAAGGATCTGACTTGTCTTGGCATGAATTAACAGTAAATATTTAATTAAATGATGTGTCCTAGGTGCGCATTACCGCATAACTCTAAAGACGTTTAATGTTCTCTTTTGTTATTTTGAGGGTCTTCCTAGTCTGGTAAGCTCACCTCTCAACAATGAGGGGAGGAATTCCCGAGACTGTGTATACCCAACCCCAAAGAAACCACCTTCCAATATTGCGATATTGACATCTCACGACTCTATACTATTATGAATAACTTGTCGGTGCCGGAGCATGGCCGAACAAATTTTCACTTGACATCATAGAGGAGTCGTGGCTGGTCCGCACACGCTCATCCTCTACATAAATTAATTATCTTTTCAAAAAGTGATTGGACTAATACTAATTGTGTGGTAATATAGTAATGGAAGAGAATAAAGACGGTTCACTTCTAACACGGGTTCACCAATTCTTGGTTTGCGCCAAAGCTATCACATAGACCATGAAGCTAAGTCGCATGACTAAGTCTTGGCTTATCACTAGGACCAAGTATAAAGACCATACCGACCCTAAGTGAGATTTTGATAGCCGAGGATCAAGCCACAAAGTGTGAATGTTTCCAAACACAAATAGGCCAATCTCTACACATGGAGTAAAGGTTAGCTTACAAGTGTGCGGGTTATTACACTCCACGGTTACACTTATAAGTCCATCTACTTTCTATCAAAACACCTACAAGACCAAATACTAGTTGATTATTTAATTACTTCATCAAACAAAGTTAGAGTAGAAAGAATTAAATGAAACACAATGCACCACTCAATACTAACTATAAACTATATAATCCATGCCAAAATAGTCTTCAACCTAGCAACACTCTATAATCCTAGCCAAGAATTGGCATTACAACGAACTCACAAGATTGGTTTTGATAGTAAAACATGGTGAGGGTTAAAACGAACTCAAAGCTCACACAATCTATGGACTTTATGGAGTAATCCCTAGCTTCAAAGGTCCCTTACAAGACCCTAAGATAGAAGAAATGTGGGGGAGAATCAGGTGGAATGGGATACCAAAATGAGGAGTGGAGCTCTCTATTTATAGACATCCTAGGGCCTACACGCCCGTGCAACAAGGATGGCACGCCCATGCTCAACAGTCAGGTATTGTCCGTTGGTACTGGAAGTCCTTTCGAGCAGGTTCTGTCACCTGCACGCCCGTGCCTTTGAGTTGCCACGCTTGTGCACTTCAGTACTGCTGTCAGTCTTGGTCAGTTGAAGCCTTGGGGAGCATGTATCGAGGTGCACGGCCGTGCACGTTGACTTCCTCATCTGGATGCTGAAAATGTTGACGGGTTGACTTTTGGGCAGGGACACGGCCGTGCATGTTCTGTTGCAGTCTTCAAAGTCTTCAAATCCCTTCCCATTGTGCCTGTTTCCACTTCTTTTTGCATGTTTACCTCCGAATACGTGCAATTAACTCAAAGGAACGATTTAGCTCTGTTTTGCAAGTTATAGGGCATAAATTCATACAAAAAGTGGGATAAATAAATGTATAAAACATGTATAAAACATGTGTAAATGATGGCACATCAACAACTCTTGCATCTCAGGAGGTGCAAGACGATATGGGGCTTGAGCAATAGGAGCTGCACTAGGTGCAAAATCAATACTAAACTCGACCTAACGACGAGGCGGAAGGTCAGGTAAGTTATTGGGAAATACATCTGGGAAGTCATGAACAACTGGGATATCTTCAATCTTCTTCTCTTCCTCGGATGATACAGAAACAAGTGCCAAAATGGCAGTATAACCCTTATGAAGATACTTATGGGCTTTCATGCACGAAATAATACTCAAAGGAACGCCGCTCCTCTCACCATGCACCATTAACATTTCTCCATCAGGGAGAGGAAGTCTAACGACTCTATCAAAACAAACAACTTCCGCATGATTAAAAGATAACCAATCCATCCCAATAAACCCAGATCAACCGACATAATATCGATGGAAAACAAATGACCCGAAAGCTCTAGACGACACTCATTCAAAATGTGTGTAGCCTCAATTTCCTTACCATTAGCCAACTCTATCAAGTACTTAGCCTCTAAAGGCGTAGGCACTATATCTAGCAACTGACTAAACCCAACACATATGAAACTTTTATCGGCACCCGAATCAAATAAGACTGAAGCATAGCGATCGTTAAGGAGGAACGTACCGGTAACTGTGTCTGGATCATTTTGAGCTTCCCCCAACCCAATGACGAAAGCGCGCACGTTCCTGTCGCCGCCCCCGTTGTTCCCGTTACCATTCTCATTCTTCCCATTATCACCCTGCTTCAACTTAGGACAATCACACTTTAAATGCCCAGCCTGACCACAATTATAGCGTCCCTGGTTAGGCTGAGGAGCTGCTAGAGGAACAGATTTATCATTCAAGGGGTGACAGAGCACTTTGGGGCGAGTTAGGGTTGCACAAATGATGTTTTACATGTTAAGGGTGGTATTTATATCTGCAGCTAGTCGCACCAGCCATTCTGGGCGACTGGCTGCTGCAGGACACGACTAGACAAGCTAGTCGCCCCCTGGGGGACACACCTAGCCAGGCTAGCCGCCCCCTGGGAGGGCTAGTCGCCTTCAGCATACAAAACTAGCATTTCGACGCGTTAATCGCTAATTTAACATATTATATCACATATCTACATATCCATAAGTTATATAATGATTGTAAAACACTTATTACTCGATAACTAACATGTTCACGTTAATTCACCAACTTCCGGGACTCAAGACTTGCGTGTGTGCGTTTAATCCGATGATCACCCCCCCCCCCCTCGAATCACCAACCCTTGGACACATGGATATAAACTGACTCCCGATTATCCCCGAATCATCGTAACGACTCGATGATGATTCCCCGAGTCATCGAATTGACTCAACTAACCTAGTTAAGTATGTTTTATGAGTGTTTTGCTAAGGTAGACTTATAAGTTTGATAAAAAAAATATTAACCTGAGTTTGTCGTGTGTCACATAAAGAATAATCATGATAAATGTATATAATTTCGCTAATGCAAGGGCCCTGCATTTCGGTCTTGTTAGTAAGTTCGCGGTAGATGTGCACCCGATATGTCTATCTATTTCAAGCAAATGTAAAGAGATTTTCGCAAGAGTTCACCATTTAATGTGGTCATTCCATCTCAAGACAGGATACCTAATACTACATTTAAACCGCTTCAAGTTTTATATTTTGCATCAAGGGGATTTGAAGCCAAAGTGATATGTATCTTTGATTAATGGCCCTCGCCCATAATTTTGTTTTATTTTATTTTACGTCTTTAGTTAATAACAAAGACTTAGTAGTGGGAGCCACCAAGACCCTTGACTGATACTTGGGTTTACCACACTATGATACACCACGATAGCTACAATTGCCTACTTGTGTGTAGTTGCGTAAACGTACAAACCATTCATAAAACCTTAATAAATATATATACTTTCACACAAATTAGGAATCATATATCGTATGGATGTCTTGATTACCAAAATAAACTTGGTGAAGCTAAAACTTTATACGCCTGGAAATACACAAGGATCAGGGAATGCGAAGTCTAAAGCTAACCCTAGCATGTTGTATTGAGAAGACATTACGGAGCTACTACATAGTCAAAATTTAATATCGCCTCATAAAAAACGGTTTTGCATAATTTGTTTGTTGAAGAGGATTGCGTGAACTATTTCCATTATGGTTTATTATTATTACTAGCTTTTATCCCGGGAGAGTCCCGGGGTTGAAGTATCTAATATAACATAATAAAATATATAATATGACAACATAATCAATGATTTGCCAATACATGATTAATGAATAATAATAATAGTAATATTATTTATTTTAAACAAATTTCCGCCATAAGTTATCATATTCAAATATAAAAAAAAAAGAATCTCTGCCTATGAAGTTATGTTTATCATTTGTGATTATTAGTAGAGTAAAATATATTTGAAAACAAAACCCCACAAAAATAGTTTTTTTTTCTCCGTTTTTTATATAGCACTATGGTACTCGTTGGAAAGATAATAAAACGCTCGTTAATTTGGTGTAATTTTTTTCTTTAAAAAATCTCATATATAAAAGATATTAATGTTTAAGAGTAATGGGAGGAAACATTAGAGAGAAAATTTAATTTTGTTTTTAAATTATTATCTTTTCCTAAAATAACTATAATATATATAGATTTATTAAAAAATCAAAAATTAATAAAATCCTACATGATGCCACGTGGCACATTCAAGGAGGGGTTGAGGTCTCCATTGAATGCCACATCATCAAAGTTCAATTTTATTATAAGTTACTAGATATTTGCCCGCGTTGACACGCGGTTCACCAACGTACGATTATTTGGAGTAGTATAACGTATAAGAAAAATACAGTAGAAATATTTTATTAAAATTTAAAACCAACGAATACACATTTTATTCAAATATCACTGAAAATTTTCTTATACACTACATTTTTTGTTTTAGTTTTGACATTCCCATCACCATCAAGTATAAGTAATTTTACCCCTGTCCTGCTTTTAACTCTTGACAATGCGACATAAAGTTGGCCATGTGAGAATACGGGTTCTCTTAAATACAATCCAACCTTCGATAAAGACTGTCCTTGGCTTTTATTGATGTTCATTGCGAAACATACGCTTATTGGGAATTGACGCCTTTGGAACTTTACTGGAATCTTGATATCAGATGGTATTTGAGGAGTATTATCTAGTAAAAAATAAATAGTAGTGAAAAATATTTATGATAAAATGTTAAAAGTAAGACACCGTTTTAGTCACATCATTCAAAATTCGAATTAAATGTTATAATTAAGTCTAATTGTTACAATTATAGATATTAAAATATGAAATTATATAATTAAATAGAACATTTAATATTTGAATATTTATAAAGTTTAACTGAAATCTATCAATTCAAATTGTTGTATTCAAAATTTGAATTATAACTTGTAACTAATTTGAGAAATTTATAACTAAAACTATTATTTGTTAAATTTCAAAACTATTATTTGTTAAATTTTAAATATATTAGGAAATCTCTAATTATAATATCTCTGTTCATTCACAAAGTTGTATTATAATTAATAATTAAAGTAATGTATTATTTATACTACTTAAACTTGTAAAAGGATCATGTTTTAACATAAAACATTCAATGTGACTCGTTTCGACTCGTATCCAAAATAACATGTTTGGACCTATCGGTTTTTGTCCGACCCACATCCACCTATTAATGCAAAACGAGACATCTTATACACTCGATAAACCCAAAAGAACCTGAAATTTTTGAACGAATCAAACGTTTAGTAACGTAAACAAACATACACAACTAAATATCCATAACCATAAATAAAAAAAATAAACTCAAGAAAAAACAGGTTAAAAGGTATTATATACCTATCGGGACCGCACTTCACTTGACTCAAAGAGCACTTGTATAGCAAGACAAATGCCTAAGAATGGGGGATCTTTCTTTCTTTATGTATGTGTGATGTGCTCCAGCCATCCTAAAACAATCAAATTGAAAAATAATAAAATGTGCTATTTGGGAATCATTGTACATTTATTGTATACCAAAATGCACCTATTACATTCGTAAGGTAGAAATAAAGAATCCTAATCTTGATAATTACCCATTTCAGTTCACCGCATTTGTGACACCCGGCAAACTTTGGTAACTAACTCTTTGAAAACTTAGTAAGTCTACCTTAGCGAGTCGCGCATACGTTACACATAACAGGGTCAGTCGAGTCGAGTCGCACACCATTGGGGTTTTAACACACGCAAGTCTCGAGTCCCGGGAATTGGTGAACGAGTGTGAACGTGTTTATTTCCATGTATTATGTGTTTATAATCATTATGTGACTTGTCGGTATGTGAAAACATGTTAACATATGTTAAAACGGAGTTTAACGCACCGAATACACAACACCAGGCCCTGAGGGCGATTAGGCAACCCTAATCGCCTTCATGAGGGCGATTAGCACATGATTATAGGCATTTGGGCTATGTTATAGGCGATTATGGGGCTAATCGCCTATAGTGAAGGCGATTAGCAGCCCTAATCGTCTGATAAAGCTGCATAATCGCCTATACTGCACCTGACGACTAGAAACGCCTATAAATACCACCCTTGACCTCCAAAACACTATTTATGCAACCCTAGCCGTCCCATAACCCATACCAACACACAAACACCCTCTGGAACTCATTTTTACATCAAAACAACCATTTCCAAGCTTATTCCATCATTTCCTCTTAAATCCAAGGTGTGTTCTTCAAACCCAAACCTTTAAATGATTATATTTTACTCCCTAAACGTCCAGACCTGACTTATAAATGTTTTTGTCTTTGAAAATCCATTTAAAACCGTTTTTAAACAAACCCTCACCTTTATGTGTGTTATATGTGTTATTTGTGTTTAAAGGTAGGATTTTTAGGATTGAAACATGATTGTTTTTGTGTATTTTAGATGTTTATGGCTGTTACAAGTTAGTATGATGATGTTCTAGGAGTTTGAATGGTTTTGGTTGTGTATTGTTGATACTTGATGTTTTGACCCATTTGAAGGATTTTGGATGATTAAGGATGATATGAGGTGTGTTGTTGATTGTTTGATGTTAGGGTTTGCTCTAGGATGATGTTAGAACAGTAGGATGCTATCGGACAACGTGGTTATGTGATTAAATCTGGATATTTGCTATTTAGGGCAAGTTCTTGCATGTTGATGTGATGTTTTCATGTTAAGTTGCTATTTTGGGAAAACGCTCGCATTCGGGACTGTTAGAACGATGAAAACTTAGGGGTTTTGCTTGAAATATGTTTGTTAATGTGTTAGGATTGTTATTGGGTGTTTTCACATGTTTCGGATCTGATTTGGAGGGTTAAACGCGCGAAAAACCGGAACAACTATGCTATAGGCGTTTGGGGACCCTAATCGCCTATGTTATAGGAGATTGGGAGCCCAATCGCCTGATATGAAGGCCTAATCGTGTATATATAGGCGATTGGGAGCATAATTGCCTTCATTTCATGCAATTGTGATCCTAATTGCCTTCATTTCATGCAATTGTGATCCTAATCACTAGTTAAGCCCTAAATTGCATGTCTTATGACCATAATCACCTGAAGTGCACATGGATAGGCCTAATCGCCTATAATAAGGGGCGATTAGCCTCTGTGATTGCCTGTTGACCATCCCTAAGCACATGTTGACTTTTCCTAATTGCATGCTAAGTTCCTAATCGCGTGTATTGCTGTTATAAGTGTATTTTGACATTCCGAAACCCGATTTGACACCTAGGAACATGATAGGAACCCCGTGACATGCCTAGTAACATAGTAACACGTGTTTGGACTTGTTTATGCGTTATTTGACCTATGTGTTAGAATCGTTGAACTTTAACGCATGTTAAGTACTAAGTTGCATGTTTGTGTACGTTTGTGTATGAGATGAACACGTGGAATGTCGGGTCACCAATGGGATGTCGAGTCTTGTCTTACGTAGTCTGGTTGTCGGTCAAACACGCTTTTCGGACACATAATGGTCATGGACTGGACTTAGGGACTAATGAACCCGATGGGTTATTAGTCTAACTTGACACATATCTTATGATAGGTCGCCAATAGTTGGGGCTATCATATCTTACAGACGGTTTACTCATATCACACATACGGTTTACTCATAAACGGAATACGCAACCTAAGGTGAGTTCACGGCCCCACATTTTACGGTTTATGTTTTCGGGGGAGAAACATGCTTAAAACGCTTTTATGACTTATGACTTATTTAACTCTTTTATGGCTCATGACTCTTTATCACGTTATACTATGGCTTACTTATCGTACTATACGGTTCATCAAAAAGTCCCTTAGAAACCACTAACATGGGTATATGGCGGGGAAATATGGATAGCGCTATTGGGAACTGACAAACCACACTCGACGGTAGGACCGGGCGGGTGCATATTGTCTCTAATAAAACAAGGTCTACCGGTGATGACGGTAGCCCATAGGAAACTAAGGGTCACTACACGGCTTAGTCAGCAATGGTTTCACCCGTATGAGTATCTCATTCTGCGCCTAGCTAGCGTTCTCATAAGCATAGTAGTAACTGTGATGGTAACGGTTTTCGAAGGATCACTTTAAACGTTTAACTAAAACCTGTGAACTCACCAGCATTATATGTTGACTCTTTTAGCATGTTTTCTCAGGTCGCTAAGGTAGCAGCTGTCAGATAGGCGCACGGAGTCGCACAGGATTCGTCTCGCGTCTAGGGTTTCGTTGCATGTTTTGGAGTTGTTAACTTTTGAACTTATGTTTTAATTCTGCATGACTTTTGTAAACTTTAAATGCTTCCGCACTATTGGATGTTGGTTTTAAACTTATGCATGGTTTTTGTTTACGTATGTTTTACATTTAGACGTCGTTTATTGTGACCGTTGACTTGGATCCTGGTATGTCACACGCCTCGCGGTAGAACTCCGCAGGTGGAAATTTGAGGGTGTGACAGCATTCATCACTGCAGTGAATGCTCCAACCACATATAGACACGGTAAGCCGTTTTGCATTCGAAACGTCCTCACTCCTTAGGTATTTGAACCTGGATGAAAAAAGTCAGTATAATTAAAAATATTCAGCATGTGTGTGTATTCATTACAATTTTTTTTACAAAAGAATATAATTTATCAACCTCTAAATACTCTTTATGTAGGGACTTTGAATCATATTAATTGTGTAAATAAAAGGAAAATTAGTATGTGTAATTTATTACAATTATTAACCAAAATTCAAAATTTTAAATTTTGTCAAATTCAAATTTAAACATTTCAAACTTTAATTTGAAATTTGAAATTCAAAATTTAATACATTAATTGATTACCAATATAAGCTAAACTAATATTAGAATAATATAGCACAATTAATAGGATCAATTAATGTATTAATTAGACAGGTGACACTACTTATGTAGAGACTTTGAATCTTATTAATTGTGTATTTAAAAGGATATTTAGTATGTGTAATTTTTACCATTATTAACCAAACCTCAAATTTTGAAATTTTGTATAATTCGATTTTAAATATTTTGAAATTTAATTTGAATTTTGTAGTTCAAAATTCGTAATTTAACTTATTACCAATATAAATTACACTAAATTTAGGAAATGAGTAATTTGAATGTAATAAAGAAATTTAATGAGTTCCTAATTTACGTCAGTTTCCTTTCTCATTCTCATTTATTCAAAATACAAAAAAAAATGATTATTAATTATTACTGTTAATCAATTAAGTTAACCTCATGATTTTTAAAATTCAAATACAGTAAATTTTAATAATCAATCTATTACACCAAATGTGGCAACAAACTTGGTAGGTCAACTAATGACAATAATCACAAACCAGACCAATCCAAACCCACAAACACTATACATGTCTAATCAACCGATATTGAAGATCAAAACCTATTATACAACCGTTTCACAATCTTATTATATTGATTCCAATTAGCAAAAACCTTGTCCAGTATTTAAAAGATTATTTTTACAATCTTATGTTATTGATTACAGTCAGAAAAGATAGGATTTCAAAATACATTATTTAAAAAAACATCAAGAACACAAAAACAAATCATTAGCATCGATTTTAAGAAAACATCAAGAACATAGTAGAGAACTTACAGTGTTTTCGGGCTTAGAACTTCTTTACACTATCTACTTAGGCCTGGTAGAAAGCTACAAAGTGCTACTGCAAAAAGAGAAAGTAAGCTCGATCACATCAACAATGATCATTTGATTTGATAAAGAAAAATAATAAATAAAAACATGGCTAGAAAAATGCACCAGCTCTTCACCATTTATATTCAATCCTAAAAACATGGCTATCGTCAAATAATTGAACACCAAAGTTAGTACAAAATTAAAATTAAAAGTAAATACAATTTGCATTACAACGGCTCTTGATTCTCAACAAAATTGCCCGTTGCTCGAATATCTAACTCTTGTAAACATTTCATTTCTCCCGGTTGGTCAGGTAGTTTCGCAAACTCCCAATCAGAAAGAACACTGCAAAGCACTTTATTATGCTTGCCATAAAAAATGAAAATCAAACGATCTCTAAGTATGATCGTTCAAGATATTTGTATGTTTCAATAAGATTAAAAATGATAAAACAGAAATCAATTGGTTGAAGAAGTTACCTCTTGGAGCGTATCACGGAAAACATAGTAATGGAGAGGATCTGAGTCACAAAGAGGAAGTTCCATCAATATCGAAAAATATTGCTGCATGAATAAATCACATTTTGTAGTAAAGAACCCAAAGTTGACATGAAGGTCGGATGCATTGATATCAAAACATTATTTATGTATACATTGAGAAACAATTGACCACCACATATAGAATTTATGTCACCATATGCGTGGAAGGTGCCAAATTTGCAAGGAGAAGAATATAGAATTTATGTCACCAATATTATTTCTAAAAGAAAACGTGTATATGCTTTGACCGAAAATGGTAAATTACAATTGATTGACATCATATAATTAATGATTTTTTATTTAAATAAATAAATGATTTTCGAGTTTTAGGAAAGTTAATAATCCTTGACCGATTTTGACTTAAATTAATAAATGAATTTTGATTAATGAGATTAGGAACGTATTAATTGACCAATTTTGACCATATTTATGTATTACTAGGTTAGAGTCCCGTGGGGACCCACGGTTCAACCGAAAGTAAAATGAAAAAAGTAGGAAAATAAGAATTATATCATGCAAGTTGTTTTGGTTACTAAATGTTTGATAATGCAATATGTATGAATTTTAATGTTAAAAGCAAAATGTCATCTAACAGTTTAATGTAACGTAATGATGGATATATCGACTAAGTAAAGTTTAATTTGACAAAAAAAATATAAACAAAGAATTGAATAAAATGAATACTTTTGTATTTATTCAAAGGATTTATTATCAACATGAACATTCAAAGTGACTAAATAGTTTTCATAACATTGAAAATAATAATAAAAAATCCATTATTCGAACTTTTAAAGCAACATTAATAAACCTAAAATAAAAAACAGACAAATCAAAATCTTATAAAGTTATTCATAAAGCTTCAAATATTTCTTTATACACAACGTTTGATGTTTTGTTCGTAAGGTTGCCATCTTGATCTAGTATTAGTATCTTCAGTCCATCTCGACTTTTGACCCTTGATAGCAACATACAACGGCCCATGTGATGGATATATCAACTATGTAAAGTTTGATTTGACAAAAATTATAAACAAAGACTGGAATCAATTGTAGTATGTAAGTTGTTTTGCTTACTAAATGTTTGGTGGTTCAATTGGTATGGATTTCGTTGTTAAATGCAAAATATCATATAAGACTTTTAATGTAACATAATTAGTGATATATCAGCTAAGTAAAGTTTGATTTGACAAAACTTATAAACAAAGACTGAAATCAAATAAATAATACTGAATTTATTCTAATGGAAGCCAAATAAACATGAACATTCAATGTGACTAAATATAGTTTTCCAGAACATACAACATAATAATAAAAACAAATTTCACCGTTAAAACTTTTGAAGCAACATTAAAAACCTTACATAAAAAAGAGATAATTTAAAATCTTATAAGGTTATTCATAAAGCTCCAAATATTTATTTATACACAACATTAGTTGTTTTGTTCGTAAGGCTTTCATCTTTGTCTAATATTAACATCTTCAGTCTGTCTCGACTCCACCACTGTTTTCCATATTTGTGTTCTACATAAAATATAGTTGTTGTAAATATATGGATAAAGTGATAAGTAAATATATTAATATATTAAAATTACCATTATGCTTAATTAGTGCATTATTGAATTCGTAAGCATTTATGGATAATTAAATGATGGTCTATTTATTGTAAACATAATATGATAATGTTAATTTTAAAATGAAAACCATTTATGGTTATGATTGGTTTATAGTTCATATTGTTAGTTATAATAAACTGCAATAGTATATATTATAATATAATAAGGTATTAACATATAAATAAAAACACATAAAATGATATGTCATTAACAATATACACCAATCAACAAATAACATTAAAAACATATTTAGAATAATTAGGCCATGGGGTGTACCTTCATACCAAGGGTGTTAACAGTGACGTGGAATTTTAACTTTCGTTGTACATCACTCTCTTCCCATGTTAAGGGGCATTAACGTGACACTAAGTTAACATGTTAACATGAATCAAAAGAGAGAAAGTTAAAGGGATGAGCTAGAGTTAAAAATTTTAATAAATAACATTAAACTCGGTCAATTATTATTAATGTCAATAAATAATATTAAACTTCTTAATAAATAACATTTAAACTTAATAAATCTTATTAATTGCATTCAAGACTAATCATAATTCGTAAACAAGGTAAGATTATAAATCTTCTTTATTGCAATAAGAATAATCATAATCTTATTAAGATTATAAATCTTAATAAATAACCTCAAAATCGTAATCAATAATTCAAATAAATTACATTAAAAACATAAAAGATCGTAATTTAAATGTTAAAATCAATAACTTCTTGTGGTGCAACCTTAGTAACAAATAGCATGTGCTGGATTGAACACTACAGTAAACTTTTACAAAAGCATTATGTATAGTAAATTTAGAATATCTACCTAATTATAAAAAAAGAATATTGTAAACATAATGTTTAATAATTGAATAACAAACCTAGCGACTTGAGCAGAAATTTCTACACACACTAGCACAGACCACGCGTACCCATCCGTAAATTTAATCTTGATCTTCATTGATTCATTTAAGTTTGCCAATTCAACAATCGTATTAGGAATTATCTGCATAGTAATAAGAATTAAATAAGAAGAAAATAAAAATAATGAGAGTTATTATGGTAAACCATAAATTTGATCAATTATACGAAATCAATTTAATCAATTATAATTTAATCAATATTATCATTCGTATTAATTTAATCAATTTAATCAATTTCGTATTAATAGTAATATAAATTAATGAGATTAAAAAATCGTAAAAAATAACACTAAATTTGGTTAATTATGGTAATCCTAAATTTCGGGAATGATTGATAATAAATCAATCATTCATATTTTAAAACTTTAGCGCCAACCATTTGATAATTATCACAATCAATTTCATTCAAGACCTTCCTATTCAAACTCCACCAAAATCTCCTCATTCAAACATACCAATCAGACCATTAATCACATTCCAAACTTATTATGCACAAAATAAGGAAGGCATTTAATCCATTAACAAAGATCCGATTTTTGAAGGATCAATCCAGATCCAAATGTCTACCTAATTATAAAATAAGAATCTTGTAAACATAATGTTTAATAATTGAATAACAAACCTAGCGACTTGAGCAGAAATTTCTACACGCACTGGCACAGACCACGCGTACCCATCCGTAAATTTAATCTTGATCTTCATTGATTCATTTAAGTTTGCCAATTCAACAATCGCATTTTGAATTATCTGCATAGTAATAGGAATTAAATAAGAAGAAAATAAAAATAATGAGAGTTATTATGTTAAACCATGAATTTGATTAATTATACGAAATCAATTTAATCAATAATAATTTAATCAATATTATCATTCGTACAATTTAATCAATTATACGAAATCAGAGATTAAAAATCTCGTATTAATTTTGTAGATGCGTTTTGCGACTAGTGATTAGATTGTTAACATGTGTTAAAATAGGCTGAATGGGCGAAGGAAGATAAGAATGGGCGAAGGTGAAATTGTAGTGGGCGAAGGTAGAAGATCTAGTGGACGAATCTGGATGGAACTACACTGAGAGACACATTCGACCACTTGTAGTGGGCGAATGTGGAAAAGACTCACGTTCGACCAGTTGAAAGGGGCGAACGTGCAGGTCCTATATATAGATTTTGTGATTTTGTAAGTTTAAGCGAGTCATTTGGTGTGTGTGTTTTTGAGGTGTGTTCCAGAGAGGTTTGAGAGAGTTTATGTGTGTGCTAGATTAACTGTAATTGAGTTGTAATCAAGTATTTGAAAGAGTTAATCTATGAAAAGCTTTGAAAATGACTTTGATTGTATTTTGATTTGAGTTTACATCAGTTTGTTCTAAGCTAGGGTTTCCGCACCTAGTTTAGTAACTTGTATGATCATATAATCCTGTTTTCGTGTTAAATAACATCCTCTACAAAGTGGTATCAGAGCATAGAGGATCATACAACAACAAATTGATAAACTCAGAGCTGATTTGGACATTATTTTCATCAATTCACATCTGTTTTCACATAAAAATAGTTTTTGAGTGTTTTTGAAAGAATTAGAGTTGATTTTGTGGATAAAATTCAAAATTCCAAGTATTAAAGTTGTTCCAAATCATCTCCGAAGCAAAACCTAATCAAGATCATTCAAATTCACAAACTTTTGAAAATCAGATATCAAAATAACCGTTTTTCAAAGTGTAACCGTTTTTCAAAAGTCAATATGGGCGAACCTGGAGTGTTTTGGTCGAAGGTGTGAGTTTTTGGGCGAACCTGAGTGAAATTTTGGGCGAACCTAGGGATTAGTGGGCGAACCTAGAATTTTTCAGTTGAGTTTTTCACTTTCGGGTCTACTTTTTCACATTCGGCTAATCGGGGGTACGAACGTAGAATCAAAACGGGCGAACCTGAAACCTTTTTGGACGAACGTGGAAAGTGTCAGTGTGTTTTCACTTTCTGGTGAGATTTTACATTCGGGAGAGAATTTCTGGGCGAACCTGAAACCAAAAGGGACGAATCTGAAGCACATTTGGGCGAACCTAAGAGTTAGTTTTTGGAAAATTCTCTAAGTGTTGAATTTCTCGAAGTTCGTGATCATGTGGCGTTTCCAGACTACTCCTACACCAGCAACTACACAACCACAACAGCAGGTGATGGACCCATGGACAGTGGCAGCACAGAAGACGAGCACACAGTCTTCGCAACCGGTTAACTACATGACTCAAAGTGCACCTCCAGCACCACAGTCTGACTACTGGGGAGTAGCAGCAGCGGTGGTAAACACTCAAACTACAAATGCTATTTCCACATTGATTAATGATTTGTCTTCAGGTAGCGGGAATCGGCCACCGAAGCTTATGGAGATTCAAGAATACAATCAGTGGCAGAAAAAGTTCAAGATACATTTGGAAGGCATGGGAGTGGAAGGTGCTGAAGCATGGAACATGATTGCTAAAGGTTACACACCACCAGTTTTGGAGAACACAGGTGAACCAGTGCCATTGGAGAGCATGGCTGAGGATGAAAAAAAGAAGTTTGCTGTGGAAAAGAAGGCGTTTTCCCAATTGACACAGGCAATCACAAATGATCTTTTGCATCAGTTTGGGACTTGCACAACTTCTAAGGCACTATGGGATATGCTTAAAAGGAAGCATGATGGAAATGAGAAGACTAGAAGTTTGAGGACAGAAGAACTTATAAAGGAGTTTGAGAATTTTTCTTATGTTGGAAATGAAACTTTGAAAGAACTAACTCCTAGATATAATCATTTGTTATCTGAATTGTCTAGCTATGGTATACAGATTCCTATGGCAAAGCAGGTGGACAAGTTTGCAGATGCATTACCACCAAACTGGGATCAGCATGTGGAAGTTCTGAAGGAGAAGGATGCTTA
This sequence comes from Ambrosia artemisiifolia, assembly GCA_032199755.1. NCBI lineage: Eukaryota > Viridiplantae > Streptophyta > Magnoliopsida > Asterales > Asteraceae > Ambrosia > Ambrosia artemisiifolia. Next base: position 24,978,728 of record CM063527.1, read on the forward strand.
TCAATACTGGTCTATTCAGGAGTTCATTGAGAAGCTGGAAAACAAAGAATTGGAAGAGAAGAGGAAGGCTAGGAGAGCACAGATTCCTCAGAATCCAAATTTATACTTTGGAGGATCTTCAGTTCCAGTGAGTACAAGTTCAGGAGGGCTAGTTACACCACATGTTGCATGTATATCCAATGCTGTGGAATCACCTACCATTAACTACCATCAACAAACTTCATCTTTATCACAACCACCACCACAAGTACCATACAACTATTCATACATTCCACCATTCTCCCCAAAACAACAAGCAGCTTTCTACACTGCTAGCCAATCTCAACAACAACCAATGAACCAACCTAATCAACAAACGGTGGTTTTGGAAACATCTAATCTTGGAAATGTGACAGTTGAAGTTGCTCAGCAACACATTGCATTAGTTTCTGCTATGGTCTCATCCTACAATGGATTAGTTGCTAGTCAAATTGGGAATAACAACTTGACCAATGAAGACTACGCACAGATTGACAAGGAGGAGATGGAACTCATTGATATTCAATGGGCCTTTGCAAGCATAATGCGAAGAGCAACGGAGTTTATTGAGAAGACAGGTAGAACAGACTTGGGAACTTCTCCTAACACAACCTACGGGTTCAATAAGGAGAAAGTGACTTGTTTTAACTGTGGAGGGAAAGGTCACTTTAAAAGAGAATGCACCCAGCCACCAAAACAAGGCAATAGAAACCCATTCAATGCCACCTATCAGAACCGTCAACAACAAAACCAAAACCAAGTTTCTTACCAAAACAACAACAACAACTACCAAAACCGTCAAAACAACTTTATTAACAACCAAAATAGACAACCAAACACACCAAACCAGACACAAAACCAAACACCTAACAATTCTAACCGAACAGTCATACCAATCACTACACCAAATGAACAACAACAAAATACCAATCAAGCATTGGTGACTCAACAAGATGAGAGGTTTGACTGGTCGAGTATACAGATTGGTGTTGAGGAAATCACTACTGGGGGCAATGTGGCTTGTGTTGCATATCAGGTTGATATTGAAGATTCAGTAATGGTGGAAGAAAAGGTAGAAACTGAGGTTGAAAGTGATGAGTCTGAGGCTGAGATGGATGTGGAAACTGAACCTGTTAAGGTTAATGCTGAGGTTGATGTTGAAGTTCAAACTGAAGAGACAAATTCTGGAGTTGTGCTTGATACTGTTTCTGATATTCCTGAGGAGTGTGATTCGGTTTATTCTGATTCAGACAGTGAATCGGATACGGAAGCAAGTGTTAATTCTCTAGATGAAGATATCGATCAGTTGCTTGCAGAAGCGGATTTTCTGATGACAAGGAAGTCGTGCATTGCAGATGATGCTTTCACAAAGATTGATTATTCCAGATTCTTTGCAGGAAAGGAAGCTCATTTTGCATTAATGGCCATGACTGATCCGCCAAAACCTGTAAGTTCTGCATGTAGTACTGATAATACAAGTGAAAAATATTGTGGTACATGTGATAGATTGACTGAGGAGATTAAACAACTCCGTGTTCAACGTGATAGTGCTATCATGAACAGTCAATCTACTCGCAAAGAGTTGAATGCTTTTAACAAAGTATTAGATGGCTACAAAAAGGACATTTCCGACTTGAAAAACACTTTGTCTTTAAAACAATTGGCAATTAACAACTATATCAATGAAATTGAAAACACCAAGTTGGAAATGGCAGCCATCAAATGCTTTGCTGAGAAAGTAAACAAAAAGCTGGAAAGCTATAAGCATATTGCTTATGTGGTAGACCACATTATTGATGATAAAACCACCAATTATCGGGCTGTACCATCTCCGGTTCTCTTTGAAAACCATAATTGTCACCAAGTGACACCGGAGAGTTCGGTAAAATCTGATTCAGCATCGGAAAATGAATCTAATACCTCGAGTATTGGTGATCCAAATTCTGATGTTAGACCGATTTTAGGTATCAATGATGAGGGTGTTACTGCTGAGAGTGTAGATTCAGACTCAGAGAGTGATGATACTGGTTGTAACCAAACTGTTAATGCATGTGAAATTCCAAAAGAAAATCACATCATTACAAATGAACCAGTTTCATCATCTCAAATTGTGATTCCGATGAGAAGTGTTCATCATGTGAATAAGTCTGAAAAGAGTGTGGTAAAGAAAGATCTTAATGTGTTTAAGAAAGATCTTGAAAAGAATGCTAAAAACGAACAATGTGACAAACCTGTCAAGGTGTTTTATCGGATGGAAGGATCCGATAAGATCATCTCTGACGAGGACTTTCCAATTAAAGATGTTAACTATGCTAAAATTGACAAAATTTGGCAAGAAAGTACTATTTGGTTCCCAAAACATGAGAGAACAAATGAGATTCCACCAGCTTTATTAAAGAAGTTATATTTGGATGTTCCTCAAGAACCAAAGGTCCATGTCTAGGGTTTCCGCACCTAGTTTAGCATCTTATATATATGCCACTTTCAGATTCGACCCCTCACTTAAAATTTTTCAAAATTTCTTCAATAACCAGACCTTGTTGCTTTTGATTCTCTTGATTGTGCGTTTTATTCCTTGTAATCCACTGATCATTTCCATACCAAAATTACAGGTATAGATGAAGAAACGAGACCAGAATCATTGCTTTTCTATTCGCGTCTAGGGTTTCTTAATGTGTGATTATAGGATGTTGCTTGATGCTTGTTTTTTATTGCGTTTCAATCCTCATCAGTTTTAGGGGGAGAGAAATCAAAGAATTAGGATTACAACTTCAATTAGTGGGTTAATCGATTGTTTGAGTTGATAAAACCCTAATTCTTATTTAAAACTGATGAAAATTGAAAATTAAGGACAATTGATTATGCACGAATGCTATTCGGTCATATTAGTTTGAGTTGATAAAACCCTAATTCTTATTTAAAACTGATGAAAATTGAAAATTAAGGACAATTGATTATGCACGAATGCTATTCGGTCATATTAGACTATAAATGAATCAAAACAAAGTGTTAAAATCATGTTTGAAAATTTTTTAAAATTTTGGGTAAGAACATGTTGCACCTTCGGGTTACTGTTTTGGACGAAGGTGGAACAAAATGGACGAAGGTACTCAATAATGGGCGAATGTAATTTTCTACTAAGAATCATTCCACATTCGGCCTGAATGATGTACATTCGACCACAAAATTCTATATTCGACCAGAAATTTTGGGCGAATGTGGAAATCCAAAAACCTAAAATTTTGAATTTTTGTCGATTTCGTGTTTTGACGCTTGTTTTTGATTTTATGTTTCAGATGGCTGAGGAACAAGTAAATGTTGAGATTCCTGTTGAGACTGCTGTTCCTGATCCTGTTCCAGAAACTATTCAGGAAGGAGAATCATCAAGCGGAAGTAAATGGCCGTTTGAGAAGAATCACAACTGTTGTGCATATCTGGGAGACGTTGAGAAGAATGTGGAGTTTACAGAGATCATCCAATTCCTGAAAAGATGCAGAGTGGTTTATGCTTTGGCTACACCAACTATTATCTACAAGGATATAGTTGAGGATTTCTACAACAACGCCAAGTATGATTACTTTGACAATCAGACGATCATTAAGAGCAAGATTCAAGGAATGGAGATGTTTATTACTGAGGCAGACATCAGAGAAGCTCTCCAGATCAAGTTTGAAGTTAGTGAGGATCCAAGAGAGTTGTCATGGACTGAGCAGAAAGCCTGTTTCCTAAGGATGAAATACAAAGGACCGATCACTGATGGTTCTATGTACAAAGGGAAACTGGGAGTGCAGTTTAAGTATTTTGCTCATGTCATTATACACGTGTTTGGATGTGTTAGTGGAGGATACGACGTGATGAGGAAGAGTTTGAGTTCGTTAATGGTTGCGTTGACTCTCAACAAACCATTTAACGTTGCTGGGATGATTTTAGATCATATGTTAGAAATGTTGAAAGGGTTGAAGGTTAAGAAGTTCATGCTTTACCCTAGATTCCTTATGATGATTTTTGATCACAAGTATCCACACCTAAAGAAAGATCCAACACAGATACTTGCTATGGATCACATGAACATTAGAACTTTGGCTAGAATGAAAGGTTATAAGGGTGTGCCTGATAATGAGAGACCACCTTACAGGAGGTTGTTTGGAGCCTTGGCTAGAGAGGATTACAATGATCCAGGGAAGAACACAGCAAGGCATCCTGATAGTGATAGTGACAATGATGATCCTTTAGTATACGCTGATGCAAGTACGAAGAGGAAAAGACAAGTAGTCAATCCTGGAGCCAAAGGGAAGGGCAAAGGAAAGACTGAGCAGGGAAGTTCAAAACAACAAGCTGAGAGAAAGAAATCTACTGCAAGGAAGGGTACAAGTTTGGTAGATGAAGAGTCTGTTGATTCAGAAGAAACAGAGACTGAAGAACAGTGGGATTCGGATGCTGAAAATGTCCGGACTACCAAACAAAAGGCCACTTTGGTTGGTGAGTCTGAATCACTAAACAGATCGATTGAAGAAGCTAAGAAAAGCAAGCAGTCTGTTGATGCTGAAGATGAAGGGTTAACTGTGAATTTGGACGAGTTGAACGAAGGTGAAACTGTGGTAGTTAACTTGCCCAAGCCCAAACACAAAACCATGGCCAAGAAAACAAGTTCTAAGCAACTTAGAGAGAAAGAATTAAACCAACTTTTGAGAGGGAAGAGATTACCTGAAGCTGTTACATCATCAAAACAATCTTCACCAGCCACAAAGAAGCAAAAGACTAAAGAGGCAACAACATTACCAGTGGATGAGTTCAATATAGCACTGGATAATGTACTTGATATGTTCACAAAGCCTCAGAAAGGGAAAGAAGTGGAAGTTGAGCCATCAAAGTCAAAGTCCAAGTCAAAGAAAGTCACTGTGGATGACGAAGTGATGAAGCAAGTGAATAAGAAAATGGACGACATGATGAAGATGTTAGTGGCTCAGCAAGCTGAGATTGCCAAGTTCAAGCAGAATGAGGAGAAGATGCTTCAGATCATAGTAGCTTCTAAGTCTAATCAAGATGAGATAGACGAGAAAGTGAAGAAGCTAGAAGCTAAGAATAAGAAGCTTGAAGGAAAGTGTTTGAGAAACAAGAACAGGTACAAGGCTATAAAAGAGGATAATAAAGAATTGAAGGCTGAAAACAAACGCCTTAGTGAGTTGATAGACAATCTGTACAATGTTGCACCCAAGTTGAAAGAGGGTGAGGAGGATAAAGAGAAAGAAGTTGAACAGGTTGACTTTGAACCATCTGAATCTGACAAAGAGGAAGATGAGGATGATGAGGATGAAGAATCGGAAAAGAGTGATGATGGAGATGATGATAATAATGATGATGATGATGCTGAAGGCTCGGGAAGTCAAAAGGAGGATGAGAGTAGCAGTAGTGATGATAATGATGGAGGAGATGATACTTCGAAGTTTACATTTGATAAGAGACCACCTTCAAAGAAGAAGAAAGACACAGGTGAGTCAAGTTCAAAGAAGAAGAGTGAGAATGTTGATTCTGATGAGAGTGTGTTTTGGAATGAGAAGGTGAGGTCTTTATCTGACGATGCTAAACAAGTCTACAAGGACATGTTAGAAAGAAGAGAATGGACCATTGAGTTCACAGGTCGTTTTGCTGAAATATTCCAAACTGATGATATGCGATATGAATTGGAATATAACGATCCTGATTTGGAAGAAGGGGAAGTACCTGCATCTGTGGCAAAGGAGATCCTAGATGGGCTTGCACAGAGGGTAGGGAAAACATTTGAAGAATTTATTGTTGATGAGTCGATTCCACATATTCCTGAAAAGGATATTGGAAGTCACTCTGATGATAAAGACACCCCTGAGTTTGAAGAAGTTGAAATAGAGGATATCACACATGAGGAATACCCACAATACTTCAGACAAACAGATGAAGATTTGGTGTTTCCTGATTTTACTGAGATTCCTAATACGTCTGCAAAAAGAAAGGCAAAGAAGAGAAGTGCAGAGTTTGTAGAGAAGGTATTTGGAACTGATATGCCTGAATCTTCAAATAAGACTGATGAATTGAAGGATTATTTGAAGAAGTTAAGACTGATGGATGAAAACCGACCGAAGCCTGAAGCTCAAGGAAACTTTTATAGGTTTCACAATGCGAAGTTTAGAGGCAGAGCTCTAGGATGGACATACTTAGGCAGGCTAAAGTGTCTAGCTGCTAAGTGGGAATCTGGAATCTTGTACTTTTACAGATTCATTGACTTGCTAACTCTACCGTACTGGGCGGTTAGAGATTTATGCAGATTCCAAATGTCGGGTGCTTCAGTGAATAATTCACATGTCGGTTGGTGTGCAGACAAGCTGGTTTGGGAAAGTAGAACTAAGTGGAACAGATTCAAACCACAATATCCCCGGAGGAAAGTTCACAGGGATATTGATCCCAGAACCAAGCTGAAACGGGTTACCTTGATTTATAAGGCACCTGAAGTGATGAGAAAGATACCTTTGATGCCTATGCCGCAACACTTCAGTGCTGACTTCATTTTCTGGTATTATGATTGGAGGAAGGCAGAAGCGGTGATCGTGTTGAGAGATGGAAAGGACAAATACAAACATGTTCATGTATTTGATCCTATGTGGTTGATCAATTGCACCTTCGAAGACATCATCATGCTCTTTTACAATCCGATTCATCATGAGCCGAACGATGCAGATCAAGCAAAGAAATACACACAAGTTGTTGGTGTTTGCTTTGCTTATGATATTAATGCTGGTAGTAATTTGGAGGGAAAGCTTGGCAAGATGGTAAAGATGACAAATGTGTCAAAGCCGGTAAAGAGGAGGTTAGAGCCTGAGATGACGAAAGAACAGAAGAGTTTGCTCAGAATCAAGTTGCTGAACAAAGCCATGGATGAGGACAGAAAACGATCTAATCAATAGTCGAGGGGGAGTTTGTAGATGCGTTTTGCGACTAGTGATTAGATTGTTAACATGTGTTAAAATAGGCTGAATGGGCGAAGGAAGATAAGAATGGGCGAAGGTGAAATTGTAGTGGGCGAAGGTAGAAGATCTAGTGGACGAATCTGGATGGAACTACACTGAGAGACACATTCGACCACTTGTAGTGGGCGAATGTGGAAAAGACTCACGTTCGACCAGTTGAAAGGGGCGAACGTGCAGGTCCTATATATAGATTTTGTGATTTTGTAAGTTTAAGCGAGTCATTTGGTGTGTGTGTTTTTGAGGTGTGTTCCAGAGAGGTTTGAGAGAGTTTATGTGTGTGCTAGATTAACTGTAATTGAGTTGTAATCAAGTATTTGAAAGAGTTAATCTATGAAAAGCTTTGAAAATGACTTTGATTGTATTTTGATTTGAGTTTACATCAGTTTGTTCTAAGCTAGGGTTTCCGCACCTGGTTTAGTAACTTGTATGATCATATAATCCTGTTTTCGTGTCAAATTACATCCTCTACAAATTTAATCAGTTCGCATAATTTAATCAATTTAATCAATTTCGTATTAATAGTAATTTTAATTAATGAGATTAAAAAATCATTATATTTAACATTAAATTTGGTCAATTATGGTAATCCTAAATTTCAGGAATGATTGATAATAAATCAATCATTCATATTTTAAAACTTCGGCGACAACCATTTAATAATTATCACAATCAATTTCATTAAAGACCTTTCTATTCAAACTCCACCAAAATCTCCTCATTCAAACATACCAATTAGACCATTAATCATCTTCCAAACTTATTATGCACAAAATAAGGAAGGCATTTAATCCATTAACTAAGATCTGATTTTTGAAGGATCAATCCAGATCCGAATGTCTACCTAATTATAAAATAAAAATATTGTAAACATAATGTTTAATAATTGAATAACAAACCTAGCGACTTGAGCAGAAATTTCTACACGCACTGGCGCAGACCACGAGTACCCATCTGTAAATTTAATCTTGAATTGTCTGCATAGTAATAAGAATTAAATAAGAAGAAAATAAAAATAATGAGAGTTATTATGGTAAACCATAAATTTGATCAATTATACGAAATCAATTTAATCAATTATAATTTAATCAATATTATCAGTCGTATAATTTAATCAATTATACGAAATCAGAGATTAAAAATCTCGTATTAATTTAATCAATTCGTATAATTTAATCAATTTAATCAATTTCGTATTAATAGTAATATTAATTAATGAGATTAAAAAATCGTAATAAATAACATTAAATTTGGTCAATTATGGTAATCCTAAATTTCGGGAATGATTGATAATAAATCAATCATTCATATTTTAAAACTTCGGTGCCAACCATTTAATAATTATCACAATCAATTTCATTCAAGACTTTCCTATTCAAACTCCACCAAAATCTCCTCATTCAAACATACCAATCAGACCATTAATCACTTTCCAAACTTATTATGCACAAAATAAGGAAGGCATTTAATCCATTAACTAAGATCCGATTTTTGAAGGATCAATCCAGATCCGAATGTCTACCTAATTATAAAATAAGAATATTGTAAACATAATGTTTAATAATTGAATAACAAACCTAGCGACTTGAGCAGAAATTTCTACACGCACTGGCATAGACCACGCGTACCCATCCGTAAATTTAATCTTGATCTTCATTGATTCATTTAAGTTTGCCAATTCAACAATCGTATTTTGAATTATATGCATAGTAATAGGAATTAAATAAGAAGAAAATAAAAATAATGAGAGATATTATGGTAAACCATAAATTTGATCAACTATACGAAATCAATTTAATCAATTATAATTTAATCAATATTATCATTCGTATAATTTAATCAATTATACGAAATCAGAGATTAAAAATCTCGTATTAATTTAATAAATTCGTATAATTTAATCAATTTCGTATTATTAGTAAAAGAGTTAATAACCAAAATCGTCCCTGGGGTTTGTCACTTTTGCCACTTCAGTCCAAAACCCAAACTTTTTACATCTGGGTCCTTCAGTTTTATTTTTCTTGCCAAATTCGTCCCTGACAACGTAAAAGTTGTGGACTGAAGTGCCAAAAGTGACCAAACCTTATGGACGAATTTAGCAAAACCAAACCTTATTCAGGGACTAATTTGGCAAAAAAAAATAAAAATGAGGACCTAGATGTAAAAGGTTTGGGTTTTGGACTGAAGTGGCAAAAGTGACTAAACCTCAGGGATGATTTTGGCTATTAACTCTATTAATTAATGAGATTAAAAAATAGTAATAAATAACATTAAATTTGGTCAATTATGGTAATCCTAAATTTCGGGAATGATTGATAATAAATCAATCATTCATATTTTAAAACTTCGGCGCCAACCATTTAATAATTATCACAATCAATTTCATTCAAGACCTTACTATTTTAACACCACCAAAATCTCCCCATTCAAACATACCAATCAGACAATTAATTATCTTCCAAACTTATTATGCATAAAATAAGGAAGGCATTTAATCCATTAACTAAGATCCGATTTTTGAAGGATCAATCCAGATCCGAATGTCTACCTAATTATAAAATAAGAATATTGTAAACATAATGTTTAATAATTGATTAACAAACCTAGCGACTTGAGCAGAAATTTCTACACGCACTGGCACAGACCACGCGTACCCATCCGTAAATTTAATCTTGATCTTCATTGTTTCATTTAAGTTTGCCAATTCAACAATCGTATTTGGAATTATCTGCATAGTAATAGGAATTAAATAAGAAGAAAATAAAAATAATGAGAGTTATTATTGTAAACCATAAATTTGATCAATTATACGAAATCAATTTAATCAATATTATCATTCGTATAATTTAATCAATTATACGAAATCAGAGATTAAAAATCTCGTATTAATTTAATCAATTCGTATAATTTAGTCAATTTAATCAATTTCGTATTAATAGTAATATTAATTAATGAGATTAAAAAATCGTAATAAATAACATTAAATTTGGTCAATTATGGTAATCCTAAATTTCGGAAATGATTGATAATAAATCAATCATTCATATTTTAAAACTTCGGCGCCAACCATTTAATAATTATCACAATCAATTTCATTAAAGACCTTCCTATTCAAACTCCACCAAAATCTCTTCATTCAAACATACCAATTAGACCATTAATCACCTTCCAAACTTATTATGCACAAAATAAGGAAGGCATTTAATCCATTAACTACGATCCGATTTTTGAAGGATCAATCCAGATCCGAATGTCTACCTAATTATAAAATAAGAATATTGTAAAGATAATGTTTAATAATTGAATAACAAACCTAGCGACTTGAGCTGAAATTTCTACATGCACTGGCGCAGACCACGCGTACCGATCCGTAAATTTAATCTTGATCTTCATTGATTCATTTAAGTTTGCCAATTCAACAATCGTATTAGGAATTATCTGCATAGTAATAAGAATTAAATAAGAAGAAAATAAAAATAATGAAAGTTATTATGGTAAACCATAAATTTGATCAATTATACGAAATCAATTTAATCAATTATAACTTAATCAATATTATCATTCGTATAGTTTAACCAATTATACGAAATCAGAGATTAAAAATCTCGTATTAATTTAATCAATTGGTATAATTTACTCAATTTTGTAATAATAGTAATATTAATTAATGAGATTAAAAAATCGTAATAAATAACATTAAATTTGGTCAATTATGGTAATCCTAAATTTCGGGAATGATTGATAATAAATCAATTATTCATATTTTAAAACTTCGACGCCAACCATTTAATAATTATCACAATCAATTTTATTGAAGACCTTCCTATTCAAACTCCACTAAAATCTCCCCATTCAAACATACCAATCGTACCATTAATCACCTTCCAAACTTATTATGCACAAAATAAGGAAGGCATTTAATCCATTAACTAAGATCCGATTTTTGAAGGATCAATCCAGATCCGAAAATCATGACCCATCCACCATCCATTTGCAATTATGAATCAAACAACCAAAAAACATTACACCAACTTATGAGGGACCAATTTACTTGTAATCTCTATGAACTTATATGCTAACTCGGCCCCAACATAAACACCAAGAACATCAAACTCAGCCGAACAACATACGGTTCCTTATGTTGATTAACCACGAATGAATAAAAAATGACTAGTCATGGACTTTGATCCTTTGCCAATGTGACTAAATGATCTCCAAATCAAACATAATATAATACCCGGCATGAGTAATAATAATCAACAAAGAGAATCCGTAAACACTTGTAACTCTTTCCAGACAACCAAGAATATGTCGAAAACATGAGCATACCTTGGAGTTTGACATGATACCACGAAGGCCGATAGTCTTCACTCGAGGATCAAAGAAACATGCTGAATTATCTTCGTTGAGCACTTGTTCCACATCCAAATCCATTCAAACTTTGTCAGCTACCAGAATTAAAAGCATGGAGCATTTTAAAACCTTTGACTAACATTCATCTTTAAACAAACACACTAACACCATAAAATAAAAGTTAATAAATCAGAAAAGATGATTTGGATCCAGTTTATAAATCGAATACATATATAGGGATACGATTTAGCCATAATACATATACGGATCTATTTATAACGGAAGATTGAATCCATATTTTAGATGCAGTTTATAAATCAGAGAAGATGATAGAGACCTCGATGCAAGAATGCAAAAGAAGATTGAGGAATGTTGGTGGGAAGAATTGTTAGGGAAGATTGGAGAATGATGGAAGAATGGTGAAAATAAAAAAATACAAAAGCTTATTTATAAGAAAGAAGTTGGAGCTCCATATTCAATATGGATACCTCAAGCTCTCTCTAAGGCCTTGATTCAACCCAAGTGACCTCAATTATTATATAGATAGATTATTCAATTTACAATTTAAAAAAAAAAAGTTTATAAATTCTAAGGTTAGGACACATGACACAATATGGGAAGAGAGAGAATTGAAGATGCAATATGGGAGTGCCATGTGTCATAATAGAGTTTGTTTTATTAGATGTATAGATTATAGATTATTATTATTATTATTACTAGATTATACCCCGGGAACGTCCCGGGGTTGAAAAATCTAATATGACATATTAATTTTACATATGAAATAGAATGATGCGCTTTACAGTTACATGCATGAAAGCTTCGGGTAACAGCTAACCTAAAACAATTAAAAATATATCTCCAATGTTAACGCCTAACCTTAAACAATGTATGACTCTAATATTAATATCTAACCTAAAACAATGTATTACTCCAATGCTAACGCATGATGAAAATAGAATTCATATTTATTGATTTGAACATAATTAGTGACTTGCCTATACATGATTAATGATTTACTTGAACGCTTTGTGTTTTTTTTTTCCTATTTTAACAAAACCCAACAAAAATTAGTCGTTTTTTTTCTTCGTTTTTTATATAGCACTATGGTACTCGTTGGAAAGATAATAAAACACTCGTTAATTTGGTGTAATTTTTTTCTTTAAAAAATCTCGTATATAAAAGATATTAACGTTTAAAAATTATGGGAGGAAACATAAGAGAGAAAAATCTAATTTTGTTTTTAAATTATTTTTTCCTAAAATATCTCATTGACACATGGGATGACACATGGCACACTCAATGAGGAGAATGCCTCTTTGAGTGCCATGTCATTAAAATGACTTTCTTTTATTATATGTATAGATAGATTATTATTATTATTATTATTATTATTATTATTATTATTATTATTATTATTATTATTATTATTATTATTATTATAACCGTTAACTAAGCTTTCGTATAAAACCGCAATATTTTAAAAAAATTACACCATTTTAACACAAACACAGATTTTTCCTTATCTTATATGTATATATGTTTTGCTAAGCTAAAATACTATTCTTGCATCACAAAATCAAAATTGATTTTTTGTAACCCAAGATCTAACATATAATAGTCAAAAGTCATACTTTTCAAAGAAAAAAAAAGATCTTAATAGTAAAAGATCTAAATTCTCAATTACTAGTCTCAAACCATCAAACCACATAATAATAATAATAATATAAAATATTTCAACAAACCTTGACATGTATATATATATATCGATCAAGGCGTCGGTTCTATGAGTCTCTCGTAATTCTTCTCAATAATAATAATCACCTTTCTTTCTGGTCTCTCTCTCTCTCATCCCGATCCATATCACAATTACAATTTATGTAAGTTCACATTTCTCCAATTGTAGCTAAACGTTGTCGTTTCATCTTTTGCTTTATATAATAATGATGATGATCATCATAATAATAATTGATTGTTATGCTTAGATCTAATTTAGTGCTGGATCGAAGTTCTGTTAACCTTGAATTGATGCTAATAGATGCGTAATTTGATCTAGATCTGGTCTTATTGTTAGGTTTGATGTGTGATTTGATGTATAAGTTGTATAATTGATTGCCATTTTGTTTGATTTAAATCTGTTGATAGTTAGGTTTAGTTCAAGTTGAACATTTGGTGTTTGATACAGATGATGCTTGTGATCTGCTTTAATTAGTTTGTTATAAATACTGTTATTTAGTTTGTTATTACAGTTTTTTTTGTGTGTATTAGTGATCTATTTTGCTTAGATCTTTGCAGTTATGTGCTTTTTTATGCTGTCTGTACATAGTGTGCTAAAAAATCATAAAGGTTTTTGTTAATGGATTTTTGGGGAGACGTATTGAGTTGTCTTAGCGTCGTCTTGGTGACGCTGCGTGTGTACTACCTTTTTGTTTGCATTTCTTCCTTGATTTGCTACTTTTCTAGGTGTTTAGGGATCTTCTTCCGTTCTTCGTGCATTCCTTTTTCGTTTATCTTGTACTGCTGTATGCTAGTATACATTTTATATTATCTGTATTTTATACTAAAAAAAAGAAAGATAAAGAAGGTTCATTGATCTAGGTGTCTCATTAGGAGCATCGTCTCTATCTCATGAGATAGAGGTAACATTTTCCGTCGTCTTACCATCCCTGTTTCCTACTTGACGAGTGGGATATTATTGGTTACGTTTGTTTGTTTGTCATGTGGATTTTTAATTAGAGTTTTGATTTTTTTTACCTTGTGACAGATCCAGTATGGCTACTTACGAGCCAAAGAACATCCTGATTACTGGAGCTGCAGGCTTTATTGCCTCTCATGTTGCTAACCGGCTGATCAGAAACTACCCTGATTACAAGATTGTTGTGCTTGACAAGCTTGACTATTGTTCCAATCTCAAGAACCTGAACCCATCCAGATCATCTCCCAACTTCAAGTTTGTCAAGGGGGATATTGGGAGCGCTGACCTCGTCAACTATCTTCTGATCACTGAGTCGATCGATACCATTATGCACTTTGCTGCACAGACTCATGTTGATAACTCGTTTGGTAACAGTTTTGAGTTCACAAAGAACAACATCTATGGAACGCATGTGCTTCTAGAAGCCTGCAAAGTCACTGGTCAGATTAGAAGGTTTATTCACGTGAGCACAGATGAGGTGTATGGTGAAACTGAAGAGGATGCTGTTGTTGGTAACCATGAAGCTTCACAGCTTCTTCCTACGAACCCGTATTCAGCTACAAAAGCTGGTGCAGAAATGCTTGTTATGGCTTACGGTAGGTCGTATGGGTTGCCCGTGATTACCACTAGAGGAAACAATGTTTATGGTCCTAATCAATTCCCGGAAAAACTAATCCCGAAGTTCATTCTCCTGGCAATGAGAGGACAGCCACTACCGATTCATGGTGATGGTTCGAATGTAAGGAGTTATCTCTACTGTGAAGATGTTGCTGAGGCTTTTGAAGTAATTCTTCACAAGGGGGAAGTTGGTCATGTTTATAACATTGGGACCAAAAAGGAAAGGAGAGTGATCGATGTTGCGAAAGACATGTGCAAGCTCTTTAATATGGATCCTGATTCGAGCATCAAGTTTGTGGAGAACAGACCGTTTAATGATCAGAGGTATTTCTTAGACGATGAGAAGTTGAAGAGCTTGGGTTGGTCTGAAAGGACCTTATGGGAAGAGGGTCTGAAAAAGACCATCGAGTGGTATACCAGCAACCCGAACTGGTGGGGAGATGTCTCTGGAGCACTTCTGCCTCATCCGAGAATGTTAATGATGCCAGGTGGCGTTGACAGACTTGTTGACGGGCCTGAAAATGCTGAATTTGATTCAGCTGGTGTGGCGATTAATACTTCTCAGATTGGAGTCCAGATTCCTAGCTCGAAAGCCAGTGGCGTTTCTGCTAAGAAACCGGCTTTGAAGTTTCTCATTTATGGGAAAACAGGGTGGATCGGTGGTTTACTTGGGAAGTTATGTGAAAAGCAACAGATCCAATACGAGTATGGAAGAGGTCGTTTGGAAGACCGTTCACAACTGTTGACTGATATTCAAACGATCAAACCTACTCATGTTTTCAACGCTGCTGGTGTCACGGGCAGACCAAATGTTGATTGGTGTGAATCTCACAAGACAGAAACCATTCGTACCAATGTCTCGGGCACACTCAATCTAGCTGATGTCTGTAGAGAACATGGACTGTTGATGATCAATTTTGCTACTGGATGCATCTTTGAGTATGATGCTAAACACCCGGAAGGTTCTGGAATCGGTTTTAAGGAAGAAGATACGCCCAATTTCACTGGGTCATTCTATTCAAAAACCAAAGCTATGGTAATTACTAGTTTTCTATTATTCCGTCATTCGTTTTGTCAGTGTTGCAATGTAATAATAACTCGCATGTTCAGGTGGAGGAGCTTTTGAAAGAATATGACAATGTGTGCACCCTAAGAGTCCGAATGCCGATATCATCGGATCTCAACAACCCACGCAACTTCATCACCAAGATTGCACGTTACGATAAAGTTGTAAACATACCCAACAGCATGACAATCTTGGATGAGCTTTTACCAATTTCAATCGAGATGGCAAAGCGTAATCTGAGGGGAATATGGAACTTCACAAACCCAGGGGTGGTAAGCCACAACGAGATTCTCGAAATGTACAAGAAGTACATAAACCCGGAATTCAAGTGGGAAAATTTCACACTGGAAGAACAAGCAAAAGTAATCGTGGCCCCACGAAGCAACAACGAGTTGGATGCATCAAAGTTGAAGAAAGAGTTCCCAGAGCTGCTATCAATCAAGGAGTCGTTGATCAAGTACGTATTTGAACCCAACAAAAAACAGTAAAACAATAACGATGATATGATGATTCTTTATAGAATTTGTAGAACTCAAGATTCACATGTGTTTGGTTACTTGCTAGTTTGGTTTGGATTATTCATCTGTAATGTTTAAAGTCACCCGAGTCAGTCACATTCGTTCTAGCGTTTGTTTCCTAGCGTCATTACACAGAAATTATAGAAGGCGAGGCCGATCCTCTAGGCATATTTTATATTCATCATTTTGTCTACAGTTAGTTTGTTCAACAGTCGTTTACAAATGTTTTCCTTTGGTTTCGTTAGAAACCGCACGCGGCATACAGGCTTGTACTATTGGATTCTCTATGATACTTGTTATTTCTTTACCATAAATTGTTTGCCATAATTTGTTTGTGTATTGAATGCAAAATTTGAAATGTGACAGCTCACATGCCTGGTGTGACCAGCTCACATGCCTGGTGTGACCAGCTAATGGCTAACTCACATGGTCCATTTGTCATAAAACCCTTAATAAATAAATATACATACACACACACATTCACACAAATTAGGAATCATATATCGTATGGATGTCTTGATTACCAAAATGACTTGGCGAAGCTAAAAGTTTATAAGCCTGGAAATACACAGGGATCAGGGAAGGCGAAGTTTAAAGCTAACCTTAGCATGCTGTATCGAGAGGACATTACGAAGCTACTGCATAGTCAAAATTTAATATCGCTTCATAAAAACAGTTTTGCATAATTTGTTTGTTGAACAGGATTGTGTGAACTATTTCCATTATGGTGTATTATTATTATAACCGTTAACTAAGCTTTTATATAAAACCGTCGCATTTCAAAAAAGTTACACCATTTTAACACAAACACAAATTTTTTCCTATCTTACAAATGTATATATGTTTTGCTAAACTAAAATACTATTCTTGCATCACAAAATCAAAATTGATTTTTGTAACCCAAGATCTAACATATAATAGTCAAAAGTCATACTTTTCAAATAAAAAAATATCTTAATAAATAAAAGGGGAAATGGATTTAAATACTCCCAACTATTGCCTATTGACGGATAATACTCCCAACTATCACTTTGGCCATTAGCACTCCCAACTTTCAACTTATTTTCCATTATCACTCCCGGACTTAACGGCGTTAACTTTTATCCTACGTGGCTAACAGAAGCTGACGTGGCTGTGCTTAGGTGTATCTGTGTGGCCAAAATATAAAAACCAAAACTTAAGGGGCACTTTTGAAATTTATTATTATTATTATTATTATATAGTTTTTAGATTTAATAAATCCCAACCCCCACCCTACCCCACTCCTCCCATCTTCTGCAGCCCCACCACCAACACCACCAGCCCACCACCTCCAACCACCACCACCCTTCACCTTCATCAACCACTACCACCACCCATTACAGCCACCGCTGTCCAACCACCACGTCCAAACCGGGCTAATTGGGCTAACGAATAAAAGATGGAAATAGTAAATATATAGAACGGATTAAAAAGGAAAACAGAAAGCAAAAACCGAAGGTGAAAATCGAAATAGAACGAGGTTGAGATCAAGGTTTTAACTAAGGAAGAAAACACCCAAAACCAATCTTCTTCTTCTTCTTCTTCTTCTTCTTCTTCTTCTTCTTCTTCTTCTTCTTCTTCTTCTTCTTCTTCTTCTTCTTCTTCTTCTTCTTCTTCTTCTTCTTCTTCTTCTACTTGCTCGTTGATTGCCTCATTTGATTACTGCAACAATTTCACCCTAATTGTAACCAGAGATAATAATTATTATTATTATTAAAAATGAAGACGACAAAGGGGGGCAAAGTCATGAACCCTACCGATGCCTATCGCAAGGAGCTTCGGAAGAAAGAATTGAAAAGAGTAAGTGTTTCTTTTGAATTGTTTATGTTATAATTAATCTGTTTATTAACACTTGTTAATCGTTCACCCTCCTCCCTCGCACTACCACCACCACTGTAACCACCACTGCAACGTCGCACCAGCACCACCACCATCAGGAACAGGAACAATCGAACCATCTGCTTTGATTATCGTCAGTTTTTAAACTTCTATCACGATTAGATTTCATGATTTTATTGTTATTATTAAGTTTCAGATTTAGATTTAGCTTTAGGTTATTATTGTTATATTTAGATTTAGGGTTTTTAGTTTTTTATCGATGCTTAGTGTTATTAGATAGATTAGAATAGGATAGATTGAGCTTTGGGTGTTAACCGGACGGTGGTCGGCCACGGTGGTGGTAGTGGTTGATGAAGGTGAAGGGTGGTGGTGGTTGGAGGTGGTGGGCTGGTGGTGTTGGTGGTGGGGCTGCAGAAGATAGAGGAGTGGGGTAGGGTGGGGGTTGGGATTTATTAAATCTAAAAACTATATAATAATAATAATAAATTTCAAAAGTGCCCCTTAAGTTTTGGTTTTTATATTTTGGCCACACAGATACACCTAAGCACAGCCACGTCAGCTTCTGTTAGCCACGTAGGATAAAAGTTAACACCGTTAAGTCCGGGAGTGATAATGGCCAATAAGTTGAAAGTTGGGAGTGCTAATGGCCAAAGTGATAATTGGGAGTATTATCCGCCAATAGACAATAGTTGGGAGTATTTAAATCCATTTCCCCTAAATAAAATTATCTAAATTATTATTACTATATTGTTCACCACATCAAAACTACCAGTCAACCCATCCAAAACTGAATTTTGGGATAATCTTGGCCACAATAATCAATCAGTTACTCTATAAATTTAATAAACGCCGTCAAGACCCGAAAATTTTAGCAGTTACTTATTTTCAATGGAAGTTTAGATTTCCTACTTTTTGGGAATTCAGCTTTTGGAGGTTTTCTCCCACAACCACAAACCCAGTCTCCCCCACTACCCATCATTTGCGGTACCACTTTCATACCCAGTCTCCACTATTTGTGGTACCCTAGCCACCCATTATAAACACTACATCGCTCCCCTTTGCTCTCCTTTGAAGCAACGAAAGTATTTCTAGCATCTACTTCCGTATTCATGTTATCTTCTCTGCTCCTTCTTCTTAACCGTCATCATCTCCGTCTCTGCCGCCGAGCTAACCGATTAGGTATTCTTCAACATCCGATGAATTTCAGTACTATTTTCTCAGATCCTGAAGCCAATTAGTAAGTACTTCTCATATTCCCCAGTTTTTTGTTTGATTATTGTTAGTCATCTATGCGAATTCGTTTGATTATTCGTAGTCATCAATTAGTACATATCCCCAATTTTTTGTTTGATTATTTTCAGCCTCAGATTCCAAAACTAATTATAACGGTTCAAAGCTATTCTCGCACTTGCAACGCTGAAGCATGTTGATCTTTGTAGATCCATTGACATATATCTCAATTCTCATGGTAATTAAATTACTAAATATTCACAGTAATAGTCATTTGACTTTTAGTATATGTTTGTTGAATTTTAGAGATATGGTAGTTAATGTAGGTAAAGAATGTTTATTAGTTGCTGCAAAAGCAGATCCAAAAACTGCTCATGTTTGGACTAATCTTGCTTCACTTTGAGTTAATTGCAGGTTGCAAAATTGGAGTCCAATTTTTAGGGTGGGTCGAAGTAGGTTGGATCAGGATGATTTGACCTGCTATAAATACTATTGCTTTTACTCGTCATCATACAGTTGTCAAACACAAACTGATGTCGAGGATTATGAAGCCATGCTTCACTTGTATGGTTGGGGTATGTACTAACATTCAATTTGGAAGCATGCCAAATTTGTATATGGTTAGTGATTACATAGTTAATGAATGTAGACAGATATATGCAGGAATTGGTTGTTGATGTGGAAATCATACTTTTTGTTCACGGATTGCTCGTAGTACGAAATGCATCCGTCTACATAACCCTATTTATAACACACTTTATTAAAACACACTTCTAGCCACTGTCAAGTTCAGACTTGCTTCCTTTAATCTGTTCTCTTTTCTTTTTTTAGTTTGATAGTTAAGAGATAAAACATACACAAATAGATCCATTAGTAAATAAATGGTTGGAAATTGTTGGTTGTTTTTTTTTTTTTTTTTGTTTATATTCCACTGTCCATTGGAAATGCATTTGAAAGTGATATATGAAAAAAAATGCTTTTACTTCAAAGTTCAAACACCAAGATTCAAAGAGCTTGAGTAGCGAAGGTGAACTAAAAAGGGTCTCTTTGATGATTAATTATGTGTTGCCCATGACAATGAGACCCTTTTGATATCATTAGTTTAAAGGTTCACTAAATTAAACTTGTACAAAACAAAGTTTTTTTTTTGTGTTTTGTTGCAACTTATTTAGGGACAAAGACAAAATCGATGGTTCAAGTATTTTCTTGTAAGAATAACCGACATTTGCATGCTCTATTAGTTTCATCATATGAATTGTACTATAATATATTCTTTTAGTTTGTTCCTTTTCTATTTTGCGATATAGATAAGGTTGTGATTTTGTTGAAATTGCAAAACAATGGCGGGGGGATTCACCACAGTTGAATTTAGGAGGAAGTGGAACCAGGAGGTACGCCTTTCATTGTATAGTTATATATCCATTTTCTTTATTAAAAATGACTGAATTTAAAGAAAATTTATTGGTGTGTTTTGTTCAGCTTTAATGATCAAATTCAGAATATCTTATTTAGCCTAAAAGATTGTAACTTTGTTAAGTGGTATATGTAACTTGAACCTAAATGGTCTCAATTGTGAATCATGTTTTCTAAATATTTTAACTGTTAACTTTATATATTATAATTGTGGCATAACTTTTCCTTATAGTTTATTTGAGCTTCCTATTAGTATTGTGTGTGCTTTGTCTTTAAATGGGCCAAGTTTCCATTTTTAATATGCGGGTCAGAATAAGCGACTTTAGTTAACAATCTAACTTATCACTTTTAGCAAACAGGTCAAAATCACCATTTGTAGTGCTCAGCCACAATTACAATTTTATTAAACGGGTAGAAATGATTCTTTTGGTGGACCTTGCTTTTATGATGTATGTTAGTGTATTTTGGTGTCTAGCAAGTTGATAGTCTTAATTTTAATAAATTTATGCTGCCCTTTAAAAAAAAGCTATTCTTGCTATCGTTATCTCATTGGATCAAGTTTCCTTAGTGCAAAAGGTAACCAGCATTTATACATGTCTATTAATTACATATTTGTCAACCCCATGTGAAAGTTAAAAGAATTTGAAGTGTTACTTACGGTGCAGGTTGTGGATGCACTCTCACAATAATAGGCAGAGTTTCATACTTGTCAAAATTCTTGAACCCTTTGAACAAGTGTCAATATAAATCATTCTTCTCTGCTTTTGGTAGGTTAATCTTAATACATTTTCAATTTTTCAATTGCAGGCATTTTCCTAATTACTCCTGCAAGGATATTGGTACGAACCGAACCACTCGCTGCTTTTAATCCTAACCATTTAGAATATTAGCGGCCTTTTGATTTTTTATTTGACCTCTTTTAACTTTCGTTTAGCATATAGTTTTGTTTAGTTCTATACCCATTTATATTAAGAGCTTTTAGAGTTAAACATTTTTTAGCCTTACGCACATTCGTTGTTTTTTCATGACGTTTAATCCAACATATGTTCGTTGTTTTTATATCTCGTATTGCTTTGCTTAGTTCCATAACCGTATATAACATATGTACGCGTACTACGAATGATGTGTTTAGCCAAGTTTTTTTAAACATCAGTTTAGTTCTAACTTTTTTCAACTTTAACCTCTGTTATATATTTGCTTAGATTTTGTGGCATCAATTGGAGCTCCGCCTTCACAACCACCAGGTATCTCTCCAATGAAAAGCTAACTAATTGGTAGACGGTGATTTGTTTTAGAATAGAGAAGTTGAAATCATGAAAAAACATATTATCTTCTTCGTTGTGTATAGGTATAATTGTTCACGGTTTTATTGTGTTTGCTGGAGAGACTTGGGTTGAAAAAATGCCTTTAATTTTGAGCTTAATTGTCAAAAAGTTGATTTTGTTCAAGCAAACTACCACTCACACACACCTGTTGTAATCTAACCTCACCATTCTTAGCTAATGTTTGCCTTTTATTCTTATTTTTTTTAAAATTGAATCTTGGAGTTTGATAGATCAACTATCTGTAATTGCATATGCTGTTGTTTGATGCATTTACATATGGATATGGTGAGTAAAATTTAAGCAAAGTTTCAAGCTCAACATATCAAGCAAGAACATGTTGAGGAGGAGATGGCTCAGATGCTTCAAATAGGCCTTGCGTGTGTGACCAGGGTTCCTGAAATGAGGCCCTCAATGGATGAAGTTGTTAAGATGATCGCTGATTTACGGCCGTTGGATTCTTCTGACTATCGACCGTGGTCTGATGATAACATGTCTAATGTGGTGACTCCATGATTGTTATGTTTGTTTAAAGTTGTTCAAGAAAACATTGCATTGCATTTGATTTATCTTATTTAAATGCATTACAAGAAACATCATATTTAAATGTTATTTTTTTGTTTCATACTTCAGTTTTGTGTTTGGTTTACAGACTCAGGCTCATTTATAACATTTATGATTAGTTATGTGTGTGTGATGATAATAGATAAATTTATAGTTTGTAAGAGTTATGAACACTGGTATTAGAGCCATGGTTTAGTTAGTCTAATCGTGTATTATGTCGATTGGCTCGACCATGTTAACAACTGGTCTGATGAAAACCAAAAATAGAAAATTCTATGGTATGTAAAGTTAAGAGTTAATTACACAAAATGTTGATATGGTTTTATGAAATTTATCATAAAAGCGAAAAACATCAAAATAGCAGGCAAACGGGTAACAAGCTGCGCTGCCACCCCTTTCTCTATGACGAAAGATTATGATACCTAGAATTTTCTTCATTGTTATGAAGGGAAGATTATGATTCAAAGCAAGGAAAAAACAACAAAGAATTCTAAAATCAAATGGACTATGATTCAACAGAACTAATAAATGTTAAAACAATTTGTTAAACCACAAAGGACTCCTACATCTTACATCAACGAAAAAACACTTTAAATAAAAGAATAAAACTAGCTCAACACCTAACCTAACCTGAGATTAAAGGATGGTACACAAGTGAAAAATAATTCACAGTTGCAGCTTTTGATGTCAAACTACAAATTACCCTTAAAGGAAGGGTAATTAATTAGATCACATAAAATAATTAAAAAAGGAAGGGGGGACGACAGGGGAACCATTTCCCTCAAAAGGGGAGGGAAAGAGAAAAATGTTATAAATTTTAAGAACCCGTCCCAACAGACGGGTATAATACTAGTTCTCAATTAGTCTCAAACCATCAAACCATACAGTAACAATAATAATATTTCCACAAACCTTGACATGTATATATATATATCGACCAAGGCGTTGGTTCATTGAGTCTCTCGTAATTCTTCTCAATAATAATAATCACCTTTCTGGTCTCTCCCTCTCTCTCATCCCGATCCATATCATAATTACAATTTATGTAAGTTCACATTTCTCCAATTGTAGCTAAACGTTGTCGTTTCATCTTTTGCTTTATATAATAATAATGATCATCATCATCATAATAATAATTGATTGTTCTGCTTAGATCTAATTTAGTGCTTGATGTGCTGGATCGAAGTTCTGTTAACCTTGGATTGATGCTAATAGATGCGTAATTTGATCTAGATCTGGTCTTATTGATGTGTGATTTGATGTATAAGTTGTATAATTGATTGCCATTTTGTTTGATTTGAATCTGTTGATAGTTAGGTTTAGTTCAAGTTGAACATTTGGTGTTTGATACAGATGATGCTTGTGATCTGCTTTAATTAGTTTGTTATAAATACTGTTATTTAGTTTGTTATTACAGTTTTTTTTGTGTGTATTAGTGATCTATTTTGCTTAGATCTTTGCAGTTATGTGCTTTTTTATGCTCTCTGTACATAGTGTGCTAAAAAATCATAAAGGTTTTTGTTAATGGATTTTTGGGGAGACGTATTGAGTTGTCTTAGCGTCGTCTTGGTGATGCTGCGTGTGTACTACCTTTTTGTTTGCATTTCTTCCTTGATTTGCTACTTTTCTAGGTGTTTAGGGATCTTCTTCCGTTCTTCGTGCATTCCTTTTTCGTTTATCTTGTACTGCTGTCTGCTAGTATACATTTTATATTATCTGTATTTTATACTAAAAAAAGAAAGATAAAGAAGGTTCATTGATCTAGGTGTCTCATTAGGAGCATCGTCTCTATCTCATGAGATAGAGGTAACATTTGCCGTCATCTTACCATCCCTGTTTCCTACTTGACGAGTGGGATATTATTGGTTACGTTTGTTTGTTTATTATGTGGATTTTTAATTAGAATTTTGATTTTTTTTTACCTTGTGACAGATCCAGTATGGCTACTTACGAGCCAAAGAACATCCTGATTACTGGAGCTGCGGGCTTCATTGCCTCTCATGTTGCTAACCGGCTGATCAGAAACTACCCTGATTACAAGATTGTTGTGCTTGACAAGCTTGACTATTGTTCCAATCTCAAGAACCTGAACCCGTCCAGATCGTCTCCCAACTTCAAGTTTGTCAAGGGGGATATTGGGAGCGCTGACCTCGTCAACTATCTTCTGATCACTGAGTCGATCGATACCATTATGCACTTTGCTGCACAGACTCATGTCGATAACTCGTTCGGTAACAGTTTTGAGTTCACAAAGAATAACATCTATGGAACGCATGTGCTTCTAGAAGCCTGCAAAGTCACTGGTCAGATTAGAAGGTTTATTCACGTGAGCACAGATGAGGTGTATGGAGAAACTGAAGAGGATGCTGTTGTTGGTAACCATGAAGCTTCACAGCTTCTTCCTACGAACCCGTATTCAGCTACAAAAGCTGGTGCAGAAATGCTTGTTATGGCTTACGGTAGGTCGTATGGGTTGCCCGTGATTACCACTAGAGGAAACAATGTTTATGGTCCTAATCAATTCCCGGAAAAACTAATCCCGAAGTTCATTCTCCTGGCAATGAGAGGACAGCCACTACCGATTCATGGTGATGGTTCAAATGTAAGGAGTTATCTCTACTGTGAAGACGTTGCTGAGGCTTTTGAAGTAATTCTTCACAAGGGGGAAGTTGGTCATGTTTATAACATTGGGACCAAAAAGGAAAGGCGAGTGATCGATGTTGCAAAAGATATGTGCAAGCTTTTTAATATGGATCCTGATTCAAGCATCAAATTTGTGGAGAACAGACCGTTTAATGATCAGAGGTATTTCTTAGACGATGAAAAGTTGAAGAGCTTGGGTTGGTCTGAAAGGACCTTATGGGAAGAGGGTCTGAAAAAGACCATCGAGTGGTATACCAGCAACCCGAACTGGTGGGGAGATGTCTCTGGAGCACTTCTGCCTCATCCAAGAATGTTAATGATGCCAGGTGGCGTTGACAGACTTGTTGACGGGCCTGAAAATCCTGAGTTTGATTCAGCTGGTGTGGCAATCAATACTTCTCAGATCGGAGTCCAGATTCCTAGCTCAAAAACCAGTGGTGTTTCTGCTAAGAAACCGGCTTTGAAGTTTCTCATTTACGGGAAAACAGGCTGGATCGGTGGTTTACTTGGGAAGTTATGTGAGAAACAACAGATTCAATACGAGTATGGAAGAGGTCGTTTGGAAGACCGTTCACAACTTTTGGCTGATATTCAATCGATCAAACCTACTCATGTTTTCAATGCTGCTGGTGTCACGGGCAGACCAAATGTTGATTGGTGTGAATCTCACAAGACAGAAACCATTCGTACCAATGTCTCGGGCACACTCAATCTAGCTGATGTCTGTAGAGAACATGGACTGTTGATGATCAATTTTGCTACTGGATGCATCTTTGAGTATGATGCTAAACATCCGGAAGGTTCCGGAATCGGTTTTAAGGAAGAAGATACACCCAATTTCACCGGGTCATTCTATTCAAAAACCAAAGCTATGGTAATTACTAGTTTTCTATTATTCCGTCATTCGTTTTGTCAGTGTTGCAATGTAATAAATCAATAATAAATCGCATGTTCAGGTGGAGGAGCTTTTGAAAGAATACGACAACGTGTGCACCCTTAGAGTCCGAATGCCTATATCATCGGATCTCAACAACCCACGCAACTTCATCACCAAGATTGCACGTTACGATAAAGTTGTAAACATACCCAACAGCATGACAATCTTGGACGAGCTTTTACCAATTTCAATCGAGATGGCAAAGCGTAATCTGAGGGGAATATGGAACTTCACAAATCCAGGGGCGGTAAGCCACAACGAGATTCTCGAAATGTACAAGAAGTACATAAACCCGGAATTCAAGTGGGAAAATTTCACACTGGAAGAACAAGCAAAAGTGATCGTGGCCCCACGAAGCAACAACGAGTTGGATGCATCAAAGTTGAAGAAAGAGTTCCCAGAGCTGCTATCAATCAAGGAGTCGTTGATCAAGTACGTATTTGAACCCAACAAAAAACAGTAAAACAATAACGATGATATGATGATTCTTTATAGAATTTGTAGACCTCAAGATTCACTTGTGTTTGGTTACTTGCTAGTTTGGTTTGGATTATACATCTGTAATGTTTAAAGTCACCCGAGTCAGTCACATTCGTTCTAGCGTTTGTTTCCTAGCGTCATTACACAGAAATTATAGAAGGCGAGGCTGATCCTCTAGGCGTATTTTATATTCATCATTTTGTCT
This sequence comes from Ambrosia artemisiifolia, assembly GCA_032199755.1. Taxonomy (NCBI): domain Eukaryota; kingdom Viridiplantae; phylum Streptophyta; class Magnoliopsida; order Asterales; family Asteraceae; genus Ambrosia; species Ambrosia artemisiifolia. The sequence continues at coordinate 25,005,645 of CM063527.1, forward strand.
ACAGTTAGTTTGTTCAACAGTCGGTTACAAATATTTTCCTTAGGTTTCGTTAGAAACCGCACGCGGCATACAGGCTTGTACTATTGGATTCTCTATGATATTTGTTATTTCTTTACCATAAATTGTTTACCATAATTTGTTTGTGTATTGAATGCAAAATTTGAAATGTGACAGCTCACATGCCTGGTGTGACCAGCTAATGGCTAACTCACATGGTGCATTTGACAGGCAGTTACTATGCTTTAATTTTAATGCATCTATGGTTCTCAGGGATCAAGTACTACACTGGACCTTGGTCCACATGATCCCTGATCGTTCATTCTCTTTGTTATTGAAAATTGCTTGGACCCTTTGTGGTATTGTACGCGTTTTGAGTAATAGTATGTCTCGATTTACGTGTCATTGTCAATTCGGTTTGTTTGTACATCTATAAGAAAATGATACTTGATTTCTATATGTTTGATGTGTTCCCAAGTTCAATAGTGTCATTGTCAGTTCCGTTCACTTCTATAAGAAAATGATACCTGATGTCTACATGTTTGATGCATTCACAAGTTTAATGAATGAATGAAACGAAGGGAACATAATCAGAGAGAGAAAAGAAAGGGATGGGAATCTCGGTTTTTTTTTTTTTTTTTTTTTTACTACACTTTCATTCTCTCTATAAATAGCACACCACGTTAGCAGTCCTATATATGGTTCTTTGCGATTGAGATGACACTTGTGTTAAACCATGATTGATGTCTTGTGAAACTTAAGTCAATGGTCTAGTTTTGAACCCAAAGCATTTGGGAACAGTACCAGCAACAGTATAATCTTCATAACTTGGGTGTATTGTGACCAACTAGAGACCTCAAAACCACACAAATGTACCACAAAACCACTCCACCACCAAGCCATTTTGTTAATTATTATAGAATCATATGTGTTTATAAATAAATAAGCGTTGGAAAAAAAATGTCATGTTTGAACGGGTTTCGAACCCAAACATCAAAGAACACACATATACCACAAACCACTCCACCACTACCCCATTTTGTTAATTCTTATTGAAACATATGTATTTATATATAAATAAATGTTGTAAAAAAAGACTCCAACAGGTTTTGAACCCGAGATCTCAAAGAACACATAAGCACCACAAACAACTCCACCACCACTTCATTTTGTTATTTATTATTGAAACCATATGTATTTAAAATAGCAAAATGAATAAAATAATAATAAAAACACTATTCAAATCAAGTTGCTTATTGTATAATAATTTAAAGTCATTTTTTACACAACTTATTATTGTTTTTAAGCTGCCGAGGATATATTTCACCACATGGTACATCTAACAATGTGACATGGTAGCTTTTATTTATGTTTACATTTTTTTTAATCAGTGAGATGATAACATATACATTTTATTAAAAGAAATTAATGGTTTTTTATATAAAGAAAAAAACAAAACTAGAATTTCAAAGAATTTTGATAGGTTGAGCGATTCCTCTTCCCTGATGCAACACATTGATTTGATGTTAATGAACAACTAAGATTCAAAAAAAAAAAAAAAAAAAAAAAGTTGCTTTATAATCAATCATTAGAGCATTCCCAATAGCTTCTCCATATTTTCTTCATAATTACTCTAAAAACACTACTTTTTCTCACGTTTTTATATTTAATAATATTTATTCTATACTTTTATCATTACCTTATCTCTCTCCTCTACTCACAACCACTTTAAAAAATATTAAACAATTATGGAGGATGAACAGTTGCATATCAAATTTACTGATGAACAGTAACTTCTCTATATATTCTCTATCTCCTCTACTCACAACTACTTATACACACTGCATATAATATAAAGACCCCTCTCACAATAATATAGAGGCTCTACTGTGAATGCTCTTAAATACTACGAACCATAATTCAAACAATTTAATATTATGCGTGTTTCAAAAGTGTCCAAAAATAAAAAAATAATGCATTAACCTTTGATTATGACACAAAGAAAAATAGGCAGACAAGATCTACATTTTCTTAAGATCATCAAATCTACAAGTGACACCAACCCAAAAAACAGATCACCCATCTTCTCACCATTTATTATGAGCACTCACCAAAAATCATACCCCCCCCCCCCCCCCCCCAACCCACTCTTTCACATGCAAGTTCTTTGAAAGCAGTAACACCATTAGCTGGCATCACACATGACCCACATTAGGATTGTAACACATGATCACAGTAATGTAACAAAAACCACTCAATCTAACAAAATGTGTAACAACATATAGAACTAGTACTCAAGAAGCTTGAGTAAGATCTCTAAGAAACGAAACCACGTCATCCGATGTCGGTAGAAAGAAACGTGCATTTGTGCGGGTCCGTCCTACGGCACACGAGAAGTAGTTGTCGGCTTTGAGGTCTAGAACATTGCATGACACCTTGTCTGGTGACACGGATGACCGTCTTCCACCATTTTCGAAACCATTGCTCTTGTTATTGTTGCTGTTTATTGTCCGTTTTGTATCTAGACTATGAGGAGGTCGTTGCTGCTTTTGAGAGGTTTTCGGCCCATTTTTACAGTGTTTCTTGTCTCCTGGACCCTTTGTGGCATCACTTAGTTTGGGTCGGGGTATACCCATGTTGTAGGGAAGCTCAGGCTCGAAAAAGGTGTATATATCTTCGTCCTAAAATCATACATGTAAATCTTAAATCAAATTAACATTATAACATGTTATGTGTAACAATATAGGTGAATCTACCCTGGCCGTGACAAGAGATCCTAGGGAACCGACCTCAACCACCACCAACGCGTTTTGAGCGCACTGGCTATAGGTGAGAGGAAAAATTCACAGTTAAACAAGCTTAGGTGAGAGTAAGCAGTAAAAAAATAATGGGGTGAGCTCCTCTTGGGCAAAGCCGATAATATTGGTTGGCATGTGGGGTTGGATATCACAAAATGTGTATGTATAAAGATAGGTTTAAAACTTGTACTACTTACCTTCCCTAGAAAATGGCCAATACATAGCACATAATCAATTGGGGATGAAATGGATTTGCTATGAACTATCTCGCCCAATATACGAACGATTGTGATGCCCTGTAAAAGATTGTCCAATGGATTAGAATTCAAGCCTTTTACCTATAAATGAGTTGATCCGAGTTATGTTTAATCTTTAACGGATCAAACAGACAAAAATTAAATAATTATGTTTCAAAGAAAACGGGTTGAAAATTTATCAATCGTATATTTTTTGACACATAATAACATACTAATTAATTGTTAAAAAAACAAAAATTTGTGGACTAAATGTTATCAGATCAACCCAACCCAAACCAAACTTTGCACACTCTGACAAGTTATCCGACCCGCCATAGTACCAGAGCATCAACACAAGTTACATAAAATTATAAACCGCATGATCATAAACAAAGTAAGGCAGTACCTTAGTTACACCGGCTGCTCGAACCTCAACAGATCGGCTACCTTGTACTACATCCACAGATGCATTAGATATCGGACCAGTCCACAAATGCTGCAGCATGTCTCGGGCTTGAAGCCTCCCAAATTCAACATCTGCATTCTCATTTCCATGTAAACAAACAACCAAAAAAACACACCATTTTAATGAAAGATCATGAAAACATGTTGAAGTACCTGCATACTTGTAATTCCATACCAATGACGTCTCACGAAGCTCAAAATGCGAGCGAGGTGTTCTTTCAGTAAAATACTCAAACACATGCTGTCATAATAAAGATAATAAAACAGTAAATATTATATAATAATAAACTAAATCTTTGAACAAAAGCGGTTAGGAGACTTTATGCATCAAAAAAAGTTTGGACGATTTTCAACCTGGTTGACTGTCCATCCCGTTGAGATAAAACGCAACCCAAACCAAGCCGTTCATAAGTAAACAGGTCGAAATAATATTACAAATAAAGGTAAAAGTCGAACCTTTACACTGTCGACCCATTCCATATTTGAATGTTCGGGCATAGTTGTCATCCATTCTCCTTTAGTGGACCGCAGAAACATTCCATTCTCAGCCGCCAACCACATGTCGAACTCACCAAAGTTCTGAAAAAATAAGATGTTTCAACATTGTCAAAAGAAAAGCATTAAATGATTAAAAATTAATAAAACGTAGATTTCGAATAATACATCATCTAATACAGTTCGGTCACTTCCACTAAGGACAACAACGGTTGTTTGTGGATCATCACAGAGCTTCATCAGCGATTCTTTCAATTCCGGGTGCAATTTAAGATCCATTTCTCGGATCTGATCACCTCCTCGTCTACCAGGAGTCTCAATTGGTTCAGTTAATGTAGCACTGAATCCCTGTAGTTTTTTAACGATGTCAACTGTCAAGCATAAGAAAAGTCAAGACAAGATAAGTAAAGTCAACACAAGCATTACCAGTATGATTAGTCGGTTACTTGACTGTAAATAACACTCGATAGCCTCTTCAACTGGCAGTGGTGGTGGAACTTGTCTTATTCTTTGTTGTGCTTCAACTACGGTATCGTTCAGTTCACTACAACAGTCAACATTGGAATAGGTCAAACCTTATTAAAGTCAAAGTCAACTGTTACTTTCAGCAATATAGAAGTTCAACCAAATTGTCTGATTTTAGAAGAGCAGATTTTATTGCAATACGATTATCTAACGCGTTCCCTCCTTAGAAAAAATGATTTCGGGTCAACCTGAACTAGTTTCGACCCATTACCCGACCCGCTCATTTTATACCTTTAAAACTGTATGCAGGCCAAAACCAACCCGAAAAGTACTAATAGCAATCAGTAATTCAGTATAAAAACAACCCCTGACACGCCCATTTTCGTACCTGACAAAAGTTTCGGCCCATTCTTGAGCAGTGTGGGTTGTGACATGCAAAAAGTTATGACAGTGACGTTTTTCTCTTTCTTCAGCACTCATATTCAAAGCTTGGCCGATTGAAGCTGCCACTTCGGTTATGTTCCACGGGTTAACAAGAATAGCCCCTGCACCAAGGGATTGTGCAGCACCCGCAAACTACACGTACACAAAAAGAATGGTACACACACATATATAATATACACATGTGTATCATGTATATGTATATGTATGCATGTATATAGCTACCTCACTTAAAATCAGCACGCCTCTTTTAGCATCTTGGCATGCCACATACTCGTAACTGACAAGATTCATACCATCCCTCAAAGATGTGACAATTGCTATATCTAGCAAAGTAAATAATCAAACGCATTTTCAGTAAAATTCATTTTGGTTGTATGGTATGATATGACATGGATCAATCATGACATGAGAAATATGGTTTAGTACCAGTGACAGCATATAGTGCACATAAGGCTTGAAAATCTAGAGACCGATCCTGCATACATATCAGAATGCTCTTCAAAACTATCAAGATCATAGTGCGTAAAGTGTAAACACACACAGACTAATTTCTGCCGTTTACTTGGTTAAAAAGGTAAGAAAAAAGTTTTTATGTTGACTAAAAACAAATTGCTAACCAGATGATGAATTGGAACGGTTGTCAGTGTCCCGAACCTTCCATTTATCCGGCCAACAATTTCATGGACTTGGCTTGTGAGTTTCTGATCTGTAAAGTCATATGATTGAGACCAAAGACGTATAAAAATCATTAGAAACTGAAAAATTCAAAACTTTTATGAACTTACACTCGGGAACATCGGTTCTTGTTGGTACTGCAATTTGTAACAAAACCACTTTATCACGCCAATATGGATTTTCTTCTAAAAACTTCTCAAACGCAAGTATCTTTTGGGGAATCCCTTTGATCATATCTAGTCGGTCAACTCCTAACATTACCTGTAACAAGAACAAATATTGTAAGAAATTTGAAATATTTTTAACCATAATTTATCCTTTCTTATTTTGTAACCATGACAAAGGGGCACAGGGCCCCACCAATACCCTGCTAACCAATGGGACCAGTGGAAGCTGTATTCAAACATGAGACCTACGCTAGAGGGAATCATGAGCTTGCCATTGTGCCGGTAATTCGAATTTATCACAATGATTGTTTCAAGATAAAATGTATGAAAAAGTATGTTTAAAAGAACACATTTTTAACATCACCTTTCTTCCTGAAAATCTCTCTTTCAGTTCTTTCATATGTTCTTGTACTTGTGGATTCTCAAGTGCACGAATGAAGCGATCTGAATCTATTCCAATCGGAAACTGTGATTCCACAAATTAAAGAACAAACATTAGAGAAAACCATAAATGAACGTTCACTTAAGTATTTTCACAATTAAAATTAAAATTTACCGCAGCAACACGGGTCAGCCTCCCTTGATCCTCTACACCTTCAGGAGTACCTTCGAGACCAAGTATACGAGTACAAGCACTAACAAAGTGTCTTGCATAATCATACGTATGGAAACTGCAAAATATTCAACTAAATTACCATATCCTTTACATTTTAATATTTAAATATAAGTTTCTTCAAATTAAAAACTCACCCAACCAAATCAGCAGCAAGAACGGCACGTAAAAGCTCAGAACGAGAAGGCAATGTCCTATGAATTTCAGAAGATGGGAACGGCGTATGAAGAAACCAACCGACTTTCATGTTGCTGTTGTGATCTTTTAAGCATTTTGGAAGGAACATAAGATGGTAATCATGGCACCAAACAACGTCACCTTCTTCGTAATGCTCGTTTACCACATCAGCAAACATTTGATTCGCTTTCTTGTACGCTGCAAATTGAGATTGGAAGCTTCTAGTTGTTGCTAGACGGTCTTCTTGTGGAAGACCAAGATAATGAAAAAGAGGCCATAGTATGTTGTTACAATAGCCATTGTAATATTGATGCACAACTTCTTCGTCTAGAAACACCGGTATACATCTCTGTAATAGCAATAGCAATAATAATAACTAATCATAATAACCCTTGTTTTAAAAAAGCGTAATGCGCTCCAAGGTGTTTAAATCCTAAAAGCCAAGGAACACTCATCACTTGCGCGAGGCGTTGCTCTTTGTAACACTATTAGTTGCGTCTCTATTATATGTTTTACATATCAGCCTTTTTTATCAAGCAAATTATTCACAATGGTCGTTTTTACGTATCAATCTCAAACAAACACTAATTCCTGATCGCCTCACAAACCTTTTTTAGAGCGAGAACTAACCATTAACATTAACCAACACCCTTTAATCAAATCTTTTTAAAATATGGTACCTTCTCAGCCAAAGCTTTAGTCAATGCCCGCTGCCCAGGCTCGTCAGGCACATTTACACCTGCCCACCCGATCCATTTTGCTTCAACCTCCTTAACACCTTCAATACATTCAAATGGAACTAATTAAACCAATTTCTATGACTTAAAGAACAAAAAAAGATTAAAAAACTTACCAAGAAGCGCGCTAACAAGCCCGCCAGCACTAACTTCAAGCGACCAACTTTCTTCACCTCTTCTAACAGCCGAAACAGGCAGCCTATTAGCAACAACCAATAACCGCTGCGTAAAGGGTCCACCATCCGGTTTCTCCCAACTGTCACGCGCAGCAGAAGCACCTTCTAGATATTGTTCAACATAATTATCTGTAAACTCAAAGCCCTCATTATTGTTTGATTCATTAGAATATGAAGTTTTGCTGTTCTTTCTCAGCTCTCTTTCTCGTAAAAGTCTCTCGATACGACTCGATGGGACCGATGAGTTGCCATTGCTGGTGTACTTACTTGCAGGCATAATTATGTTCAACAACTAAATGAACAATGTTCCCAAAGCAGTTTGCTCTACATTAAAATTCAAACAAATAAACAACCAATTAAATTCCCATTAACATCCAAACACTTGCAAATCAAAGTAAACAAACAAACAAACTACTCAGTATATATAATCTCACTCATAGTAGAGCTATTAGTAGGGTCAGAGAGTGTAATGTGACCCCTCTCCAAAAACCTTTTTTTTAAGACAAAAACAATTTTTATAACATAAAAATCAAAGTAATAATCATAATTCACTAAATTTAGCAATGAAATAAGCACAAAAACTCTTCATCACATCATCCTCAATAAACAAAGTAAACAAACAAACAAACTATAATCCCACTCATAGCATAGCAGAGCTATTAGTAGGTCAGAGAGTGTGATGTGACATGACCCATCTTCAAAAAAACTTTTTTTAATATAAAAACCATTTTTTTTATATAACATAAAAATCAAATAAATAATCATAAATTCACTAAATTTAGCAATGAAATAAACAAAACAAAAAAAGAAAATTCATCATCATCATCATCCTTAATAAATAGAAAGGAAACAAGATAATCAAAGAGATAAAATAAGATGTAGCACAAATTAAATGGGATCCACATAATATTATCAGATTACAAATGGGGCCCATGATGATGTTTCAGTCCAAGATTTCAAATACAATTGCAAACCTTAAAAAGATTCATACAAGATTATTTATAAAACACAGACAGACAGACATTGCATTTGATTGAAAAAAGGATAAAGATGCAAAGTTTATAATAATCAAACAAAGCCCAGATCATAAAGATTCAAGAAAATCATGAGATTGGAACATTGGCTTACAAAAACTGAGTGTGTTTAGATGATGGGGTGCAACAATTGAATCACAGCCGTTGAATGAAGAAGGGTTTAAGAGAGAGAGAGAGAGAGAGAGAGAGAAGCTTTGGGTGGCATAATGTGAGAAAGAAGAGGGATCCTCGTGTAAGCATTACAAGGTCTGTGTTAAACAGCCATGCAGGTTAACAAGATCAATGATTGGTGAAGATCATGATTCTATTTATAATTTATTAATTTCTTTTTCAATTTTTAAATTCAACAATTATTTAAATTAATTTTAAATAAAATAAAAGGATAAAGACCGTGCCTTACTTAATAAAGACATGTTAAGGATGTTACGGTTTTTAAATAAGTTTTTGTTTACGGACCGTCCTTGGAGGAGAGGGAAGGTTTTGTGAGAGAGGAGGGTGGGGTAAGGTCGATCGGTAGGGTTTTTGGGTTCGTGGGTATTGCTGCAAAAGTCCCATGTGGACTATGGAGGTTCTTGACCTCGGTGCGTTGTTGATGTTGTATTATGGTTTATTAATAATATGTTTTTTTTAATTCAGCAATAAAGAAATTAATCTCAAAAAAATAGCATAAAGCGATACAAACCGTTTGCATTCGATGAGGTCGTGGTCGCCTAATAAGGAGAGGTTAAGGATTTTATGGTTTTTAAAGAAGTACTTGTTTACGAACCGTCCTTGGAGGTGAGGATGGTTTTGTGAGAGAGGAAGGCGGACCGTGGGATTTTTAGGTTCATGGATTTTGCTGGAAAAGTCCAATGTGAAGGTTTTTGGCCTCCGGTACATTATTGATGCTCTAATATGTTTTATTAATATTTTGGTTTAAATTAAAAAACAAAGAAATTAATTTGAAAACAAAAAGGATAAAGACCATTTGCAATCAATGAGTCGCTTAATACAGAGATGTTAACGACATTATCATTTTTTAAAGAAGTACTTGTCTATGGACCGTCCTTGTTGGTTTTGTGAGAGAGGAGGGCAGATGAGGTTCAGGGAGTTTTAAGGGTTTGTGGATTTTACTGCAAAATTGCAGTGTGGAGGTTGGCCTCCGATGCGATGTGGATATTGTAATTTGGTTCACAATTTAAAAAGGGTATATTTTGAATACCTACTACATAGGCAAATGAGACACGTGGATATTATTTACTAAAAGAAGAAACGAGTGTGTCATATGTTCTTCGATGCATTGCTGATACTCAAATGTGGTTCAAAGTCTATGTAGAGTGTTCATTGAATGCTTATGAGGGAAAATTGGCCACATTGATTATTTTCTAAAAGAACATATTAATATATCGTTCTCCTGCGGTGCATTGCTGATGCTCTAACATGGTTTGATATTTAAAAAGGGTATTATATTGAATGCTTCCGAAAGCAAACGAGGCACATTGATATTTTCTAAAAGAAGATATGGACATGTCATATGTTCTTCGGTGCATTATTGATGCTCAAATATGGTTCAAGGTTTAAACTAAGTGTTTATTGAATATGCTTACATAGGCAATCTAGACACGACTATTTTTTAAAAGAGGATATGAATCTGCCGCATCTCTTGTGATGCGATGTTGATGCTCTAATATGGTTCGAGGTCAAAAAAGGCATTTACTAAATGCTTCCATAGGCAAACGAGACATGTTGATATTAAATTTTTTTTTTTAAATATATGAATCCGTCATTTGTTCTTCGATGCATTGTTGATGCTCAAATATGTTTCAAGGTTAAAATAAAGTGTTTATTGAATGCTTACGTAGGCAAACACTACACAAGGGTGCAACATAGTGGAGGCCCGGGGGTGCCCGGCCCTTGCCGTTTACTGGCGCAGTGGTGGAATTTTACGATTTTTATAAGTAATTTTTATATGAATTGAGTCCGGCACCTAACGATCGGAAAAAAATAAGTCCGGACCCCGCCAATTCGATCTCCAAGCTTCGCATTGACACTACACGTTCCTTAAAGAGGTTCGAAGATTAAATAGTGTGTTTTATCTAATATATGGTTGAATGCTCAAGTATGGTTCGAGGTTTAAATAATGTTTATCAAATATGGTTGGAGGTCTAAAAAGGCTATTCGTTTAATCTTTTGGTCCGAGTTCTGATAAAGGTATTTATTGAATGCTTCCTTAATTTAACCAGACACATTAATATTATTTGCTAGAAGGGAATATATATGAACCTGTCCTATTTTGTTAGGTGCAGATAAGCTAATATGGTATGACTGAGTAAAGGAAACCCTATATATATTTTTTTTTCTATGTTTTTTTTTTTTTTCTGGTGTAGTCTTTCTATTTATTTATTTTGTATCCTCTCTTCGAAAATTCATTAAGCAATACTATAATTAAGATCAATACCAACAGTTCATTAACATGTTCTTGAACAAACGTATAACCGAAACTTTCATATCCTTTTGAGAATCGCTTATACAAAGTTATGTGAACAGGACATGAGCTAATCGCTTATAAAAAGTTATGTGAATAGGACAGCTAATTACAATGATTTAAAAACCGGTTTTTTATCCATACCGGATTGGACTCAGAAATGGTTCAACCGGTTGAACCGGGTTGTATCAGGCGGTTCAACCGGATTGACTACTTAAACCTATAATTCTATAAAATACAACTTCAATTAAAAAAGTAATCCAATAATACACGATTTCATAATAAAAAATAATTCAAAAGTGAATCCATTATTAAAAAATAATCCACAATTACCCACACAAAGTTTTTTTTATATGAAAGGGAATACTAGGTTTATGTCATTCAAGTGTTAAATACATCAAGTTTATGATTACTTAAAAGATAAACTTTATAATCATCGCCATCCTCATCAACAAAAGTACAACATATTCGTTTTCTACAATCTTTAATAAGAAGTTTTAGTTACCAATAATCAAAATATACTAAAATTACATAAGATAAGTAACATATATATAAGTCACTTTGTGTTTAAGAAACCGGTTCATGCTCTTTCTCACCACACATGTTATTTATACCTTCACTACGGGTCGATAAAGTCCAAAGTTTAACCTTGTGCCGGTACCGGTATAGCGGTATAAACCGGTATACCGAAATTTACCGGCGGTTCAAATCTTATACCGTTTTCCCAAAATACCGTACTAATTCGTGCCGGCCAAGACACCGGTAAGCGGTATAACCGGTTCAACCGGCCGGTATAAACCGGTTTTTAAAACATTGGCTAATTATATTCATGGAAACGAACTAGTATGACTTCTATTAATATTAATCATCTAGGGTCAAGTTATTCTACACAGTGTAAAATAAATGAGAAGGGTGAGAAAGATACAAAAAACAGAATAGATCATGTAATATGACACAATGAACCACAAAATATAACACATTACCAAAAAAATATAATACAATGCTGAAGAAAAAAAAGACACAATGAATTAAAAAATGACACAATGATGAAAATAAGAAAACACACAATGGTACATAAAAGACACAATGATATAACACATATTCTAAAAACTACAAGCTAAAACCTCAAAAAACAAAGACCTAAAAACTAATGTCGTAGGGTTCGATAAGACGGTTCCAATCCCGCTTGAATGAATTCAATCGAAGTTCGTTTGATACCCTTCCTGCAATTTTCTATTTTTCTTTCACTGTGTATTTGATCTTAACCATTATGATCTAATAAAATGAAAAATATTGATATTAGTTTAAGAGATTTACTACCAGAAAAAAAGGTTAATATTTATGATGTCAATTTTTCAAATTACTTATTCACTTGAGTTGACGGCGATCATCAGAAGACAAAGGCTAAAGACATGACGGGGAAGGAGCGTTACAAGGAAGGGCAATGGTATGATGCTCCGATCAGAAACGGGAGAAGACGGGGAAATCAAGAAGGGAATCGACCAACAGTTCAGATCACTAAGATGTTTGTCTCAAACATACCACCAAAGGGGTCGTCATCAGATATGGTTCGAGCTCTGAAGGGTTTCGGTGACATTCAAGGGACGTATATAACAAAGGAAATACGATAAACTTGGGAAAAGATTTGGCTTTGTGTCGTTTGGTAACGTTAGAGATCCTGAAAAGTTGGAGAATGAATTGAAAGACGTGTGGATAGGGTCTTATAAACTTTTTATTGTCCGTGCGAGATTTGTGGATGGGACGAAGATTCAAGGTAACAACGAGAAGGTATGGCGACCAATTCAAGAGCAGACAACGAAGAAGAATGATTACGTTGAACAAGAACCTATGCTGGCTAATCAAAAACAGGCTTCATCTAATGTTAATGGCAGATCGTTTAAGGATACGTTGCTGGATCGTGATCCAGTTTCAGAATCGGTCGTAATATCGGTTCCGGATGAATTTTCCCACTCTAATGAGAGGTACGATGTTGGTTTGTTGGGTAGAACGTTGGATTTTAATTCGTTAACAAACTTGAGGGTATGGTTTTCATCAAGCATTAATTCGAATGTCAAGATAAAATACTTGGGTGGATTGCATGTTATCGTATTATTTGATTCTATCGAAGATAAAATGTGGTTCTTACACAAAAAGAATTTATGGGGAAACTTTTTTCGATCATTGGAAGAATGGGAAGGTCAAATTATTGAGTTTGAACGTATAGCTTGGATCAAAGCATATGGGATTCCGATGTGCCTTATGGTCGATTCGGTTATTAAGGACATTGGGGCACTGTCGGGGAGGTTGTTCATTTCTCGAAGCTTAGTGATAGTGATGACTGGTCTTATGTGCTTATGGGGGTTCTTAGTAAATCGGTTAAGCGGATTCACATGGATGTACAATTGTCATGGAGGTCCACTGTGTATCCGGTGGTGGTGGAAGAAGACTCGGGAGATTGGATTCCTGACTGTATTATGGATGTCGAGGCCCATGAAACAGTTGATAGTTCTACTGATGATGTTCATAATATGGAGGAGGAGATTATCGGAAGTTTGCATGGTGATGATGTTGAAGGCGAAGGGATTTTGGAAGGTTCGGTAATCAAGGATGATAGAATTGATAAGATTCTCTCTCCTCATAATGATGTAATGATTGGCGGCCATAATGATGTAATTGATGTGGAGGACATTAATACTCCTTCTATTCAGCCTAATTTAGAGGGAGATATTAACATGGGAATTGCTAAAAAGCCTAGAGGTTACAGGAAAAAGGCTAGGAAGAATATGTCCATTTCCCCAGTGGGCCAAGACAGGCCCAAGAAAAGGCCCAGAGCAGGTGAAGATTTGTTTGACTTGGACAGATTCGTTAACAAAGTTTATGGTACCCCGGCCCAAGTTAATGTGGAAAAGGAAACGGACCAAGACGTTTTTTGCACTCCAGATTTGAATAGGGATATTAGAAGTGTTGAGAATGATATCGTTGAAAGTGGTACGTCCAATGCTGAGATCGAAGGTTCTGTGGGAAATTGTAACATTGAGAAAGAAGTGGAAGCTACCATTGATTTAGGAGTTAAGATGGGGGCTACCAATATAGATATGTTTCAAGACTCGATTACTAAGATGGTTCGTGAAGAAGGCTTTCAAGAAGTTATCCAATGAATGTGTTGTCTATTAATGTTCTTGGGTTGGGGGATGATAAAAAGTGGGATTGGATTCGGAATTTACGTAGACAAAACGAGGTTTGTGTGTTGTTGATTTAAGAGACGCAATTAACGGCATTAGACGGGGTGAATTTGGGTAGAATATGGGGCAATGATGATTTCCTTTCTGATTAGGTTCGTCAAATGGGAGGTCCGGTGGGTTATTGACGATGTGGGATCCCAAAGTAGTGATTTCTCAAGCGGTGGTTAAGCATCAAAAATTTTTGTTAATCACAGGTGCGATTAAAGAGAATGGGAAGGGTTTGTTATGTGGTAATGTAGATGTTCCTCACAAGATTGTGGATAAAAGACGAGTATGGGGAGATATAAAGCATGCTTCGACGTTTAGTCAAGAGTATGTGATCATGGGGGGGATTTTAATTGTGTGAAAAGTATTGAAGAAAGAAAGAATTCTAAATTTGATGCAGTGGCAACACGTGAATTTAATGAATTCTTGGACGATCTAGGGCTTTGTGAACATATATTAAGGGGCCGAAAGTTTACCTATTGTGTCGGGGACAAGTTTAGTCGTATTGATCGTATTTTTATTTCCCCGAGTGTTATGTTAGATTGGCCGAATGCGGAGTATCGAGTTCTTTCTAGGGATTTATCCGACCATAGTCCGTTGTTGTTTAAGATTGTTACCCGGAATTTTGGATCGAAACCATTCCGATTCTTTAATTCTTGGTTAAGATGGGAAGGCATTGATGATATTGTTACTAAAGCGGCTATGCGGGATGTTTCGGAAGAAAGTTTCCCAGATTTACGATTGATGTGGAGACTTAGAAATATTAAATCGACCCTTAAACAGTGGATAAAGGAGGTTAAGCATAAGGAAACAGAAGAGGAGAGTGTTTTGAGAAAAGAAGTTGACTCGCTTCAACTGTTGATGGAAGATAGATCCCTATCGGAAGAGGAGAGTTGGGTCTTTGAGGAGGGTACTTGTCGTTTACGCGAGCTGGAGTTTTGAAAGTCGTCCGACATAAAGCAAAAGTCCCGGGTAAAGTGGGCTAAAGAGGGAGATGAAAATACGGCGTTTTTTCACGGATGCATAAAGAGTAGAAAGGCTTCTAATGCTATACCGGGGCTTATGTTGAACGGTGTTTGGGAGACTCGACCGAGTGTGATTAAGTGTGAAGTATTGCGTTTTTTCAGGAATAAATTTTCTGAAAATATTAAAACGCGGCCCTTCTTACAATGCTACGGCTTGAAGAAGATCGCTCAGGTCGATGCTGAAGAGTTGGTGCGGTCATTTACCGAGAAAGAGATCAAGGAAGCGACGTTTAGTTGTGGAAGTGATAAAGCTCTGGGTCCTGACGGTTTTAATTTCCGTTTCATTAAACATTACTGGTCTCTTTTTGTGCAGGATTTCAATCTTATATTTCAAGATTTTTATTCTAGTGCTACAATCAGACGCGGAGTGGGATCATCCTTTATTAGTTTGATACCAAAAGTTCAAGACCTGGTGATGTTAAGCGAGTATCAGCCTATTAATTTAATCGGTGTGGTGAACAAAGTAATTTCGAAAGTGCTTGCTAGTCGTCTCAAGACGATTATGGATAAACTTATAAATGAAACACAAACGACCTTTATTGCGGGTAGATACATCCTCGACGGTCCTTTGGTGGTGAGTGAGGTTTTGACTTGGGCCAGAAGAAGCAAAAAGAAAATTTTCATGTTCAAAATAGATTTCGAGAAAGCTTACGATAACATTAATTGGGGGTTTCTTTTGATGGTGATGAGACAGATGGGTTTTCCCGAGACATGGTGTGGTTGGATTTTTGGGATTCTCTCATCGGCTAGATCGTCTATTTTGGTTAATGGGTCTCCGACATACGAGTTTGATTGTGAGAAAGGGATGAGACAAGGAGATCCGATTTCTCCATTCCTGTTTATTATAGCCATGGAAGCGTTATCGGGGATGATAAAGAAGGTGTGTGATGAGGGGTTATTCACGGGAATTAAACTTCCTAACGAAGGGCCTTGTGTTTCTCACCTTTTATTCGCTGATGATGCTATGATTATGGGAGAATGGTCGGACGATAATTTTAAGGTGCTTAAGAGAGTTCTAAGAGTCTTTCACTTATGTTCGGGTTTGAAGATAAATATCTCCAAATCCACACTATTCAGTATTGGGGTTCATGGGGTCGAGTTGAGTGATAAAGCAGAGGAGCTGGGTTGTTCTTCGGGGGAGTTTCCTCTTAAGTACCTTGGGATCCAAGTAGGCGCGAACATGAATAGAATAGCTAGTTGGGATCCTGTGGTCGATGTGTTTAGAAGAAGACTTACGAAATGGAAAGCGAAAGTGTTATCTATTGCTGGTCGTGTCGTGCTCATTAAATCGGTTTTGGAGAGTCTCCCGGTTTATTATTTCTCTTTATTCAAGGCTCCTCTAGCGGTTATTAATAAGTTAGAGACCTTGATTAAGAGATTTTTATGGGGAGGTAATGTAGACGTCCATAAAGTCCATTGGGTGAAATGGGAGGTGCTTACTAGACCGAAAGATGAAGGAGGGCTCGGTTTATCAAAATTGGAGGATTCGAATATCGCTCTCATTCTTAAATGGTTGTCGAGATAAAGAATGGAATCTAAGGCTTTGTGGCGAAGAGTTATTGACGCTATTCACGGATCAGCTAGAAAGCACCAATCGGTAATTTGTAATACTAATGTGAGGGGCGTTTGGTCCATTATTGTCAAAAATGGGAATCATGTAGTTATTAATGGGAATGCGTTCAGCAACATGTTCGCAGTGAAGATTGGCAACGGCCGAGATGTTAAGTTCTGGTTAGATCCATGGATTAATCAATTGCCTCTTCAATTCTTATTTCCAGAGTTATTTCGATTGGAGGCGAATAAAAGATGTAGTGTAGCGGATAGAGTGGGGCAAGGCAGATTCACAGGAGTTATGAGTTGGGATTGGAAACATTATCCTAACACGATGCAGGAGTCACAACAGTTGGTTCTTTGTACGCGGATGGTGTCCGGTACTGTTTTGACTGAGGCGAACGACAATTGGAGCTGGAACAATGGTCTTCTGCAACAAATTAATGTCAAGGATTTGAAACAGTGGATCGGTAGCAGTCGACAAGCTGCGGGTTCTGTCGTTATGCGTTGGTGTAAATGGATTCCGGCTAAGTGTAATATTTTCATGTGGCGCGCTTGGCTAGATCGCATACCGACGAAGACAGCCCTTGCTAGAAGGAACATAAGCATCGGAAACAACCTTTGCGTTTTGTGTGAGGAAACAGAAGAAACGGTTGATCATCTTTTTGTCGGATGCAGGATTACGGATGGTATATGGCACGGCATAGCTGGTTGGTTAAAGATTCCTCCTTTGTTCATGTTTTCGATTCAAGATGTTCAAAATGTGGCTGCCCATCTACACTATTCCGCAGCCAAAAAAGAGGTTGTGATGGGAATCTTGATGATAGCTTGTTGGCGGGTTTGGAAAATGAGAAACGAAAAAATATTTAAAGCGGCGAATACGATTATCAATCAATGCATTGCGGACATCAAGTCTCTAAGCTTCCTTTGGTACAATAGTAGAGGAAAATACAATATGGTGGGTTGGAAGGATTGGAAATGTTTTGTTTTTGATGTTATGTAACTTTGAGTTTTAGCCAGGTTATCTCCTCCTTGGAGATTCCTGTGTGCTTTTTTTAATGAAATTCGCCCTTCAAAAAAAAACTTATTCTCTTGAGTTAGCGCACGAAATACTATAACTAAGAATTTATTCTATCATATAGAAACAGTAATTTGTTTTTGTTGTAAATTTAAAAATCCTGAATCTATGACCTTTATGAGTCTCAGTTAAAATTTTGTATCTATTAATCTATAATAACAACCAATAAACAAAACTCATTCTTGCCATATGTCATTTGATTATTTCTTCTTCAATTTTTTGGCTCATCTCCTTATAACATATGACACCATTGTTAAAGTTATGGCAATATCAACTTGAAGACAAAAGACGAAGGACTAAACGAGTAAAATAATAATTAAGTTTGTTTAATTATTATTTGAATTATCTGTTACTATTAGGTTTGAATTATGTTTCCTATTGTTTAGGTAATTTGTTTAGTATTATAATTATAGTTAGGATAGGAAAGGTGGTCTATATAAACCCCTTGGTTCTTATGTTTTATTAATTCAGTTGTAATTCACATAAAGTCTTTCAAGAATCAATAAAAAGTTTTGTTCTTGAATATTGTTTCTGATTTAACAACCATCTCCTTTAGTTTTCATTTTTCTCCATATTTTCTCAAGATTTTTTTAAGGGTATGTTTGGCAAAACTGGCTGGTAGCTGGAAGCTGGTAGCTGGAAGCTTTTTAAATATATTTTGGTGTTTGGCAGAGTAGCTGGAGCTTTTAATAAAATGTATAAAATGACCAAAATGGGCATAATTAAAAGCTTGTAAGGAAGGTTTTTATTTTATTTTTAAAATAGAATGGGTATTTGTGTCATTTACTAATTAAAAGCTTGTAACTAGTAGAGCTTTTTCTTAAAAGCTAGTACTAGTAGCTTTTCACTATAGAGCTTTTTCTCCAACCTAAAAGCTTCCAGCTCCTTCAACCAAACAAGGCTTTTTATTGAGTAGGAGCTTTTTCTTTGAAGCTTGAAGCTCTTAAAAGCTCATTGCCAAACATACCCTAAATCTCTCCTCTATTCATTATATCCCTCTTTAATCACAATTATTATTTTTATATCACATCAATAACTTTCCTCTTTCTTAATATTAGTCAATCATCCACAAGTAGTTAGGCATCCCCATTCATTCGCAAACCTTAATCTTTGGCTCCATTTGTTCGCGTGGTTACACTTGAACGATCCTCTTCGTATACTAAAACCGAAGAGTTAATTTCTGTAGGTATGTTCTATTTATATTCGACTGGTTCGATTTTCATTCGTATGTTAGTGTTCAGTTTTATCGATAACTTGAAATAATCACTATAGAAATGTTTGAATCTCCGTTAGTTTCTAATCGCTTGAATTGGTAAACGTTTGATGTTTTTATTTGGTATTGATGTAGATTTAGATTTAGGGTTTTGTACAACAATAATCATATTACTGAAAATTAATCTCAGTTCAGAAGATCTGTGATATTGTTGATTGCTGCTTTGTTTCAGTGTTAAGTCGTATCTTCTGAATGATTATTTCTGTTAGATGTTTGTAGGTTATTTTTTATATTTTTGTTAATCCATTGATTTAATCTCATCTTCTGTCGATGATTAAGTATTAAATGATTTAGGTTTCCAACGTTATTGTTTTCGATTTTGTGCAATCAGATTGTTTCTTCTTTTGTGTATGAGTTTTTATTTTAATAAAAACCCCTATTATTAATGTTATCAATGTATTCGTTATTTATGTTAATAGAAACCCATATTATTATCTTAGTGTTAATCATGTTCATACGGATTATGATATTGTTCTTTAAATGCTCATTTGAATTTTATATTTGATCTTACTGTGGTTGATCAATAATATATTGCATGTTTGTAGGAATCGTTTAATTAGTTACCAATATTGTCACATTAATTATAATCGAATTGGTTTGACCAATTTTTATTTTTTGTTGGAAAATTCGAATTTTAAATTGATTTATTTGATTTAGTTTGACCAATTTTTTTTACATTTTAGATTTTGGTTAACCTTTAAAAATATTCGAATATTAAATGTTCTATTTAATTTCAAATTTTAATATCTACAATTTAATTTTTAATTTTCAGAAAATATTATAAAAATTCAAAATTTGAAATTAAGATAATAGTTAGAGTTAATGAATACATTTATTACATTTAATTTGAAATTTTTGAATTTAAGTTAATAATGGTAACAATTATACATAATTATTACCTTGAAAGTATAGATTTTTTATTATATTTAAAATTTAATATGCAAATTTTAAATATTGTAATTTAAAATTATAGATTTCAGTTAAACTATAAAAATATTCGAATACTAAATGTTCTTTTTAACTATTTAATTTCAAGTTTTAACATATATAGTTTTAAATTTTAAATTTCGGTTAATATTAAAAATTTGAATTTATGATAATAATGGTAAAAATTAGACTTAATTAAAACATTTAATACATTTAATTCAAAAAATTTAAACGAACTATATATTTGAAAAAAAAATTGAATTTAAGTTAATAATGGTAACCATTACACCTACTTATTATTTTTAAATTAAATATTTCCTAATATATTTAAAATCTAATAATTAATAATCTCGGTTATAAATTTCTCAAATTAGTTACAAGTCAAAATTTAAATTTTATTATAATTTGAAATTATAGATTTTTGTTAAACTTTAAAAGTGTTTGAATAGTAAATGTTTTATTCAAGTATTTAACTTCAAATTTTAATATCTATACTTTTAAATTTCAAATTTTGGTTAATATTATAAAATTTTAAACTTTTGAAGTTGGTAACATTTAGAATTATTTGAACTTAAAAAATAAATTCAAAATTGTTACTTTAAGTTAATAATGGTAACTATTAGACCTACTTATTACCTTTAAATTACAGATTTTCTAATATATTTAAAATTTAATAACTAGTAATTTCCGTTATAAATGTCCCAAATTAGTTACAAGTATAAATTCAAATTTTGAATATTAGAATTTCAAATGATAGATTTCGTATACATCATCTTTTTAAAATAAAAATATATACCATAAATCAAGCATCTTCGTATATTTATTATGAGTGTCTTATTGTTATACTTTTGAAAAAAAAATTGAAAACCCATTTGCATAAGACACAATGGACATAATCAAACTAAAAACAAATGAATAACAGGTAGGGCTGCAAACGAACCGAACGAACACGAACAAGGCCTTGTTCGTGTCCGTTTGTTAAGAAAATTATGTGTTCACGAACAGTTCATGAATACTTACCGAACGAGATTTTCTATTCGTGTTCGTTTGTTAAGAAAACACTCATGTTTGTGTTCGTTTGCTAATTTTGTTCATGAACGCACACGAACATAAATATACATTAATGAACACAAACAAGTGTTCATGAACACAAAGAAGTGTTCATGAACAAAACCAAACACAAACGGACATATATTAACTTTTGAATAACATCGAATTCACATACATTAAGACAAATAAAAAAAAGAATATAAAAAAGTATAAAAATTAAAAACCTTACTAAACTATAGAACACAAACGAACATGTTACCGAACGTTCACGAACATAAACGAACAAACGCGACCTCTGTTCATGTTCGTTCATTTAACTAAACGAACGGGATTTTTTGTTCGTGTTCGTTCCTTTATTAAACGAACGAACACGAACGAACTTCCCGCCGAACGGTTCATGAACTGTTCGCTGAAAATTCAGTTCATTTGTAGCCCTAACGACAGGGTATTACAATGAACAACAGACTAAATCACAATAGGCAACATATTAAAAACACAATGAACAACAAAACAAAATCCACGAGATAGTAGACTAAAACACAATAAGCAACATACTAAAACACAACATACATGAGAATCACATACTTCAGTTGCTTAAAGCGTAATGGAGAACATACTAAAAAATCAAATTAAAAGATAAATCATGTATAGACTAAAAACACAATGAACATATTTAACGCACACATGTACATACTAATAACACAATGGATGAGCATAGTAGTACATAATGAAGTAAAACAACCCAGTTAACACTTTTTTTATTTTAATATATCAATATGATAGTCATATTAAAGATAAAATACACTTGCTAATATGGTGATTTTTTTTTAAAAAAAATATCATATGAAAAAGTTATAGACGTTTTAAAATCATAGGGAAATTGACATTTGCTTTGCATATGAAAAGAGAAAGTCAACAAATAAGGTTTTTCTATTTATACTATTCCTTTAATTTAATATTTAGTTTTTTCTCTCACACTAATCTCCACCTTTTAAATCTACCATCAATAAACTAGAATCATTCTAATCATTCTTACAAAAATGGTCATTTGTATTTGAAAATAACACTCTTGTTGGAAAAAGTGAATAAATATGTGTTTTCCTAATATCAGGACTTTATATTATACCTTGGTTAATATAAGCACTATTTTATGGGTTTATGTTCTACAATGTAAGGGCTTTACAACGAATCAAACCATGTCCAAATTGGAGCTATGATGAATGATATCATTGCTTGAAAATTGAGGTTTATCAATAATGAAAGTTAGAAATGGAATATGAAAATGGCGAAAAATGGAAGTTGTCCCACATTGGGTTCGTGAAGGGTGTGAACATCTCATTCGCACACAAGCGTGTGGTGTGGGGGTATGAGGAGTAATATGGCGTTTTGATGGCGCATTTGGCACTTCGCATACCATGAGCCGCCTTAGTATTTTTGAAGGCTGGTTTGAGTGACTTGGGTTTAGGTCAAGAAGTGCAGGTCCAAGGATAGGGTCAGTTGATGATGTTAGCTTCAGCAGTGCTACCATCAGTACACAGTGCTGCCATCAGAAAACAGCTGGTCCAGACCAGCTATTTGGGTTACAGTTGGTCAACCACATCTTTGGTAAGCTGATCAAACCAGCAGTTGCATGACCTAGTAGTTCCCTGATCCATTGATTTTACATCCAGCTATTTAAAACCAGCAGTTCTTCCACACAGCAGCTGTTACATATTCATGAAGTTATAACAGCAGATCAATTTCTGTTCAACACATTTAAACAGAAATGGCCATTTTTTCGTTTAATTCTTGACTTAAACTATTTCAACTCAACTCCACTATATACACTAAGGGTTACTTAGTATTGAGACACTTGAAACACATTCGCAGACACAAAAACTCTCCAGCTCGTTCTGCATCTTTTCTGTTCTTTCTTGCAAGGTATCTCTTCGGGTTTAGAAGTCTTCTCCAGCAGTACACATTGCTCATGCTGTTGTACTATGAGATTAAACGTGTTCACTTAACAGACTCGAAATTTGTTTTAAAGGCTCTATGTCTAACACGATCCTTAGCCAAACTTCTACATTCCCATCTCGTTTTCATACTCTATTTTTTTTTATTTCAGTTGTAATCATCCTTCTAATTTATTGCTTTCCTTTAATTCATTCCTATCTCGTTTTCAACTCTTTTCTAATCTTTTTTTTTGTTTGTTGTTAGTATTTTCTTTTTACGTAAAATATATAAGTTGGTTGCTTTTTGTTCTCCAAACACTTGCCAATATAAGTTAGTTCTTTTCTACGGTCAAAATTTTAGTAAAAAATAATCTTTTTGCATAACTAACAAAATAATGTAACTTTTTATTGGTATCAAATAAGTTAATGTTACATAATTTAATAGGTGTTAATTATTATTATTGTTTAGATCAGATTGTAATTTCTGAAAAAAAAATTAATTGAAACATTGTTGAAAATGGGACTAAACTGGTTGTATGCACATAACACATAAAGCTTCGATTTAATTAAGTGAGATTAGAAAGAAAAGCCGGAGTTAGAAGTTTGTATGAAGCATATAGAATTGTTCTTATAAATTACGTGTGTTCATGACTTATTAGAATATTAGAGCATTCATGTATTTGTCGTTGACATTTGTTTTGAAGAACGATATGCATCCAAACCGATGACAAGTCGGTGTAGCTAAGCGGATGCGTATGGAGTTCTACTAAACAGAAAAACACTAGAGGGCTCGTAGCCTAGCAGTTCAATGTGTACAGAAAGGTGCTACTTCCTTTAGTGTTTGAGGGTTAGGTCCAATAGTAGACATTAACGTAGTTATAATACATTTAAAGTTAAGTAGATATAGATAGGGTGTAAGTTAGACGTTTAAAGACATTTAAAGTTAAGTAGATCAACGTAGTTCTCTTGCTCAAGCTGTAACTATACAAACGCTAATACTCTTTTATTGTTGATCATGACTCCTTAAGGAAATCTCACATTGTACCTTCACAAAGGAGTTGCCAACTCATCTTCAGCGGTTCAATGCAATAATATATACATACATATATATATATATATATATATATGTATGTATATTTTAAACACACTATATAAGATCGGACCCTTTTACATTTTATTATATTTCTGTACGTAATATCAACTTATGTATATCATCTTCGCATAATCGGTTTGGTGGAGTATCATCTTTGGTAGAACATTAGACCATTGATTCGAGCGAAGCTTTTCTTCATGAGTTCGTGTTGGTCTTCATTTCAATTTTGCAAATCTCACTATCTAATATTTATTTGTTGTTTCGTTTCGAATTATCATCATTTTTGGTTAGATCCTCATCAATTCTGTTGTGGAGGTTACTGTCAGATAATAGAATACTGAATGATTTTAATGAATAGTTAGGTTACAATATATAGAGATCACAAGGAACCCTAATAACCTAACTAAGCTCGTGGGCTCATAATCCCTAGTCTAATAATACAGTCTAATACTTCCCCGCAGTCAGAGCGGAAAGAAACTAGAAGCTCAGACTGGAAAACAAAACATAAAAACAACAATAATAAGATTAACATGCTTTGATCAACTCAAAACTCCAAACTTTTGCCAACAAATCCGTATTGTGCTTAATGTTGCCTCCATATTTTTTTGATTGTGCTATCCATAATTCCCTTGATTATGTCATCCATAGTCTTCCAAGAGTATGATAAACACCATCGGCTATAGGTAAATCGACAACCGGCAACCGTAGTCGTGTGGCGGTGTGTCGAGACTAGCAGGCGACCGTCTCTTGCATCCATAGATCAAGAGATGAGATCTGTTGAACTAAAAAGAAAAAGAAAGCAAGGTCGGTGACCGTGGTCACGTGGCGGTCTCTTAGATTAAGATCATGAGATGAGATCCGTGGATCTAAAAAAAACAAATCAAATCGTAGTTTGAGATCGGTAGCCGTAGACAATGGTCCTTGATGCGGCTTAGCACCGATAAAAAAAAAATCAAACCGTAGTTTGAGATCGGTAGCCGTAGACAATGGTCCTTGATGCGGCTTAGCACCGATAAACTAAAATAAAGAAACAATACAGCTAATTCAAAATTGTTTGTTTGGAAATAATAATAGAATCAAGAAAAAAAAAACGTAACAACAAAATGTTTATTTGGTGTTCGATTATAAGGAATAGAGGCACAAAACATTTTAGCTTTCTCGTGACAAGCACAAAATAAACTCAAAACAAAATTAATGAGTGATGTCAGCCAAATATCATCAAAAAGACTTGTGTGGCGCTTATTCTTGTCTAGGCAAAAAAGAAATAAAACCAAAACCGGTTTTTTTTAATGCAGTGGTGGATAATCAACTTGAAGAATTGGCAACAAAAGGGTTGGAATATTGAACCGAATAAGAAGCTTTATTCGACAAAAAACTAGAGAAAAAAAAGAAACAAAACATTTAAACGAAAAGGGAAAAATGGCTGGACAGGGTGACGACGGTGGCGGCTCGCCGCCCTGTCTAGGCTTTTTCTAAGGTGGTGACGGCTAGGGTTTGTATTTTCTGGTGCTGCAGCGGAAACAATATAGAGCTTACGCTGGCTCTGATACCATGTCAAATAATAGAATACTGAATGATTTTAATGAATAGTTAGGTTACAATATATATAGAGATCACAAGGAACCCTAATAACCTAACTAAGCCCGTATAGACTCGTGATCCCTAGTCTAATAAAATAGTCCAATAGTTACATCCGGATTCTACGTCGGGGATTCCAAACTACAGTGGACAAACCATGTGGGACACCCCCCCTCCTCAAACACACATCTATAACCTATAATAAAAAGAATTGAACTTTGATGATGTGGCATTCAATGGAGGCCTCAACCCCTCCTTGAATGTGCCACGTAGCATCATGTAGGATTTTTTAATTTTTGAGTTTTTTTTAATAAATCTATATATATTATAATTATTTTAGGAAAATATAAGAATTTAAAAACAAAATTAAATTTTCTCTCTAATGTTTCCTCCCATAACTTTTAAACGTTAATATCTTTTATATACGAGATTTTTTAAAGAAAAAAATTACACCAAATTAACGAGCGTTTTATTATCTTTTCAACGAGCACCATAGTGCTATATAAAAAACGAAGAAAAAAAACAACTATTTTTGTGGGGTTTTGTTTTCAAATATATTTTACTCTACTAATAAATCACAAACGATAAACATAACTTCATAGGCAGAGATTCTTTTTTTATATATATATTTGAATATGATAATTTATGGCAGAAATTTGTTTAAAATAAATAATAATAATAATAATATAATTGAATATTGATGAGGTGGCATTTAATGGAGGCCTCAACCCTCCTTTAAATGTGCCATGTGGCATGTTAAGGTGATAGTTTTTAATTTATTTTTTATTTTGTTTTTATTTATTCTCTTACATTTATCTAACCATAATCTCTTTAAAAATTTAAAAACAAATTTAGATTTTTCTCTCTAATGTTTCGTCACATCATTTTTAAACGTTAATATCTTTTATATACGAGATTTTTTAAAGAAAAATATTACACCAAATTGACGAGCGTTTTATTATCTTTCCAACGAGTACCATAGTGCTATATAAAAAACGGAGAAAAAAACGACATTTTTTATGGGGTTTCGTTCATACAGGAAAAAAACACAAAGTGTTCAGGTTATTCATTAATCATGTTTTTTTTCTTTTAAACCAGGTTCTTATATACAATGTTGAAATTTAGCCCAATCGCCATGCTATCATTGGAATTTTACTCTTCTAAAGATGGATAGGTATACTTCATCAAGAGAAGCTACGAGAAAGAATCGCGCAACACTGCAACACATGGTGTCACCTTATAGCAAGGTTATTTTTTTATTTATTTAATTACAAGAGTAATAATTATTACTATTAGTATTAGTATTATTAGAATGGTTATATTTTTCAATCCCGGGACACTACCGGGATAAAAGCTAGTATCTATATATATCGTATACTGTTTTAATATTTTTAATGAGTGTTTAAAATTTTGTAATGTTGTGAGTGAACTGGGTTTATTTTACAGATGTTCGGGTAGCTGAGGTGGAGGTTTGCGGCAATGTAATAAAATCAACACAACCATAGATTTTGAGGCAAACTAAAAATGGTTTAGACATAATCTTAATGTATTAAATATCAGTTCAAACGATATCATTTTAATTAAGCACAAATCCTACATTAATTTTTTTTTTAACTGTTTACATATTTGTGCAAGCAATAATTTACCTTTTGTTCAGAATAAAAATCCAATCCAAAACGTTAATATAACAGAAAGCAAACCTGTTTGTTGCTTACTATTGTCGGACCAGCACGCCTTCTTTCGTTCTCTACGACCTTCAAATTTGCTTCCTTGCTATAGTTTGGAACAAATATGTGAGAGAGAAAAGAAGGGTTGTGTAGGAGTGGAAGGTAGGTGTGTGTTTGAATGCAGAATAATATAAACAAGCATATAGAGTATAGGAATCATGAAAGCAAGAGTTGGTTGGCTTGTTCGATCTTTGAATTCCATTTGTTGTTGATACGCAAAATGTGTTGGTGGGATCACTTTTTTGTCGAAAGGTGTCTGGGATGACGATCGATCGTTGATAGGGAATTTGTTCTTCCACCTTTTGTTTTTGGGTTTTAATATTATGAATTGGAAACATCTTTGAAGTTAGTTACATGTAAAGGTTATTTTTAATAAAAAAAATAACAATAATTTAAGGGAGGTTAAGGCTTAACCAATGTACTCCTGCCTCATGGCCTTTTGATGCAATGACAACCCCATGAACTTCTAATGTGGGTTGATGTGTCACCTGAAGCAAAAAAAAATTAGGTTGAGCAAGGGGTTTTATTCACTTTATTCACTGTCATAGCCCCATATGTAAATCTCAAGTTCCATTCATTTGCTTCCACAATCGTTTACCACCCATACTCTAATCGATAACCGTGTGCAAAAGATCGTTCATGACTTCTGATCAATACCATGCATCATCTTCGTTTATTCTCATTTTCGTCATCTTCATGGCATTTTTCCATCAAAAACATGAAGTCAACTAATAAGTCTAAACAAATTTAATGCTTGGATCATAACTGTTCCATTTGTTGCTACAACAAATATAGGGAGTATGATAGTAGAGACATACCTTGGTGCTTCGATGCTTAAAGGGTTTTAATTAGCCTAACTAATGCATGATATGAGGTCCTCCCATGGTTTGGCTTTGTGGGTTGATAATCTTTTCACTTTTTCCTTTTTGAGGCAGGATTGAAGTTGATTCAATCCTTAGGAGAAAGTGAAGTAGTTGTACAAGATTGAGGGCGAGTGTTCTAATGAAAGACCAGAATGTTGATCTAATCTTTGATGTGCTAGAACATGTGTTTATCAAAGTGTGCAAGGCTATCCATTTATAGTGGTTCTGAGCTGGAGGGTAGCTGACTCAGAAGGCCACAAAAGGAAGCCTTTGACTAAGATACGGGAAGCTCAGTGAAAGACTTGCCCATTTGGGGAATGGAGGCTTATTATCCTATGGTTAAAGGGGAGCCACTACCTTTCACGTGCACCAGGATGCCTTGAAAGTTGTATTCGACACGTAGTGGGTGACATCTCAGAAATGTCATTGTAGCTGTCAAATAGAGCCGGTCCTGAGGTTTCAAGTGTCTTGTACGAGCAGAAATTAGGCCTAGCGAATTTTGTAAACTAAGTTTTTAAACGACAATCAACATTACATCTACAGTTTTTACATTCAATAGTGTACATCCATTACTTTCTTTTAGCAATCGATTTATAAACCAACAATTGTAATCTACAGGTCCTCATGTCTTGAAACTATGAAAACAATCGTTCAAACGTTGAAATCAAAGTTTTGGTACCGGTATGTTACCTTAGTAAAACAACTAAGGAGTTATATTCATCTTTTTAATTTATAAAAAAAACAGAAATGAATATTTTATAGATGTATTAAATATAAAGTTGATTAACACATAAAGAATTAATGACGTTTGTAGGATGGTAGCTTGCTCCAACTATAGGTTTGATTATAAATCTACTATTTGTATTTATCCAACGAAATTAAAGGGTGACAAAAAGGGAAAAAAAAAACTTAACCTAACCGGAATCGAACGCGTGTTCTTGCTGTATAAAGAAAGAGATTTAGAAAGTTCTCAATTGAGCCACGACCTTTGCTGCTAATTTTGGCTAGTTCCGAAAACATAAAGACACCTAGATATATTAAATACTAGATCTTTGTCCGCGTTACACGCGGTTCACCAACGTACAATTATTTTGAGGGGTAAAACATATAAAAAAATGTAGCAGAAATATTTTATTAAGATTTAAAAGAAACCAATACACATTCTATTCAAATATCACTAAATATTTCTTTATACACCACATTTTTTGTTTTAGTCTTCACTTTCCCATCGGCATCAAGTATAAGTAACTTCACGCCTGCCCTGCTTTTAACTCTTGACAATGCGACATAAAGCTGGCCATGTGAGAATACAGGGTCTCTTAAATACAATCCAAGCTTCGATAGAGACTGTCCTTAGCTTTTATTGATGGTCATTGCGAAATATAGCCTTATTGGGAATTTGCGCCTTTGGAACTTGACATACGCTTATTAGTGAATTTTTTGTATCCAAATTCACGCCAAAACTAAAGATTATAAAAATGCAATAGGTAGTTAACTACTATTTTTTTCCCCTAAAACTTCATAGTTTGATGAAAACAATTTAGGAGGTTGTATGCATTATAAGCCGGTTTGACCATTTGAGATCAAACAAAACCCAAAAGAAATTATTACGGAGTATTAAGTAAATGAGTCGACACAATCACCAACAAAAGAAACAGTATATCATTAACTATGCTGCAAGAAGTGCAATCTCAATTTCTTGCAAAGTCTTTCCTTTTATTTCCACCACATTCTTCCTGACAAAGAAAAATCCCACCAAACAAAAGCTTGCAAAAATTGTGTACAAAATCAGTGGCCCAAGTTGCTCCAGCATCCTCAAAAATAGCAAACCAACAAAGAAATTTATAACCTGCAATAAGCGCACACAACAACCCATTAGAATTTGTTATGGAAAAACTTAAAGAACCGATGCCTTGAGACAAAAAAAAATGCATTCTGCATCAGCATGTAATTTTGTTAAATATTATAGAAAATGGAAAACTCTTGCGCGCCTATACACCTACGCACCTAAGCGAATAAGCAGCTTAAGCGAGTCAAATTCCTTAGCGTCTAAGCGAATACGCGTCTATAAGCCTAGACGAAAATCAAATACCTTAGCGTCTAACCGCCTAAGCGAATACGCGCCCATGCGCCTAGACGGAAATCAAATGCTACTTAGTAGTTTTTTTAGTAATTAGCTGCAAATAAATAGAGGAACTACAGCCATTTGTTTGGCGAAAATATTATAGGAAATGGAAAAGTGCTGCTACTTACCAGTTTTTTTAGCCATTGGTGTTTAGGCGCACTGACTGGCACGTATTTTGTACGTGTAAGCTAAAATTGAGTTTTCCCTGACCAATGAGCAGAACAACAAAATCAATCATAATCACATTAACATTAATATTCCCGGACAACATATCATCTATTCTTACCTTTCATCTTGAATCCTTTGTACTAAATACTTAATTAAAGGTCATCTTAAACAACTAAAACACAAGGATATTAAATCCAACAGATTTGTGTCATTAAAAAAAGATAACAATCAAAGTAGATATCAAGATCTTTAACTATGAAAATGATGAGAAAATAACCATAAAATAATCTAGAAAAAAAACCCAGATCTTAAATTTAAAGAAAACAAAAACCCATCATCAAGTTTCACCAACAAACAAAACCCATCAACCAAAGATTAAAAAAAAGCATAATCAGATAGAAAAAGATTGAATATTTTTTACCTGAACTAATGAATCTTTAACTGCTCTGTTCTCAGCCGTCTGGATGGCTGATGTGGCGATTCCAAAGAAATGCCAAAACTAATATAGTTGAGGCGTTTCAAAAGAATCGCCAAAACTATATTAATTTGATATCAAATGTTCATAACAACCCATTTTGACCCATTTGGAACGCCTAAACAATCGACAATATATTTAAGGCGTTTCAAAGAAAACGCCTCAACTAATATAGTTGAGGCGTTTCAAAATAAACGCCTCAAACAAAGTGCCTAAAGAAAATATCCCATCCACTCAAACAAACACCAGAGAATGTCCTTTGGTTTATTACATACATACCCAACCTATTTGTCTTCATAGCAATAATAACTTGTTAGTTATGCAAATTTCATGCATTATACTCTCATCTCTGGCCGCTTTGATAATATCAATAATACCGCTTTGATTAGATCATGCTGTATACTTTTACCTCTAAATCGTTGCTTAACTATGGCCTAAACATAATAAATTATATCTTATATTTGATGTTCCATGCATCTAGCTGAAACAAAGTTGTGCTCTCCGTCGTTGCATCGAATATGAACATCTTAGGTACTTAAAAGCAATTTGCATCAAGGTGTTAAATAAAAGTAGTAGAAAATATTGGGGTGCAAACCTGCCCAGGTTTTAGTCCTTCTTCCCGCATCTGATTAAATAACATTGACGCTTCATCGATTTTACCTACAAAACACCAAATGATTAAAACCTTAATAGATGTGCCAATCAGAAACACACCCTTTAAATTCTAGAATCCTAGGTAGTCAAAGGCTCAAGGCGCAAAGGGTGACCCTATCGCCTAGCATAAGGCGCTTAAAAAGCAAGGCCCCAAAGGAGCACAGTGTAAAGTGTAAACAGGCCATTTTTAGCTGTTTTAGACTTGTTTTAGGCTGTTTCTAGGCTTGTTTAGACTGCTTTATACTGGTTCACGACAGTTCAAACAGTTATATTTTTGCCGATTTTGGCCAGGTTTTTTGCACCTTTGCGTCTTGGTGGATGGCGTTATTGCTGAGCCTGGGTGTGTGCCTTTGACTATATAATTACAATTACTGTATATACCATTTAGATTCTAGCATATAATATATATCCATACACATAAAAGGAGACGTCTTTGAAGAAACTCGTGCACTGATACTAAAAAGTTATAAAGTTAAACTGGAGTATATCAAATAAGACATCAATATTTCAAGATACTTTAGGATCTCTTTTGAGATCCTACTCCAGTCAGTACTCAATAGAAAGAAGTAGTGTATTACCAGCCTTCCCATAGTAAACTATTAAATTTGTGTATGCCTTCTCATCCAGGGTCACACCCTTTACTCGAGCAGTGTTGAACATTTCTATAGCTTTATCAAGATCTCGAGTACGCCCATACACACTGCATATGTCAACAGGTTTAACATAAGAAAACAGAAGGGAACCCTTGTTTCTTGCTATACACGTTGAAACACTATCTTAGTTCTTACGTAATCATGGTGTTGAATGTCTGAATTGATGGAGCAACACCTTTTGTAAGCATCCTCTCATAGATGTTTGCAGCAAACCTCAATCTACCTGCACCATTCAAAAGTTGGTCTGCACGTATTCACATAAAATTAAAGAATAAAAAATAAAAAGGGACTAAAAGCAAACCCGCATCTAGCATTGCCTTTATGAAACTATTGTATGCCACTGTATCAAGCTCCATGTTCTTATTGAAACAATTATTTATGACATTCCCTGCATCCCTGTGCTTCCCTAAAAAGTGAAAAATATAATAATAACAATAAACATCAACCATATTAACACTTGACCTTTAAGAAAGGGATAGGGATGTTGTTTTCTCATTCTTACCACAGTTACTCAATGCATTCACCAGCATGCTGATTGCAACAGCACCAACATCATGGCCTTTCTTATCTTCCTCTACATAAAACAAGTATGCTTCATCCACTTTTCCAGATTTGGCATATACATCAATCATACAATTGTACAAATGATTTTGCTCTGAAGAAGCATCTGCCACTGCTGCAAATGTGCGTTTGGCTCGCTCCATCTTATTTTGCTTTCCATATAAATATATCATAGATGATAAAGTAGAAATCTCTAGCTTGCAACCCAGCTTCAGCAACATGTCAAATAGAGACTCTGCTTGAGATGTCAAACCTACACCAACAAAGAAAATGTCGGTACCCAAAACAAAAACAGGCGCAAGCATCCTCAATTGAAGAAAATATCCCATCCACTCAGAGATGATTACATCAACTGTTAATTGCTTTCAAATATGAGAGCGGAAATAAAAAGAAAACATTAAAGAAAAGGAAAATTCATGAATCAAAAGTGACCTTTTTTGAGAAGATTATATCTTCAATTGAACCCTCAAAGACTTCAACAACACTTTCTTCAACAAATCTCTTCTAAAAATTCACAGAAAAAGAAATCGAAGAGGAGAAAGAGAGGGTGAGGGATAACCGATATGATAAAGTCATCCAAATTCTGCACATGAATCAAAAGTATTGAATCGATTAGAGAAGGGGATGATGGATTACTGAAAACAGCCTCTGGAAGACACATGGAATAATTCCTTGATCACCAAAGGTTGACTGATCTTCAAGTATCGCGCTTGCTGGAACATTTTAAACAAACAACTTATGGGCATACATAAAATTATCAACATCTAGTTATCTGTACTATCATCTAATTTCATACCAAATCATCACACATGACCTTCAGTGATATAAAATCATAATAAAAAATCATAATAAATACCATTTATATCTCATTTCATCAATAACCTCAAAATGAATCAATAGCCCTAATTTATTTTTATTTTTTTAATCTTTCTGACAATCAAAATAAATAATCAATTTGATGATTCCTTTACAATAAACAACATAAGATGCAGAGTGTCTGAACCAATGAAATCACCAATTTCTGATAAATTAACATAAACTGATAAAGACATCAAAACCCACTTCAATTTATGAAGTTTTAGGATTCTAGTTTAAAGAATGTTTACCGATTATTTGTTTCTTGCTTTAGGGATGAGTATAGCCACCTAACAATGGATTATAAACATGAAATAGCACACTTATTTCATTGCTATCACTACATAGTGTATTAGCCTATCGCCATTAGTTGCTATTCGTTATTGACAACTACGATCACACAGGACTAAAAAAAAGTCAAACCCCAAGGGGGGTATGGTGGTTACCGTACCAAATAAGAGGTGATAGCAATGAAACTTAAACATAATCATATAAAACTTAAACATAATCATATCAACTTATTCTAATCTTCTTCACACATACCTGATCAGAGAGATATGCAGCATATTCACGTTTTCCATCTGCATACTCGGTTGCTGCCTGCACAATAGATAGGCAACAAAATCTTTTGTAAATGATACAACGGTAATACGGTATGCAACGTTAGTAGAGTACAAAGATTACCTTGTGATAATAAGATTTCATTGAATCCCAATGCTGACTTGCAGTAGTTCTATAGTCCTGATAATCATCTCCTATAGCTGCAAGCAAATTTAGATCACTCCTGGCTAAAATGAGCCAACAGAAGCAAGATGTGATGATGGAAATTGCATTAATATGTAAAATTCATATTTCATTCATAATCTTTCATAGAACACTCCTGGCTAATATATAGCCTTACAGAAAACAAACACACATCACTAACCACTACATATCTTTACCCCTTATTATAATATAACAAATGAAAAGCAAAAGATAAAAGGAAAAGCATCCAGGGAACATGAGGTGGTGGGAAAGCAACTTTGAGAAGACATGTGATGATGGAAATTGCATAAAACATGGGGAGGCACACAACAATATTAAACACAATTAAAAACACCAACATGTTGCGCATGGAGTTGTTGTTGGGTTCTTGGGTCCATAACAAACTAATTCATCATGGTGGATTAAAAAAATAATATCAGAAAAACACAAGTAGGAAGGGAAGAAAATATACACCTGTATCTGATGACGCTTGGAGAGACAGGGGTAGCCTCGTGTATTTGTCAAGAAAGACTACAATGAAAAAGATGTTAATTAAAATATAGATCAACATGAACAGATTGAACAAATCTGTTTTAGAAACCGAATCAAACCATAAACAGTCGAACAATCAAACCATAAAAAATCAAATAATCTTCCACACACAATACATCAATAATGAAACCCTAACACATAAATCGAAATAAATCAAACCTTAAAACATCAATTGAACCCTAAAACCTAAATCGAAACCTAAAACATAAACCCTAAAACATCAATAAAAAATCAAAACAATTATAAAACTGCACAATAATACACGAAAACTAAAGAACAATCAAGATAAATAATTTAAATCAGACAAAAGAGATATAACAGACATTAATCGACACACAAATCAGGGAAAAACACGAAAAAAAACAAAAAAAACGACATGAAGAACGATCGATTAATATACAATGAAAGAGATGAAACCTTGGAGAGGAGATGTTTCTGAATGCTTGATCGTGGAATCGCCTCAAGATCGCCTGCTTAGGGTTTGATCTTCGCGGCGAGAATAATGAATGACGTGTGCGTAACTATACATATTTTACAATGGATTTTAACACACGTTTTTGCTTTAATATTTATATAAATGGTTTCGACCTTCATATTAAAACACACACACTAGGGCAAGTGTACCCTGTCATATATGTAGTAAGTACAGATAAGAACCAAGTATCGATCCATGGACGCGTGCGGAGCAATAGTACTAAAACTCTATCCCCGATTTACCAGTAAGTGAAAGATAAGTTTGAGTTTTGTTTAAAACTAAATTAATTCTAAAACATGTAAATAACATATATAAGACTCCAAATAGAAAATATTACTATAAACACAACCCTAGCATGTCATCTACAAATCATATAAAACACAGGCGTGTGATCAACATTCCCATTTTTCGACAGTTAGTGTCCCTCTCGGGCATCCTAACATGACAACTATACAGAAAGCTAACACGAATACACACGTTAACCACTTCAAGTTGTTCATTAGCGAGCAGCTGATATAATCTCATGTGGATCTTTAAAGATAGGTTAGTATCACCTTTCGGGAGTCCTCAACCGCACTAGTTTAGGAAAGCAATATCGAATACACAATACGACCACCTAGACTAGCATAAAGTAGAGCATTTCACAACCTATTCCATTTTACCAACTTTGAACACAAATCTACTAAGATCGCCATTTTCACCAAAATAACTAACAAAGATAATTAACCGTGTCAAAGATTGGTAACAACACCATTAAGCTTTTAAACTCTTTTACGTGCCGGTAAACATTCATAATCGTTATTTAAGCGACTTTAACCAAACCAATACCCGGTTACAGTTTCATGGTGTAAACTTTATTAACAAGTTAATTAGTCTACTATCGGACGATTAAACGGACGGTTTCTTCAACAAGTAATCCGCCTAACACATTCGACAATCATCAAAGTCATCCAAACACAACTACAAATCTAACAACAATGAAACAAGGTTGCGCTATGATCATCAAGATTCAAACATGAAAAATGCCAAATTCATAGAAAACTTGATTTCATACAAACGATTGTTTTAACTACTAACTACTACTGATGTTCTTGCCCGTAGGCGTACGATTAACTAAAATAGCATCACAATAGCATACAAAATCAGATTTGGATCTTAAAAAGCTAAAAGGATCAAACCATAAGAATGCTAAAGAGATGGATTGGATGATGAAGGATGGATTGGATGTATTCCCGAGCTTGTTCCACGGCTTTCCAGCAGCTTGGTTCGTCCGAAAATCGCCCAAAATCGCCCCCCAAAGGTCCAATACTTGATCAATGGCTGAAATGGGCTATTTAAAAACAGAACAGACGATCCGACCGGCTGCGCGGATGATCCGACCGGCCGGTCGCTTTACTCGGGTCAGAAAAGCTTCTAGAATGCTGACGTAGGCCTTCTAGAAGGTCCCCAGAAATATCAGGTTGCTGTGCGCGGCCGGTCGCTTTGTTCGCGCGGCCGGTCGGATTGACAAACGTTCCGTTTTCGCGCAGAAACCTTCGTTTTTTATCCGGTTTGCTTCCTGGATACCGTTTAAGACCTGTAATCATAAATATGCCCAAATAAGTACCAATTCATCGTGTATACGGCCAAAAACGTATATAAAGGGGAGTTAAACTGGGGCTTTTATATGTATAAATTAACGTATATCAAACATCCCCACACTTGAACTTTGCTTGTCCTCAAGCAAACAACAAAACAGAAATAAATGAAAAACTCGCCAAGTGGCAACAAAGACAAAATATAACCTGTACAGACGATAATAATCAAGCCCACAGAAGATATAAACAGGTGATAAGATAACTGAAAAGCAACGACTCACTTTCGATCCACAAAGTACACTAACCCGTACACGACTCACAATGTTCACACACACTCGGTTTTATTTATGATACATACGTGTAATGTGTATGTGTAAATCGCTCCATTGCCATGACAATGAATCGTGCAATATCATAAGCTTGTCAAAAGATCTAGTCTTCACCAACTAACGTGTGAAAAAGCACAAATCAACAGGTCTTATGAGGGTTGTAATGTCAGGCAAGGGTAAGGGTGTGGAATGGATATATAAACAGGGACGAAATGGCTAAAACTCGGCGGTTAAGTCTAACTAAACTGAAGCAAAAACTACTATACATGACTACATACGCGAACGTAACCGCATTTTATTCAAATCGAGCTAAACGTACAATTTCTAACTTTAAAGCTCTAAAAACTGCTCGATCACTGCTATCTTACCCTATTTTAGGGTGTTCTATTTTTTTTGGAATTTTCTGGATTTTTTTTCTTTTCTTTTTCTTTTTTTTTCTTTTTAATAACAAGCTTACAATACTGAATATAACTGAAAACTATAACGAGAATATACACAAAACACGGGATCTAAAAGCCCGAACATGAACTATAACACAAAACGAGTCAAACAATAACCTAAACCGAATTCCAACACAAAAGGTTTAAAAGAAAAAGGCTAAATCTGGTTAAGTGGTGAAATGGTGTGGTAAATAAGAAAAAAACACGGGATTAGGTTCAACATGGTTAACTAGGGGATAACATTTGGGTGCGGGAAACAGATAGAATGAAAAGAAAAGGCTAAATCAAAAGGGTATCCTAAATGCCTCAATTATTTTTATACAACTTCACACGAATCTGGTCTAAACAAGCATGCTAATGACAAGTTCTAAATGACACAAAACATCCAGCTCACTCGATAAGCATGTCAAAGAAACGAAATCTACACTAATAGGCTCAAATGCTCACGTAACCGGAAGGAAATGGGTGCAAATGTACAGATTTAGCATGCTAGTATCACGTCCGTTTGTCGCGCCTTAAGTTATTTTTATCAAAAATTGGTTAAGCTTGATATTTTATTACAAATATATACATATATGTACTTATAAAAGAAACACAAGAGGACAAACTAGAACACGATATAATCCCTCCCCACACTTAAACGTCACATTGTCCCCAATGTGAAAAATAGAAAACGTTTATGAATTAGCCAACTATTGTGTGAAAAAGGAGAATAATACTCCCCTGGTGGTGATAACCCGAAAAGTATGGTGACTGCATTGAGCATCCATACCGGTGCTCGCCTTTTCCTGAACTATCACCATTCTTGCCAAAAGGAAAATACATCAAACACATCCATTCATCATCACACTTATGAAGTTTTCAAACAAATTTGGAATTTTGAACACCTACGCGCTATGATTTTGCAAAATCGTTTTAAATTCAAGTTATCCCGCGAAAGGTGTTTTAAAAACCAAATTATTATGAAGTATCATAGAACTCGGGGAGCGTTTGTTTAATTATGAAGAACGCCCCAAAGTTTTACGAACAAAACTATCTAAACTACAATCAAAACACTAACAATCTTAAAGTTTTGGGGTTTTGTTAAACATTTATGAAGGAAACTCCAAGAAATCAAGATCATGAACAACAAATTATAACCTAAAACATGAGGAATTTGGGGATGTTTAAACATTTATGAAGAATCCCCAAAATTCCAAAAACAAACCTAAATTACACTAACATCTACACTAACATACAACCCTATTATGAAATTAATCTACATTTATACTAAACTACACTAAACATAAGGTTACAAAATCACACAAATCTTTAAAAAATTTTCGGATTTAGTTTAAACATTATGAAGAAAACCTCAAAAACTCAAAGATTTGGACAACAATAACCTCTAATCTAAACTATCAAAGCATACAATCCATTCAAGAACACTAGAGTTTGTTAAACATTATGAAGGGACCCTAAAATCATGAAAAGATTGCAAAAATTTAAACTAATCTACACTAGAACAAGAAAAATAACAAGAAACAGGAAGACCCATACCTTGATTTGAAGAATTGATGTGGAATTGAAAGGTGTTTGTGTGTGTGTTCTTGAGTGGAAGTTGCAAGTGCTCGCTCTGTTTCGACACAAACAACCAACTTACCTGTTTTGCTACGCTTCTTAGTAAAATAACACGGTTTTGAAGCGACTTTCCACACAATCATCTGGCGCGAATCAATCCTGGCTAAAAACTTTATGAAGTTATAGGACATTTCTGCCCTTGCACATCGCTACATTTTGCTCGAGTGAGTGAGTCGATAGCTGGACTCGGTTTTCCACGCGCGTTTAGGCGCGCGGTCGTGGAATTCAAGTATTTCCACATCCGGGTCAAACGGGCCTGAGTTTTAAGATTTAATCGTTGCCCGTTGACTTTCAACTAAGTCCAACTTGGACTTTGACTTTCTTGGAATGACTGT
The DNA here is from genome assembly GCA_032199755.1 of Ambrosia artemisiifolia. NCBI lineage: Eukaryota > Viridiplantae > Streptophyta > Magnoliopsida > Asterales > Asteraceae > Ambrosia > Ambrosia artemisiifolia. The sequence continues at coordinate 25,045,474 of CM063527.1, forward strand.
TTTCATAAAAGATTTTCCTTAAGATCGCTTTCGCCCGAATGGAGATTGAGTACGGGCGAGAAGATCGATCTAGCAATGAACAGAAATCGGCCATCCCCACACTTAAACCGACGCAATGTACGAAATAATTACAGACAAAATAATTAAAGACTCGATCTAAGAAAAGCGGAAGGAATATACACAGATAAACATACTAAAAACTATACACTAACTTAAAAATATAAAGATATACATTATGAAAATATACAAAAAATTTCAATGGAATCATAATCACTCGCGCATCGCGAAGAAGTATAGACCGCTTCTCGCGTGGCACAAGTATATACAATGACTCAAGGTGCTCGCGCGTCGCAACAAGATAAAGACCGTCTCTTTGCTTTGCGCGAAAACAACCCTTTTCACCGAAAATAATATAACGGAAGTTGATGAATAGAAACGATGATGGATGCCAATGTATTGAGTTAAAAACAGAAGATAGCGGTTATTCACGTCACACGAAGGACTCTGGTGATCCTGTTCGCGTATCGCGAACAATAAAAGATAAAATCCGGGGTAATTAGGAAGTCGCTTAAAGCGGAACCATAAGCCCAGCTTCTTTGCGAATCGCAAGGAAGCATTTTTCACAGAAAATTATTTTTATTAAAACCACTTCTATATTAAATAAATTTCCCAATTTTTCTTAACCCAAACCTTTTATAAAAGCATCTGAACCATCAAATTTAAACGTAACATACCCAGACTTCCATTATATATTTAAGTAAAATTAAAACTATATAAACATAAAAATCATATAAAAACCAATAGAACCAATAAAATGAACAGAAACAAACAGACAAAGCATAAAACTATCTAAAGCAATGAAATTAATAATTAGTTCAAATACGAACAAATAAATCTAATCAATCAGATAAAGAATAAATCAAAGTCATAAATAAACCAATAAATCCAACAATCAATCAATTAAATCTATCAACATCCTAATGAACGAATAATCAAATCAAACAATCCTATAAGCAGATAAATGAACGAATCTATATGCAAACCTATGAACCAATCTAAAATTAATCCAATATATTAACAGACAGATAAATCAAATAAACAATCAAATAATCATATATGCAAATAAATAAATGAAATAAAGAATCAACAAAGTATAAACAAGTATTCACAAGCATGTACACTGGCAAAAAGTTGACTCGGTTCGTTCCTAAAGCTCGTCGCGTCCCCGGCAACGGCGCCAAAAACTTGACGTGTGCGTAACTATACATATTTTACAATGGATTTTAACACACGTTTTTGCTTTAATATTTATAAAAATGGTTTCGACCTTCATATTAAAACACACACACTAGGGCAAGTGTACCCTGTCATATATGTAGTAAGTACAGATAAGAACCAAGTATCGATCCATGGACGCGCGCGGAGCAATAGTACTAAAACTCTATCCCCGATTTACCAGTAAGTGAAAGATAAGTTTGAGTTTTGTTTAAAACTAAATTAATTCTAAAACATGTAAATAACATATATAAGACTCCAAATAGAAAATATTACTATAAACACAACCCTAGCATGTCATCTACAAATCATATAAAACACAGGCGGGTGATCAACATTCCCATTTTTCGACAGTTAGTGTCCCTCTCGGGCATCCTAACATGACAACTATACAGAAAGCTAACACGAATACACACGTTAACCACTTCAAGTTGTTCATTAGCGAGCAGCTGATATAATCTCATGTGGATCTTTAAAGATAGGTTAGTATCACCTTTCGGGAGTCCTCAACCGCACTAGTTTAGGAAAGCAATATCGAATACACAATACGACCACCTAGACTAGCATAAAGTAGAGCATTTCACAACCTATTCCATTTTACCAACTTTGAACACAAATCTACTAAGATCGCCATTTTCACCAAAATAACTAACAAAGATAATTAACCGTGTCAAAGATTGGTAACAACACCATTAAGCTTTTAAACTCTTTTACGTGCCGGTAAACATTCATAATCGTTATTTAAGCGACTTTAACCAAACCAATACCCGGTTACAGTTTCATGGTGTAAACTTTATTAACAAGTTAACTAGTCTACTATCGGACGATTAAACGGACGGTTTCTTCAACAAGTAATCCGCCTAACACATTCGACAATCATCAAAGTCATCCAAACACAACTACAAATCTAACAACAATGAAACAAGGTTGCGCTATGATCATCAAGATTCAAACATGAAAAATGCCAAATTCATACAAAACTTGATTTCATACAAACGATTGTTTTAACTACTAACTACTACTGATGTTCTTGCCCGTAGGCGTACGATTAACTAAAATAACATCACAATAGCATACAAAATCATATTTGGATCTTAAAAAGCTAAAAGGATCAAACTATAAGAATGCTAAAGAGATGGATTGGATGTATTCCCGAGCTTGTTCCACGGCTTTCCAGCAGCTTGGTTCGTCCGAAAATCACCCAAAATCGCCCCCCAAAGGTCCAATACTTGATCAATGGCTGAAATGGGCTATTTAAAAACAGAACAGACGATCCGACCGGCCGCGCGGATGATCCAACCGGCCGGTCGCTTTACTCGGGTCAGAAAAGCTTCTAGAATGCTGACGTAGGCCTTCTAGAAGGTCCTCAGAAATATCAGGTTGCTGTGCGCGGCCGGTCGCTTTGTTCGCGCGGCCGGTCGGATTGACAAACGTTCCGTTTTCGCGCAGAAACCTTCGTTTTTTATCCGGTTTGCTTCCTGGATACCGTTTAAGACCTGTAATCATAAATATGCCCAAATAAGTACCAATTCATCGTGTATACGGCCAAAAACGTATATAAAGGGGAGTTAAACTGGGGCTTTTATATGTATAAATTAACGTATATCAATGAACGATTTGGGGATTAGGTTAAAAGACGTGTTTTGTTTTAGGCTTATATATTTTTCTCAATTTTGATTAAAAAAAAAGAAAATTTTATAAACTCTCACAAAGTGCCATGTGGCATCACCAATGGAGGAGAGATAATTGCTAGGGGGGTAAATGAATGACATGTGTCAAAAATTGCTCCAAAATATTATATGTATAGATATATATAAAAATTAGTGCCCCGGAAAAATCGGGCCTCGGCCAGAGGTGCGTCTCGCCCACCCCTGAGGCCGGCCCTGCTGTCAAATCAATAATGATCCTTTGAAGCACTTAAGTATTCAAGCAAGTGAACATCGTCACCTTGGTTGTTTCACTAATTCCTACCTACGTCATCGCCATTTATGTATTCTTAATGTACTTGTATTTGTTTGTGTAAGAGATGATACGATACACCTTATGCACAATTTGATAAGAATTCAAAATCGGGTAACAAGGATACACATGACAAATTGAAAAGAGAAGACAAGCAACAGACATGAAAACTCCACACATTTAAAGTTCAAAAAGTAGACAATGAAAGTTCCAAGTGTTGAAATTACTTTGACGTGATTCATCTACAAGAGGATGACGGAGTGGAATGTATGTATGATGCAAGTTGGAAAACCAAAGTAGTTGCTAAGGAAACTCAAACCCTAGAACTTCAAAAGTTTACACACGGGATGTTGGATTTAATTAATTATGTTTATCTCTTACTTTCTAGTTTATCTCTCTGTTTAGATCATGGTTATCTGTTATCTCTTTATCTCTTAGTTTAGTGTTTATCACATTCTTGTAAAACTCTATTTAAAGAGACGTTTAATGAATGGCAAAGATACATCATGACTGATATCAAAACTTATATGGTATCAGAGCAGGAGCTTTTGATCACAAAAACATAAACCGGTCATGGCCGGAGAAGAAGAAGAACGATCAAAAAAGCCAGACGACAGAAAACCCGATGACAAACCCATCGATACGAACTCACCTTATTACATACACGCTTCCGATTACCCGAGACAGATGCAAGTGAATGATGCGCTGACAGACAGCAATTATAGTGACTGGAGTCAGGAGATGATGAATTTTCTATTTGCCAAGAACAAGATGGGGTTCGTAGATGGGTCTATACCGAAACCAGGGAAGACAATGGACACTTATATGGCTTGGATGCGATGTGACGTGATGATAAAAGGATGGTTGACGACAGCAATGGAGAAAGAGATCAGGGGAAGTGTCAAATATGCCAACACATCTTCGGAGATATGGAAGGATCTCAAGGAACGATTCGGCAAAGAGAGTGCACCACGTGCTTATGAACTAAAGCAGTCCCTTACCGTTACAAGACAGGATGGTACATCCGTTTCAGCTTATTACACTAAACTCAGGGGAATATGGGATGAAATCGGGTCTGCACTGCAGATCCCTCGCTGCACATGCGGATTCTGCTCGTGTGACATTGGGAAGAGATTGACTGAGTTTAGGGAGAAGGAGCGCTTATATGAGTTTCTTATGGGTTTAGATCCAGAATTTTCAACAATAAGGACGCAAATCTTAGCCATGAAACCGAACCCTACCTTGGGGGAGGCTTATCGTATGGCTTCGGAAGATGAACAACAGAGAGCTATAACAGGGGGAAAGAGACCACAGATAGAAGCTGTTGCTTTTTAGGCCAACTGGCAGGCATCTCGCGGCGCATCAGAATCGTGTCAGCAAAGAAATAAGGGAAACCAAAGAGATGTAAAACGGGGCAGCAGCAATGAAGTTGAACACTGCACGCATTGTGGTCGAGATGGGCACAAACGTGATGGGTGTTTTAAGCTTGTTGGATATCCGGAGTGGTGGCCGGGTAAGAAGTATGAAAAAAGAAAACCGAAGGCTGCAGCACACGTCGATACCGATCAGAAGGATACAAAGATGATAGCAGGATTGACGAATGAGCAGTACGAGATCCTCTTGAAGCACCTAAACGAAGCAGGCGACAAAGGTGAAAACATTCGAAAAGCCAACATGGCTGGTAAGTTGTATCCATCGCATAACCTGGACAAACCCGACGACTGGATTGCCGATTCGGGTTCAACTGACTATATTGTATGCGATGAGGAATGTCTTGATAATATTGTTGAAAGTGATCAAGAATCACCGGTTATGATTCCAAATGGCGATAGTATACTGGTGAAAGCAAAAGGAGAATGCACCCTTGTTGGAGGAGCCAAAATTAAAGATGTTTTGCTCATTCCAAAATTTAATTGCAACTTACTTTCGGTTAGCCGTTTGACCAAAGACTTACAATGTTCAATGACATTCTTTCCCGATTTTTGTGTTATGCAGGGCTTACACTCGAGGAAGTTGATTGGAACGGGTAATTGCGTCAATGGTCTTTATCGGATGGGCATGGCAGTAAGAAGAAAGATGGCAATGGCTGTGACTAGATTCGAACCCAAGTCACGAGCCGGTTTGGTTGTTTAAACACAGTGGGTAACACCAACTGATCACGATCGTCATATTCTTGAAACGGCGCGTGCTTTAATGTTTCAAGGAAAGTTACCTAAAAGATTTTGGGGAGAATGTATACAAGCTGCAACATACATCATTAATCGCCTTCCTTCAAAGGTTATTAAAAACAAAACGCCTTATGAGATTATCATCGGTCAAAAGCCGGAATATGATCACATGAGAGTCCTAGGTTGTCTTGCTTATTTTTGGAGTATAGAAACCGGGGGAGATAAGTTTGAAGTAAGGGGGAGACCAGGGGTATTTATTGGGTATCCTCAAGGGACCAAGGGATATAGGATTTTTGATGTTGAACATGCAAAAATTATAACGTCCAGGGACGTTAAATTTTTTGAGAATGTTTTTCCTTTTTCCAAGTTACAATCGGACAAACAAAATGAGTCTTTATTTGTTGTACCTGATGAATGGGAGGAGAATGACACATTTTTAGACAAGGACCAAGAGATAAATGGCCATGAAAATATTACAGAAGTAGCAGCTCAGGTTCCAGCTTCGGAACCGACAAAGCAATGCAATCCCACAGATTTGGGCCATGGAACAGCCCAACAGAACAACCTAACAGAACAGGCCTCGAAATCAGCTGACCAGAACAATGAATCTGGGCCGGAATTAATAAATGAAGCAACAGATTTCGGGCTTGATTTTGGGCCGATAGATGCTGATCAATTGTCACCTGCGACCCAATCACAACAATCTACCGGGAACGAGTCTGTGCAAAGGCAAGGAAGGGTCAAAGTTCAGCCGAAATATTTACAAGACTTTAACGTAAAATTGCCACCATCCGTCGACCACGCAAATCCTGTTTCCGAGCATACTTCTTCGACGGTACATCCCCTTACTAATTCTCATAAACCGCCATTGCGGCCATTACTTCTCATAATGAGCCAAAGAATTTTCAAGAAGCAATGCAGGACGAAAAGTGGCGAGATGCTATGAAAAAGGAGATTAAGGCCCTTGAAGATAATAAAACATGGACCCTTGTTTCTCTCCCAGAAGGAAAGCATGCTATTGATTCCAAATGGGTCTACAAAATCAAATACAAACCAAGTGGTGAAGTTGAAAGGTACAAGGCGCGTCTTGTGGCACGAGGGTTCACACAAATTGAAGGTGTTGATTATCATGATACTTTTGCACCTGTTGCGAAGCTTGTTACTGTGCGAACATTGTTGACGGTGGCTGTGAAAAATAATTGGTTAATACACCAATTGGATGTGAATAACGCCTTTCTACATGGCGATCTTAAAGAAGAAGTATACATGAAGGTGCCACAAGGATTTGGTTTAAAAGATGAGACCCGGGTTTGTCGTCTCAAGAAATCTCTTTATGGTTTGAAGCAAGCCTCGCGGACGTGGTATCAACGGTTTACAACCGCACTACTTGCTCTTGGCTATCAACAATCACGTGCCGATCATTCTCTTTTCACCTTCGACCAAGAAGGTTCCTTCGTTGGTGTCCTCATTTATGTCGACGATGTTATTATTGCGGGGGATCACTTGCTTAAAATTAATGAAACAAAGGTATATCTTGATAAATCCTTTAGTATCAAGGATCTTGGACCTTTGAAATATTTTTTGGGAATCGAGGTCGCTCGCACAAAAGATGGCATGGTCTTAAGTCAAAGAAAGTATACGATGAATATTCTTGAAGATAGCAGGTTACTTGGAAGCCGTCCTAGTTCGCTCCCCATGGAACAAAATTTTAAGATTGATCAATGCCTTGAAAGCAAAAAAACGGATGCCAAACAATATCGTCGGCTAATGGGTCGTTTATTGTACTTACAAGCAACTCGGCCCGATATAGCTTACTCGGTCAATCTTCTTAGCCAATTTGTCTCGGATCCACGAGTCGATCATATGGCTGCAGCGACTAGGATTCTTCGTTATCTGAAGTCTAGTCCGGGTCAAGGCATTTTTATTCCAAGACACGGTGGTTTTGACCTTAGTGCATATTGTGATGCTGGTTGGTTAGGATGTTAATATACGAGGCGTTCACGAACAGGTAATCTCCTTTTGTTAGGCGGGGCTCCGATTTCGTGGAAAACCAAGAAACAATCTGTTGTTTCTAAGTCATCAGCCGAAGCAGAATATCGAGCCATGGCTAGTACCGTAAGTGAAGTTTTATGGATGAGATGGCTTCTACAAGATTTTCGGATTGTTATTTCTAAAGCAACACCTCTTTTCTGTGATAATGTTGCAGCTCGTCACATTGCCAACAATCCGGTGTTTCACGAAAGAACCAGACATGTTGAAATGGACTGCTATTTCGTGCGAGAACGAGTGGAGTCGCAAGAAATTTTGCCATTAAATATTAATTCCAACCATCAAATTGCTGATCTTTTTACCAAGCCGTTATCAGGTCAACAGCTGAAGTTTTTGCTTGGCAAGCTGGGCGTTCGTGATCTTCACGCTCCACCTTGAGGGGGAGTGTTGGATTTAATTAATTATGTTTATCTCTTACTTTCTAGTTTATCTCTTTGTTTAGATCATGGTTATCTATTATCTCTTTATCTCTTAGTTTAGTGTTTATGACATTCTTGTAAAACTCTATTTAAAGAGACGTTTAATGAATGGCAAAGATACATTCTGACTGATATCAAAACTTATACGGGAATGGTCTAATGTTTTTAGCCAAGCATGGCCATGAGATTCATGTTTTTCTTCAAATATAATCTTCAATCTTCAATGGAATGAATGGGGAATGATTGAGAGTGATAGGTTTGAATTGGAATGGAGAAGATACTCAATTGGGGTTGGGAGAATGTTTTTATTCATTTTTCCTTTAAACCCCGTCTTTACCTATCATTAAATGAGATGATTTGACTTTCCCTGCATCTAGTGTTGGTGACGGCACCCTCGTTTCTTCTACGTCGTTTTCTGCTGGAAAATGCCATTTAGGGGTGTTTCCTATGCCATTGGCGTCGTCGACGCCACCCTCAGTTCTCCTACACTATTTTCTCCATAACTTTTTTGTTTTGACTCCATTTTTACGGCCACATCTTCGTTTTTCAATCCTCTTTTATGTTACACAAATATCTTCATTTCCAATTCATGTGTTTTTTTTCAAAACACGTCCAATCTTCGTGTATAATCTGTAAAACCTTAATTTTTCATAGTCATCCAATTTCCCACATATCAACACATAAGATTTAACACTTAAACACTCATGCCAAACCCATGTCATCAGTGTGTGTCGTCGGTCCAAAGAGTGATGATGGAGTGTGGTGTTGAAGATGGTGATGGTGGTTTAGTTGTTGACACCTAGGTTATAGGTGGTGTGGTGGTGGCCGCGCGACTTGATCAGAGGTAGCTTGGAGGACGTTGAAGAAGACGGTGGGAGAGTAGAAGAGGAGAGAGTGGGGTTTAGTAAGAAGTTAGGATTATATTAATCTTTTTACTTTTAGATTTTTTAACAAGTGAAATGATAAAAACACTCTTTCTTCTCGAATCTTGGTTAGTTTTTAACGTTCCGTTAGTCTTAGAGCATGTTTGGCTCTCCTTCTCCTTATTTCCTTATTTCCTTCTTCTACCTCCTTAATCTCCTTAATCAAAAAGTTACAAATTCTTACTTATAACTTATCTCCTTTTCAACCCACAAAAACCTCCTTTTCAACCCATTATCCAAACAAACTTATCTCTTTATTGACTTTTTGATTAAGTTAATAAGGTATAAGGAGGCCAAATAAGGAGAGCCAAACATGGCCTTAATACCAAACATTATAACAAATTACAAAGGGCAATACCTCAACTTGTTTTAAACTCTTTATATTTGACATTGAAATTTGGCTAAAACTGTTGGGTTTCAGTGGTGTCAAGTTTACTTTTATCAAAACAGATTTGATATATTTGTTATTAATTAAATATATAATTAACAAACGCAGCGGAATATTTATAAAATATTAACACCAAAACTAACCGAACAGGATCTGGTTACAAAACATACAAACACGGTACAAACAATGTTAATCTACCAATGAGATAGATATACCTGAGTGGTTAATAATTAACCGTTTGAGACACCGAGGTACAACGAACGAATGCTAGAAACGAACAAGAACGAGAATAGCTTTGACTCGCGAGTGTGATGGTGCGCCAAACAAAAGCAACTCAATTGACAATCGTAAAAACAGAACTAATAGTTTTTGTTTCATACGTTGCAATTAATGTGATGATGTTATATCAATTTTACACCATCATGTGTATATATCTATATGGATCCGTGAATCATCATCACCATAATATATATGGAGTCATGTTTATCTAGAGCTTATAGATAATGACTTAAAGTGATTATCTAATTAGATAATGATAAACACTCATTAGATAATGATGAAATTTAATTATTATATGTATAATAAAGTTGATCATTATCTAATCTCTACCGGGCCTCTAAAGTTTAATACAGCTTGATCAAGTCCAAGACACGATATAAAGCCATAACCAATAAACGTGATATTATTTATAATTAGTATAAATAATAAAACCCGTTTATTCCGTTAATTGTTCGTGATTACCAGTTAATCAAGTTAAGTGAATAATGTTCGTTGCCCAAGGTGTAACTCTTACGGGTCACAACTCAGTTGGCAGCGTTGAGTTATCGAGACCGTACATATTAATCCAACAATCTCCCACTTGGACGGCCTTCGATAAAATTCTCAATGCAGACAGTCAGCGGTGCTCTAACTGCACATGGCTGCCCCCAACAAGGTATGACACTTTAAAGTCATTAACCAAAACATCTTGTTTTAGACAAGACAATAGACTTATGGCAATCGTTGTCATTCATCCTTTCCGTAAAAGACATCAAATGAATCAATGAGACATGGATTAAGTTCATTCTCATGTGGTGTTCAATTATTATTGTTCTCGATCAAGATTCATAGTGGTCCAATCAAACACACAGTTAGTTTGGGTAAGGCCTTACACTTCACCAGTTTGAATCAACGAGGGCGCCATGATGTCTAACTGTTACATATCATGTAAGAGTACAGAATCCCTTATCGATTACATACAACTCCCACTGAACTTCAGAACTATTCCCAACTAAAGCCTTTATGACTGGCAGTTACGCGACAGCGGTTGACAGTAATCAAAGAATAATCCCTGGTAAACGAAAGTTCTAGTATGCATCTCAGGTCAGAGGATACTAAATGAGTATACCAATATCAAAACATCTTATGACTAAGATCCATGAAGATGATTTGAAGCGAGTTACATCCAACGTCATTCACAATGAGGTCTGTGAACTTGGAGTTAATTACTTGAGTCCAAGTTCAGAATAGTCTTAATTCAGAGTCGCTCCCACGAGTCTGATCGACTACGGATAATTTAGAATATAATATTCATGGATTAAACGTATTAAAATCGAACACAGTTATAAGATTCAGAATTATATTTAACTAGTAAATAAAACGAATTCAAAAGTATAACTGTTTAAATGTTCGTACATCCAAATACTAAATCAAAACATATGGCTAGCTAATCTAAGGCCTATAGCATCCCTGTGCTGATCATGCTTGTCCTGAGTCATGGGCTTAGTAAACGGGTCTGCTAGGTTTTGATCTGTGTTTACTTTGCTTATCACGATGTCTCCACGTTCCACAATTTCCCGTATATGGTGGAATTTTCTTAGAATGTGCTTGGCCTTGTGATGAGATCTGGGCTCTTTGGCTTGAGCTATAGCACCTGTGTTATCACAAAATATCTCGATAGGTTTCCGAATACTTGGAACCACATCGAGGTCAGCTACGAATTTCTTCATCCAAGCAGCTTCCTTTGTAGCATCTGATGCGGCTATATACTCAGATTCGGTGGTTGAATCCGCCACAACACTCTGTTTGGAGCTTTTCCATGAGATAGCTCCTCCATTAAGAGTGAATACAAAACCTGATTGTGAGCGAGAATCATCTCGGTCACTTTGAAAACTGGCATCAGTGTAACATCTTACAGTGAGCTCTTCTTCCACACCTCCAAATACTAAGAACATATCTTTAGTTCTTCTCAGATACTTTAGAATGTTCTTGACTACAGTCCAATGGGCTATGCCAGGACTTTGCTGATAACGGCTAGTCATGCTCAAAGCATACGAGACGTCAGGTCTAGTGGATAACATAGCATACATGATAGAACCAATCGCAGAAGCATATGGAATTGCTTCCATTCACTTAATATCCATGCCCGTTGAAGGAGATTGCGATTTGTTCAAGACAGTACCTTTAGTCATAGGAACACCTCCTTTCTTGGAGTTTTCCATCTTAAAGCGTGTCATCATTTTGTCTATGTATGTACTTTTACTTAGCCCTAGAAGCCGCTTAGATCTATCCCTATAGATCTTGATTCCTAGAATGTAAGCTGCTTCTCCAAGATCTTTCATTGCGAAACAAGTTCCCAAATAATGTTTAACTTCATTAAGCATAGGGATGTTGTTTCCAAATATCAGTATATCATCCACATACAGGATGAGGAATGATATAGTGCTCCCACTAGCCTTTCTGTAAACACAAGGCTCATCTTCATTTTTGAGAAAACCAAATTCTTTGATCTTTTGGTCAAAACGAAGATTCCAGCTACGAGATGCCTGTTTAAGTCCATAAATGGACTTATTCAGTTTGCACACCGTATTAGGATATTTTGGATCAATAAAACCTTCAGGCTGAACCATATAGACATCTTCAGAGAGATGTCCATTAAGAAAAGCGGTTTTGACATCCATTTGCCATATCTCGTAGTCATAGTACGCGACTATGGCAAGCAATATCCTGATCGATTTGATCATAGCAACGGGCGAGAGAAGGTCTCATAATAGTCAACACCTTGAGTCTGAGTGAAACCTTTCGCAACTAGCTGTGCTTTATAGGTGTGTATATTTCCATGCATGTCGGTTTTCTTCTTGAAAACCCATTTGCTCCCTACTGCCCGAGATTCGGGGGGTAGCTCAACCAAGTCCCAGACTTGATTGTCACGCATAGATTGCATCTCAGCATTCATGGCTTCCAACCATTTCGCAGATTCGGGATCTGAGATAGTAGATTTGTAGTTAGTAGGTTCGTCATTAGACTCAGCTACTACTAGGACTTCAGAACCATCAAGATGCCAGAGGTATCTTTCAGGCTCTTTTCGAGTCCTGCTACTTCTGCGAACGCTTGTGTTTATGTCTGATTTATTAAAAACAACTTCTTGTCGATCAGACGTTCCGACTTCATCAGCGGTTGTTTGTGGTTCTCGAATTTCTTCAAGATCCACAATATTGTTTCCAGTTCCTCGATTAAGAAGTTCTTCCTCGAGAAACTTTCCATTCCTTTTGATGGAAATAGTATTTGCATCAGGATGGTAGAAAAGATATCTGCTTTTGTTATAGTATCCGACGAAAACAACTTTTTCGCCTCGAGGATCGATCTTATCATCAGAATCGCTGGTGATATAAGCGTTAGATCCCCATACTCTTAGGTATTCCAAATTGGGTTTACGCCCATGCCATATCTCATATGGAGTTTTGTTTACCTTCTTAGTCGGAGCTAGATAGACTAGGCGGGTGGCGGTCATAAGAGCATGACCCCAAAAGGAGTGAGGCAAGTTAGTCCTACACATCATCGATCGAACCATATTAAGTAGGGTTCGATTTCTCCTCTCACTCACGCCATTAAGCTCTGGTGTGCCAGGTGGAGTGGGTTGTGAAATTATTCCACGCTCTTTTAGATGATTGAGGAACTCTAAGTTGAGGTATTCTCCATCTCTATCTGATCTAAGTATCTTTATCGTTCTACTGAGCTGGTTTTCAACTTCGTTTTGAAACTCTTTGAACTTGTCAAAAGTTTCATGCTTATGCTTCATGAGATAGACATAAGCATATCGACTATAATCGTCGATAAAGTGACGAAGTATCTTTCATGATTTCTAGTCATGGTTTAAAAGGGCCACATACATCAGTGTGTATGAGTCCTAGTAGACCATTGGCTCGTTCACCAACATGGGTGAAGGGATCTTTAGTGAGTTTGCCAGCTAAGCAAGATTCGCAATCATTAAAGGAGTCCTGTCCAGTGGATTCAAGGATCCCCTCGGATTGGAGCCATTTTATGCGTGCCTTGCTTATGTGGCCAAGTCTACAATGCCATAGAAATGTTTCATTACTGCCAGCTTTGTTACGTTTAGAAAGATTATATATGTTATTGGCTGTTTGAAGATCTATCTCATAAATACCGTTTCGAGGTTTAGCCTCAAAATAAAAGACATCATTCAAGTAAGTAGAAATAGCAATACCATTAAAAACGTACTTGAAACCTTGTTCAAACAATAAAGAAACTGAAATAATGTTTCTGGTCAAACCAGGTGCAAACAAACAATTATTTAAAGTAACTACAAGGCCAGAAGGACATGAAAGATGATACGTTCTAGTTGCAAGAACTGGTACTCTCTTCCCATCACCAACGATGAGCTCCATGTCGCCTTGTTTCAGCTTCTTCCACTTTTCAAGCTCCTGCAAGACATTAATGATGTGGTAACCACATCTGGTATCAAAAACCCATGTGTTGCTGGAAACAGTGAAAAGTTCAATAACATAAATAAGAATACCTGAAGAAGTGCCAACACCGTTGGCCTTGTTCAATTTCAGCTTAGCCAGATATTCAGGGCAGTTGCGTTTCCAGTGCCCCATCTTGTTGCATTCATAGCACTGACGCTCTTCAGGAGGTGGTGCTTTTGCAACTTGCTTGTTATTGTTGGTGGCAGGCTTGGCAGCAACATTAACTTTCTTCTTGCCTTTGCCGTTATAACCCCTTTTCTTGTTGTTGGGCTTTTTGACACCAGCAGATTTAACCATCAAAACTTGATTAGTTTTTTTTAGGTATATTCATCTTAGCCGTTTTGAGCATTCCATGAATCTCAGTCACTGTCTTTTCCCAGGCATTCATATTGAAATTCATAACGAACTGGTCGTAAGAGCTGGGGAGAGAGTTCAAGATGAAATCCGCTGCCATTTCATTTTGCAGAGGATAACCAAGTTTGTTGAGTTGGTCAATGTACCCTTTCATCTTAAGCACATGAGCACTAACAGATGAGCCCTCTTGCATTTTACAGCTTATGAGCTGTTTCATGGTGTCATAGCGTTCTTGTCGGGCTTGTTTCTGGAACATGTCCTTAAGTTGCTCGATCATGTCAAATGCATTCTTGTCTTCCATGTTCTTCTGGAGATCAGGATACATAGTGGCTTGCATAAGGCAGGCTACCTCAATGGCATCCTCGTTATGCTTTTCTAGTGCCCTACGAGCAGCAGCAGTGTTATTTTCAGGCTCGTTGGGGACTGGGCCATCTAGAACGTAGAGCTTCTTTGCCATCTTGAGAACAATTCTCAGATTGCGGTGCCATTGAAGAAAGTTAGTGTCATTTAGTTTTTCTTTCTCAAGTATTGACTTGAGAGCAAAGGTGGAGTTGCTTTCATTAGCCATCTGTTAATAAGCAAAATAATTTTTAATTAGTATTATCGATGTTTAATTTCCTTATTAATTAATGACCCATTTACAGTAATTATAGGGAATGAGAATCTGACTATATCAGTTACTAAAGGCAGCTGTGGCATGCAACATTAGTAAGTGGTTGGACAGACAGACAACGAGTGTCAATTGTGAGAAATGCACAACTCTCGAGTATGAGGCCTACTATGACAACTCTTGTCTAAGCATTGATACGTTTAGCCTCATCTATGCCCACTTTCACTCTCCAGGTCGCTGTGGCATGCCAAGAGGGAAAAGTAATAGTCGCCCTAAAATAGGTGCGTGTGGAAGGGGCGGATGTGTCTACGAAACCCTTGCACCTTGGAGGATAAACTAGACATCAAGTGTGGTGCTGTGGCTCCCAACACTGATGGTTTGCATTATGCTCCAAGTGTTCCTTATAATAGGATGGCATAGACTATTGATTTTAAATATGGGATTTAATTTTAGAGTTTACCGAATAGGGTCGTAAAAGCCAGTTTTACTATATAATGTTCGTGACAGTATAATAAACCCTTTCATCACTCGGGACACTTAATTTTAAACAACCTATTAAAATTAAGTTTGTCGCGACTTGAATAACCAATTAAAGTTAATAGTTCAAACTATTAAGTTGTGAGTTTTTAGAAAGTTAAAAATTATTTAAATTTCAAAAACTCTAGTGGTTATTATTTATTTTTTAAAAACAAACTATTTGTTTTATGATAAATTTTACAAGTTGTAAAAATAAGTTTAGAACTTGTTTTATTTAATTGTGTCAATATTTAAAAACTTCCTTTTTAAAAGGTTTGGTATTAGGTTGGTATGTTATAACAATTTATAAAATAAAGCAACCACAATAGCAAATAAATATGTAAATCATATGGCCAAAAAATTGTTGATCTTGCTAGAGCCTTTTAGCAAGACTAAACGGGGTCACGGGGTCACAACACATAAATAACCATAAGGATGGACTTGGACTTGAGTGCATCTTCTTGTCTTGAGATACTCCCACTGACTTCATGACTCCTGTCTTGGTATTCAGTTTTGTTTTCGGGTCTTCAACATTTAATATTTAAAAAAAAATATATAAAAATAAAAAACCCTAATCTATTAGACCTTTGAGCCAACAAAGTGGGCCAAAAACCATAAAACCAAAACTGAAATAAATATAAAATATTCAACAACAAGGTCGGGCCAGATTTACATATTTTACACAATCAACATAAATCGGGCAATCTTTTGGTCAAATAAAATAAATAAAACTTTGACCAAATATTTTGTTGCCCAAAAAATTATTTAGATCTGAAACTTTAAATAATATAAAGTTTGAGATATATAACCGGTTAAAAGACCGGATCTAATTTGTATGTTGTAACCGAGGCTCTGATACCACTGTTGGGTTTCAGTGGTGTCAACTTTACTTTTATCAAAACGGATTTGATATATTTGTTATTAATTAAATATATAATTAACAAACGCAGCGGAATATTTATAAAATATTAACACCAAAACTAACCGAACAGGATCTAGTTACAAAACATACAAACACGGTACAAACAATGTTAATCTACCAATAAGATAGATATACCTGAGTGGTTAATAATTAACCGTTTGAGACACCGAGGTACAACGAACGATTGCTAGAAACGAAGAAGAACGAGAATAGCTTTGACTCGGAGTGTGATGGTGCGCCAAACAAAAGCAACTCAATTGACAATCGTAAAAACAAAACTAATAGTTTTTGTTTCATACGTTTTAATTAATGTGATGATGTTATATCAATTTTACACCATCATGTGTATATACTATATGGATCCGTGAATCATCATCACCATAATATATATGGAGTCATGTTTATCTAGAGCTTATAGATAATGACTATAAAGTGATTATCTAATTAGATAATGATAAACACTCATTAGATAATGATGAAATTTAATTATTATATGTATAATAAAGTTGATCATTATCTAATGTCTACCGGGCCTCTAAAGTTTAATACAGCTTGATCAAGTCCAAGACACGATATAAAGCCCATAACCAATAAACGTGATATTATTTATAATTAGTATAAATAATAAAACCCGTTTATTCCGTTAATTGTTCGTGATTACCAGTTAATCAAGTTAAGTGAATAATGTTCGTTGCCCAAGGTGTAACTCTTACGGGTCACAACTCAGTTGGCAGCGTTGAGTTATCGAGACCGTACATATTAATCCAACAAAAACCACATCACTAACGGTGTAATTATCAAATGAAGTCAATTTAGTTGTCTTTTTCTCTACAAATTTTGTTTGGCAGAATTCGAAAACCACTGTTTAACACGTATAAACAAACAGGTGGCTGCTCGTGGCCTACTACTTGTTCCCGCCAACAACAGGAGCTCTAATTAACAACTATGGCAAGAAGACGTGTTTTATTGTTCCTAAAGTCCTTAGATGCCTACTCCTTTCATCAATCCAACACTGTCTCTCCTCCTACAAACCCTAAGGTATCCACCCCACCCTTATTATTATTACTCTGCATTTTGTCAATTCGAATCATGTGGGTCTAATGCAGATCAAGTGTTCGACAAAATGCCTAAGTGAATAACTTAATGGGTTTTATGTTAAATGTTGTTTTGTGAACTGGGGCACTGAGAGCGTTGTGCTTACGGTTATCTTTCGGACTTTTCGGTATTATTACAATTCTAATATCTGGAGGGGCGGAACCACATGGGGTCAAGAGGTCAGCTCTTGTTTAAGACATGATAAGCCCTGTTTAATAAAAAAATACACTGTGTGATTTTCGTTTTTTATATTTAAAATAATTAAATTTTGGAGGGTAGGCTCTTCCATTTTTTTTTGTGGTACATAATACATACAATTGTGTAATATTTATTATACACATGAGATATAAAGTAGTTAAATAAGTGATATTAATATTTTTGATACTTGTGTTAATTGCGTCGTCTTTGACGTTTTTAACACTAGCACCCGGGCACGGGGATTTGTAGATTTTTATATAAAAAGTTTGATATTTTTAAAGAAAAAATAGGATTAAGACCCTCTAGGTGTAGCTGGTAGAGAATAGAGCCTTATCCAATGTTAAAGAAGTTTTGGTTCGGTCAATATATGGTTTCGGGTCAGGGCCCGGGCCAACCCTTTATTGGGGGCTAAAATGGATTCTAAAATCGGGGGTCATTATCGTTGAAAGAAAATTTTGTTTAGGATCTCAATACTTGGGAATATGATGATGGCACTTATTTCATGTATACAATTTTTATGCGCATCAAACGTGGTCGAGCCCTAAAAATATGGGGGCCACAAGCTTAACCTTTTTTTGTGTAGTCGAACCGCTCCTGTATTGTGTGTGGATTGATATATTTTGTTGCAACAAAGGATGATTTTTCACTGTATTTTATGTTCTGCTCTTAAAATTGCATTCTTTACATGAGTTACTTGAAAAGTGTTTTTCCCTTTTTAAACACTGCAGGTATTGCATTATCTGGAGGACAGGGCCAGAGTTCATAAAGATGCCATAGAATTTTGCAAAATTGTTTTACAAAGAAAGTCCATTGACTGGGATGCTACTTTTCGTAGTAATATTTCACAACCCATTCGTAATGTGGATCTTGTTGTCACCTTAGGCGGTGATGGGACGCTTTTGCAGGCAAGCCATTTGTTGGATGATTCTATCCCGTTAGTGGGAGTAAACTCTGATCCCACTCAGCCGCAAGAGGTTAGCTCATTCGTGAAGTGTTGATACCCTTGATTTATGCTTTCATATTCCGTTCATCGTATTGAGAAACTTGTGGCTTGTGTGATTGCCTTAGGTGCAAGAAATGGGTAACGAGTTTGATGCTACTAGAAGCACCGGTTATCTTTGTGCATCAACTGTCAAGAACTTTGAACAGGTATGATAGCTGCTAGTGGTGTCAAATTGTAGTGGTTGGGTAACAGGTCAAAACAAGTGTATTTGGTACCATTCGGGTGTATTGTGACTTTGTGAGTGCTCTTTATCTAATTATTTTTATAAATAATCGGTGTGTCAATTATGATTGCATAGTTTTGTTAATTAACTAATGTTTAGTATAATGATTAGGGAAGTTCTATGGAAAAGAAAAATACTTTGGAAAACTCTCGACCCGTTTGACTAGTTTTAGGATATTTTCTTTTTACTTGTTTGACATGTTAAAGATAAAGTAACATGATTATATGAATATTATTGGATATTGCAGATACTAAGTAACATCCTGGAGGGTCAAACAACTCCTTTTGAACTATCAAGAATGTCAATTCATGTGAACTCAACGCCACTATCAACGTATGCTCTTAACGACATTCTAATTGCAGATCCTTGTCCTGCTTCTGCTTCTAGGTTCTCATTCAGGTACATGTGGTTCCTGTATAATTTCTAGTGTTGCCAACATGGGTAGAATGATGGATTGGGTAACAACAGGTCAAAGCAGGTTGGGGTTGAAACAATTCCTCTTAGTATTTGTCAGAACAGGCCGGGTTGGGTTGACCCGCAAGCACTTTTTTTGTTCTTTTTTTATAAATAAGTAATGAAGTGGTTATTATTACCAATATTAAAAACTAACTCCTAAGCTACATCAAGGTTTTTGGTTTTTGTTTTTTACATTATGGCCACTCATTTATTTCTCCGGTTTTGACATGTCGTATTTCTCTCACGCTTTTTTTAAATAATTGTTATAACAGCATTATTACAAATAGTAATCTGGATCTTTGAATACCACTTGTTAGGAGGTTAGCTATTTGACCCATTTGACAAGTCCCCCTATAGCTCGCTAATTTACCTGTTTGAGGTTAAAGCCATTGAAAATCAACTTATTTCTGATAATTTGAAAACTACATGTTCTTATGCTTATTCTGAGTTTTTCTTGAAGAATTAGGAAAGATGATGGGTCAAGTTCGCCTCTAGTCAACTGCAGATCTAGTGGTCTGAGAGTCTCAACAGCTGCTGGATCATCAGCAGCAATGCTATCAGCTGGTGGGTTCCCTATGCCGATATTGTCCAAAGATCTCCAATACATGGTGAGAGAGCCCATTTCACGAGAAGCAGCCTGCTTGAGTTTAATGCATGGAACAATAAAACCTAAACATACCATGGATATTGATTGGTATACAAAAGACGGTTTAATCTTCATTGATGGTTCTCATCCTGTTCATCCTATCCGACACGGTGATACCATACAAGTATCTTCAGACGCGCCAAGCCTGAAAATTTTTTTACCTGACCATTTGTTACCAAGTAAGATCTAAGTGTTTTTGTTGTTAAATTGCATGTAAGTAGATGAATTTGAGTAGATTATATACCAATGATGCAAAATGCTTCCACTTGTTTTTCATGATATATTATTTGAGATTAAACTGACCATTAAGGGTAACCTAATCTGTTGTAGTTACAAAAACATCTTGGAGTGATGAATTACAAAAGAAATCTTTTTGTAGTTTGATTATGTAACACAATATACCAGACATGTATACATAACCTAACTAACCCGACAGGCGCATGGGCCTATATTTTATTCTAACAAAGGAAATTTACAAAATCCGGTGTGGGCCAAAACCGGTTCGGTTTCAAACCGGTTTGTCCCAAAACAATTCTGATAACCGATTTTGGAGTTGAAAATCCGAACCCACTCAAACCAATTTAGATCGGGTTTAAAACCGGTTTGGCCCAAAAAAAACCGATTGGATCGAGTTAAAAACTTGTTGGGCCAAACCGGTTCATGGTGAAACCGGGTTCCTAAGCCGGTCTCAAACCTAAGAGTTTATGGTGTCCCATGTTCACGCGAACTCTACTTGGATAATCCCAGATTTCGTTCGACAATTTTTTGAAAGGGAGCAGCGATAATATCTGGCGGCTAAGAACTAGCTTAGACATCACGTCAGCCAACATAAAAGATGCACAAGAGAAAGTTGTACTTGCTATTTTTTTTAGAAGTACTTGCTTAAGTGGTTATTCACAAACGCTTTGTGTCCATCCGATGCTTAGCATATGTAACAAATTTTTCATGAGCTGATAAGGGTGTGCATGGGTCGGTTCTCAAACAGAATCAGAACATGAAATTTGGTTTATGAACTTCGGTTTATTGTGTTTTATCGTTTTGTTTTGGTTATTAAGGTTTTGTCATTTGGGCTTCAATTTTTTTGGCTGGGACTTTAATTTTTAAGTTATTTAATGAATTCAGGCCTAAAGTTATAAATTACTAATTTTAATTTCTTATAAGTTAGTTAACATTCAAAACTAAGAAGATAAACAATACATTTAATAACAAACATTAAAATAAACTATTTAACTTAAAGTCAGCTATGTTTTTACTCGTATGGTTTAGTTTGGTTCG
The DNA here is from genome assembly GCA_032199755.1 of Ambrosia artemisiifolia. Classification (NCBI taxonomy): domain Eukaryota; kingdom Viridiplantae; phylum Streptophyta; class Magnoliopsida; order Asterales; family Asteraceae; genus Ambrosia; species Ambrosia artemisiifolia. The sequence continues at coordinate 25,066,698 of CM063527.1, forward strand.
GTTCGGTTTTTTTTGGAGGATTAGTACATGCAAAACTAAAACCAAACCTGGAATTTGGATTTTGAGAAAACATAAAACCAAACTATCAGTGTTGGGTTCGTTCAGTTGGTTTGGTTTGGTTTGGTTATTTCGGTTTGACGCATATGAGTTGATCATACTACAGGACCAACTATATCACGATGTAAACGTTGATTATTTTAACAATAATTAACTTGCGACTCTCATTCGACAATTAACACGCAACCACTCATTTAGCGCTTCTTGGGGTGAGGGTGGTGCTTACCCTGTAGTTTTTCAACTTCACTGATTTATACCAATCTTGCACTGCCACATCACTTCACTCAAACATTTTTTTAGAGGCAGCACTTCACAGATTATTTACTCAACAATTAATTATTTTCACACATAAAAATAATAATAATAATAATAATATTACCATTTCTCACACTCTCTCCTCTCTCCCCCGTGAAGCATCCCGTTAACTACAACCAGAAAAAGGTCCACGGTACCCTTATCAGCACCATCGGCGACGGTGTTACCGTGCTGATAATGGGGTACCCGTGACCAAATCTGATGATGTCACATCCCCTCACAAACGGAACTTGCATATACATGCAAAAGTCTTTTACATGCAACACTTGGTATATTGTGATATTAACAATAATTTTTTGTTGGCACTTAAAAAAATATACACACTAATCTAACAAACAGAAGAAAAGGGAACAATTAAGAAATGACAGATTAAGATAAACTCAATAAACACCAAGGGAAGTTAAAATGAAATCTTAAGTTTTTTTTTTTTTTTTTTTTGCAGTAATATATTGCTTTTCATTAAAACAAAATACGAAAATTAAATCATAATAGAAGGTAGACGGGCAACAAGCTGCGCCGCCACCCCTTTCTGAATTGCAAACCCTAGTCTACTAAAGACAAATCCTTGCCCCCCTGGGGATGAAACATTACTGTGGACGACCCGTTGGACCCTGGTCAAGAAACGAATAGCTTCTGGCGCCAGGGAGAATCAGGACAATCAAAACCTCGTCTAACCAACATCTTTTAACATTTGTATTTTGACACGTTGTGTGGGTCAACCCCCCCCCCCCCCCTAAATACAGGACAATCAAAACCTCGTCTAACCAACATCTTTTAACATTTGTATTTTGACGCGTTGTGTGGGTCACCCCCCCCCCCCCCCTTTTCATGCACCCACGCCATGCTGTCTTACCATGCTTGTTCTTCACCTGATGCAACCATCCAAACCCTTTGAGAGCTTTTGAAATCTTTATTCCTAAATTCATCTTCCTTGTTGATAGCTTCAATGCTGGTAAGCAACACAAATGTCCAATGATTCTTCGCATCATCTCTTCTATCATCATCTTCTACTTCAACATGAAACCTCTCTATTCCACCATTGCTACTCTTGGTGCTCATCATGATTTCGAAAGCTTCATCATTATCGTTATGGCTGCCGACCCTTCTCACTAGACCTGCATCTGCTTTTCCTAATTCGCCAACACCATCTAAATCTGCTTCGGTTTCTATAGCTGTTGTAAAATCCTCAAATATGTTCACTCCTTCCAACAATTTCTTCGTCGTTAAATGCATTTCTTCAACTCTTTCGCTGTGAACCAATGTACAATTAAACATGATTTTATAAATCTCAAAATCCTTAAATCCTTGCTAGGATGGTACTTGATTGCACAGTCATAATCATTTCAGAGTTCTACCCATCGACGTTGTCGCATGTTCAACTCTTTTTAATCAAAGATGTGCTAAAGACTCTTGTGCTCGGTGTAAATTGTGCACTTGGTACCGTACAAGTAATGTCTCCGTATCTTTAGAGCAAAAAAATAGCTCTCAATTCCAAATCATGGGTAGTGTAGTTTTTTTTTTTTGTGGATTTTAAGCTGAAGAGATGCATAAGCAATAACTTTCTCACGTTGCATAAGGACACAACCGAGTCCTTCAGTGGACGCATCACAGTACACAACAAAATCATCCGTGCCCTCAGGCAGGGATAGAATAGGTGCAAAATAGAGTTTAAGTTTCAACAACTGGAATGCTGATTCTTGTGTGTCACCCCAGTTAAACTTCTTGTCCTTCTGGGTTAGAGCAGTGAGAGGTTGAGCGACCTTTGAAAACCCTCAATAAAACGACGATAGTAATCGGCTAGACCTAGGAATTGTCGTACTTCAAATGGCGTCTTCAGTGCATCCCAGATTTTTATGTCTTCTTTTTAGCTGGGTCAACATGTATTCATTTTTCATTAATTACATGTCCAAGGAATTGAACTTTACGTAACTAGAAGTCACATTTGGAGGACTTAGCGTAAATCTACTCTCGTTTCAGGAGTACCAAGACCAAATACAGATGGCATCTTTGGTGCTTCCCAGTCTTTGAGTTGATCTGTTTTCCATTAGCTAGTTCTACTAAGTATTTAACTTTTAATAGTGTAGGCACAATGTCTAGCAGCTGACTAAAATTAATTGATATAAAGCTTCTATCGGCACCAGTGTAAAATAATACTGAAGTATAGCGATTGTTTAGAAGAAACGTACCAATAACAATGTTGCGATCCTGTCTGGCTTCACCCGAGCCAATGACAAGCGACGTGCATTACCATCAATGTCTTCATTGTTGTTCTTGTTACCAGTCTTGTTGCCATCATTTTGCTTCAGCTTTGCATAATTTCGCTTGAAATTCCCTTCTTGACCACAGTTAAAACAACCTTGGTTAGTTTGTGGTACAACAGGTTGAGTCCTCTTGGCTTGAAGTTCACCTCTACAGTCCTTGGCCTCATAGCCACCTTTGCCACATTGTTGGCATTGAAATTTGCCACAAGGACCATTGTAATGATAGTTACACTTGCTACACTTTGGGTACCTACCAGCATAGGTACCATGTTTCTTGCTAGATTGGGTGGAGTTGGCAGATGAGTTGGAAGTTCCAAACCCTAGTTTCTCTATAAATTTATAGGAAAAAATAGAGAAAACAATCTATCTATACTTTCTATAATAAGAGCGTCGTGAGTGATGTCAGCATGTCTGATGTGTCAAGCATTTAGATAAAAGAAAGCTGATGTGGCACCCATGGAGAAGGCTTGGGTGATGCAAAAGATGATGTCACAAACTTAGATTAAGTATTCAAGAAAAGTCGTGAGTCACTCATTTAAAGCAATTAATGCCACTTGCAAAATGCCAGCCAGTAAGTAAAGGTTAGCATCTGCTGTTTACAGAGGACCACTCAACAACAACTGTTGAGGATAACGAGTCAAAATGGACAGATGTTTATAGAGAGGGAAAACATACAACTTTTAATTTTAACCTCCAAATTCAAAATTTGAATTATTCGGCCCTCGCTCAATTACTCTCATCTATATAAACGGAGAGAGAATGCAATAATTATCAGATCAGCTAAAAAGCTTCGTTCTCTCCCAAATTCTTTGTTAATATATATCAATATCAAAACGCAATCGTCTTCAAATTTATTTAATTAAATCAATAATTTACATGTTCTGAGATTGATACTTATTTTTTGTTTATGGTTATTTTCAGGTTCATAAGATTCAAGTTTCTATCAAGAAAGTTTTGTGCTTTTATTCAAATTTGTTTGTTTTTTATTACTCTCTTCAAATTTTTTGCTTTGTGTATTATTATTTATTTAATATTTAATTTTGTTAATTATACATCTTTTGTGTTTGATCGTGTTGTTTTTGTTTATGGTTACTTTAGCTTGATATGATTTTGTTTTGTTTCAACAAAGTGTTGTGCTTTCTTCAAAGCTTTTGGTTTTCTATTATTCTCTTTCTTTTAATAAATTTACATGTTCTGTCTTTGATACTAATTTTTTGTTTATGGTTATTTTCAGGTTCATAACATTCAAGTTTCTATCAAGAAAGTTTTGTGCTTTTCTTCAAATCTGTTTGTTTATGTTTTGTGTTTGATCTTCATGCTTTATTTATTATTATTTTTAGGTTGATATGATTCAAGTTTCTATGAAGAAAGTTTTGTGCTTTTCTTCAAATTTGTTTGTTTTTTACTAGTCTCTTCAATTTTTTTGCTTTCTGTATTTTTATTTATTTAATATTTAATTTTATTAATTATACATCTTTGTGTTTGATCTTGATGTTTTTGTTTATGGTTACTTTCAAGTTTATATGATTCGGTTTTGTATCAAGAAAGTGTTGTGCTTTTCTTTAAAGCTTTTTGTTGTCTATTATTTTTTTTATTTCAATAATTTACATGTTCTGAGATTGATCCTAATTTTTTGTTAGTCTTATTTGCAGGTTCATAACATTCAACTTTCTATGAAGAAAGTTTTGTGCTTTTCTTCAAATCTGTTTGTTTTTTATTATTCTCTTCAAATTTTTTGCTTTCTGTATTTTTATTTATTTAATATTTAATTTTATTAATTATACATGTTTTTTGTTTGATCTTGATGTTTTTGTTTATGGTTACTTTCAGGTTTATATGATTCGGTTTTGTATCAAGAGAGTGTTGCTTTTCTTCAAAGCTTTTGGTTGTCTATTATTCTCTTTATTTTAATAATTTACATGTTCTGAGATTGATTCTAATTTTTGTTAGTGTTATTTGCAGGTTCATAGCATTCAACTTTCTATCAAGAAAGTTTTGTGCTTTTCTTGAAATCTGTTTGTTTTTTATCGCTCTCTTCAAATTTTTTGTTTTCTGTATTATTATTTATTTAATATTTCATTTTCTTAATTATACATCTTTTGTGTTTGGTCGTGATGTTTTTGTTTATGGTTACTTTCAAGTTTATATCATTCGGTTTTCTATCAAGAGAGTGTTGTGCTTTTCTTCAAAGCTTTTGGTTGTCTATTATTCTCTTTATTTTAATAATTTACATGTTCTGAGATTGATTCTAATTTTTTGTTAGTGTTATTTGCAGGTTCATAACATTCATTTTTCTATCAAGAAAGTTTTGTGTTTTTCTTTAATCTTTTTGTTTTTTATTACTCTCTTCAAATTTTTTCCTTTCTGTATTTTTATTTATTTAATATTTCATTTTCCTAATTATACATATTTTGTGTTTTATCTTCATGTTTTGTTTATTGTTATTTTCAGGTTGATATGATTCAGTTTTGTATCAAGAAAGTGTTGTGCTTTTCTTCAAAGCTTTTGGTTGTCTATTATTTTCTTTATTATTTTAATAAATTTACATGTTATGTTTTTCATCCTAATAAATTTAAAATCTTTTGGAGTTTTAATAAATTTATTATTTATTACATTTTATGTGTTTGGTCCTTATGTTTTTTATTTTTATTTTCAGGTAAGTAAGATTAAAGTTTCTATTTTGAAAAAATCGTGAAAGATTTTTTTGAATATTTTTATCAACAACTTTTATAGTATTGTTTGATGTTCTGTCTTTTTTTCATTTGCTGTATTATCTGTTATTAAAGCTATTGTAGCAACAAAATTGCATAATAACAGTGGTTTCAAAGTAATACAGAATCTAATATCTGTTTTTACAAACTTGGTTTCATTTTCACCTGTTGTAATATTTGTTACCGAACATCTGTTGTAGAATATATATTTATCATAAATTACAGCTAGAGTTCTACTTTGTGATTTTATTTTCAACCCTTCATCTTTTAAAGTTGTGCTTTATAAGGTTTAATATAATAATAATAATAATATAATAACAATATAATATATATATATAATATAAGTAAAATAATATTTTATTATTACTTTACTTTCCATTTCAATCCCTAAAAGATGATTATTGGACTTGCAGACAATTAAAATTTCAAAATACAAATTTCGCTCTTTAAGGACTATAAGGTGCAAACTATTACGGTTAGAGTTCTACTTTGTGATTTATATGTCTGATTTACGATTAATAGTTACAAAATATTTGATCTAAATTATATAATTTTTCAGCAGGGGTTCAAATTATGGATTTGGATAACAAATATTCAAGTCAGTATCAATTCTTTGATGACCAAAGTCTGTCTGAAAACTCTGCACAAGCAAGGAAAAAAAAGAAAACATATTCTTCAAGAACGTAAAAATAAACGTCCTCTTCATGGTGCGCGTACATCGCCTCCTTTACTGAGTACTCCGTTGACAAATACTTCCATAGGTATGTTTTATAATTATACCAACAATTTGTTGTATCACATATTGGATTTTTTTTTTTAATTTTCACATTTGTTTTGTTTGCTTTACAAGTTCAAACAACTATAAATTTTGCTTTCTTCAAAGTCCCACACAAAAGAAGTGTGCAGAAGCAAGAAAAATAAGGAATCATATTCTGCAACAGCGTAAAAATAAAAGTGTATATAGTCCTGTATTGACATTCTCTGGTTTACAGAGAACTCCACTATCAAATATTACTAACGGTATGTGTAATAAATTCCAATCAAAATTTTTCTTTTTTACATATTTATATTATACATTTTATTAATTCTGGCATATGTTTTGTGTTTAACAAGTTTTGAGTCACGATGAATTGTATATTGTCCAAACTCCGACTCAAAATTCTGCAGACGCAAGAAAAAAAAAGAAAGGACATTTTGCAGCAGGTTAAATATAATTGTCATTTTAATGTTGGATCACTATCCACTCCTTTAGAGAAGATTGCATTGTCAAATATTTCCAATGGTCTGTGTTATACATTGGATTAAAAATTGTGTTGTATTAAATATTTATGTTGTATGTTTTATTAATTTTTACGTATTCTGTTTTGGTTTACAAGTTTCAACAACAAAAACTTGCTCAATGAATGTAACTCAACATAGTGGTAATGTGACTCCAACTATTGGTAGTACATTCTCTGAATCATCTACCAAAAGGAAAGGTAAGTTGTTATAATTGAAGTTTTTACTCTTATTCTTTGATTATTATTCATGTTTTGTTCATTATTGCTTATATATTATTTTTAAATTTTTAAAAGCTTCAACGACACAAAGTTCATCAAGGTATATGCATCAAAATACCTTAAATTTGGATAGTTCTTCTGGTAGAACTTTTGAAAGCTCAAGTCTTTTAACTTGTGTTGGTAAGTTGTTTCTACTACAAATTTATAACTTATTATATTTATATATAAACATAAATAAAAATGAAGCTGACCTAAAGCTTTTAGATACTGTTGAAGATGTAAATATTAATGTATATAAATTATTGTTGTAGGTGAATGTTCAAATGATAATCGTATTGGTTATAAGTTCAGAAAAGGAAAACAAAATTTCTATAGAACTCAGACACCTAAATTTGATTTAAATATGGGTGATGATGTATTGACAGATTGTAGTGTTTAGAAGGTTTATGGAATTTCAAAAGGTACAAGGTTCTTTTTGTTTTTATGTTATTGAATTTCCATTTGATAATTTTTCTTCATTTTTTAGATTATGTGGATCATGGAGATGCTGTTTTTGTCTGTTCTAAATGTCAAGCATTTTTGTGGGAAGATGAAACACTTAGAGGAAATAAAAATCGTCAGAAAACAGTGTTTTCGCTCTGCTGTTCGAATGGTGATGTTAAACTTCCACCATTAGCTGATCCACCTGCATTATTACGGAATTATAAAGGTCATACTCCAAAAAGCCAGAACTTCATGTATAACATTAGATCATATAATATGATGTTTTCTTTTACATCTCTAGGTGGCAAGATTGACAAAAGTTCTCATAGAGGTAAAGGTTCTTATGTATTTAGACTTCAGGGTCAGAATTATCATCGAATTGGTAGTCTTCTTCCGGATGATGGAGAACAACCTAAATTTTCACAACTTTAGATATACGATTCAGAAAATGAAGTTGTAAATCGTCAAAAGGCAGTGAGGTAATTTTTATACTTAATGTGTTACATTTTTGTTCTAGTGTATTTTTTTTAAAAAAAATAACGTATGAAAAAATACGGGCGTTCAAAAAATCGTAGCGGTAGTTTGCTTAAAATAAGGGGGAGAAGTTTAATTAGTTTTTAAGTAAGCAAAAGTTAAGTAAAGTTGAGGGGATTAAAATGTAATTAAGATTAGGGATTAAAGTGTAATTAGTGCTTAAAAGTCTTATTTACCCCATTTTAGGGTTGTACCTAATGCATTAAAGGAAAAAAAGTTCTTAACTTTTGGATATCTTAAATTAGCCTTCACTCATACATTATATATAGTATATATATATATGATTTCAAAATAAATCACAACATGGTTGGGTGGTGGATTGGTTTGTGGTGCATTTGTATGGTTTGAGGTTTCAGGTTCAAAACATAGGATTTTCAGTTTTTTTTTACAAACACTTATTTATTAATAAATATATATGATTTCATAATAAGTCACAACATGGCTTGGTGGTGGAGTGGTTTGTGGTGCATTTGTATCGTTTGAAGTCTCAGGTTCAAAACAAGGGAAGGACAAGTTTTTTCTTTTTAAATTGAAACACTTTTTTAGTAATAATTATATATGATAAAAAAAATACAACCGATTCTCCTCATCCTCCCCTCTAGGGTTTTGTAGAGGGTTTCATATGGAGAGAGAAGGAGGATGATGATGATGGAAAGTAGCGATACGTGAAATAAGCGACTGTTAACTGGCGTTACCGGCAAAACATAAAGCAAAGGAAGAAAAAAATCTGGTATTTGTATTCTTACAAAAAGTTAGGGTTCACATTATCGTCACCGATTGACCAAATGAAATCTTTAGAGAGAGAAGAAGACGAGATGAAGAAAGAGAGAGCAAGAGAAAGCTTATGAAGATGAGATGCAGAAAGAGAGAGAGAGGGGGTAGAAGAAGGTAACAGATTTCAATTTTATTTGGGAAAGCATGCCATGCTTGCAATAGTGGCACTTTGTGAGTGTCACTGACATTGGTAATTATATAGATATAAATTTCATAATAAATATGAGGTCTTAGGTTAGAAACATGAGAAGGGCAAGTGGCGACTTCTTTTTTTTTTTCCATTCACAACATGTTATTAAGTAATAAATACAAATATACCCATGTTTGTGTGAAATATCGTTTTTAAATTATGGTATGAAAATTGATAGTTACTTTGTTGATAATCGCTTCTTAGTGTTTTGGATACGACAACGTTGTAAGGCGCACAACGTAGGCCTTTAAACACACTAGTTGTTATTATATAGAACATAATAGAATTTTTTCTTTTAACAAGAAATATATACAATTTTTTTTTAATTTATATAATTATTATTTGCACTAAGAATTTATACGGTTTAGATATTTTAAGCCACCTAAAGCATGTTCACACTTCACACACGCTCACAACACAACTCTCACGTGCTACATTACACTCCGACAACAAAAACAAAAATATCATTTATTTTCATATCCATTTCTCTTTATCTAAAAAATACAAGCTTTAATAAATAAATTGGTTGAATATATGAGGAATCAGTACATGTTCTCTTAAAACCTCCCACTTGCTCCACCATCTTCTTTCGGTCCCATTAACTATAGCTTAAACCCTTTGATATTATACACATACACACACACACACACACACACAGGTCTCAGGATAAGATATTATTATTATTAGTTACATCTGTGAAGAAGATAAAGAATATTATTATTATGAAGATACAGTGCAACGTGTGTGAGGCAGCAGAGGCAGTGGTGCTATGCTGTGCTGATGAGGCAGCCTTGTGCTGGTCATGTGATGACAAGGTTCATGCTGCTAATAAGCTTGCTAGTAAGCATCAGAGAGTTCTCATCTCCAATTCTAAGTTGCCCACCTGTGATATTTGTCAGGTATATTTCTCTTCTTTTAATTATTATTATTATTATTATTATTATTTGTCAGATATGTTACAGATTTGGATGTTTGATTGTTAATTGAGTGTGTGAATTAAGTCTGTATTGATCTGATATTTTGATATGATTAATCGTGAGTTTTCGATGAGCTAGGGCATATTTAGGACATAGTGAATTGTTTATAATGAGTTTTGATTGCCTGTTTAAATTTTGTGAGTTTTAACGACATGTTTATGGAAATTCGGAAGATTGATGGATCGTTTTGACCAAAGTCATATTTTGATTTAATTGTGAGTTAGAGCATGTTTAGGAGATATTTGATTGAGTTTTGTTATTTTGTGTGTAGTACTGTAATTTGATTTTTTTGGCTGTTAATCAAGATTTATGATGTGATTGTTAGTTATGACTTATGAGCCTTGGGCTGTCTGCATTGATCTGATTATCGTGTGAGTTTCAATGATCTATGGCATTTTTTGGAGATTATTGATTGTTCACAATGAGTTTTAATTACCTGTTTGAATTTTGTGTGTATTAATTTGAATTGTTAGTCGTGATTTTCAACGATATTTATAAATCTATCTGGAAATTCGGAAGGTAGATCATAGATGAATCATTTTGACCAGATGAAGAAGTCTGCCTGTATTGGTGTGATATTTTGACACAGTTAATTGTGAGTTCGGCGCGTTTAGGAGACGATTCTTTGTTCACAGTGAGTTTTGATATTTTGTGTGTGGTAATTTAATATTTTTGGTTATTGTGGGGAAATTTGGATTGTTGATTGAGTGTTTGAATCCTGCCTGTGTTTCCGATATTTTGATACGATTACATTGAGGTTCAATGAGTTAGGCATGTTTAAGAGATAATTAGCTGTTTATAATGAGTTCATCAAATTATACAGGAAGCAGCTGGCTACTTCTTTTGTCTTGAAGACAGGGCTTTACTGTGCCGAAAATGCGATGTTTCCATACATACAATCAATTCTTTAGTTTCATCACATCAGAGGTTTCTGCTTACAGGAGTCAAAGTAGGTCTTGAACCCGTTGATCCCAATGCATCAAACTGCCGTGACAAGATTACCGAAGCAGAAAGATCACGCTCTGTGCCATCAAAGACAGTTCAAATGCCAGCAACGAGTCAATTCAACAAAGTTACGCCCGTTCAAGTTGCAGGAGCTGGCAGTTTTGTACCTTCTAAAATGCCTTATTCCGGAGGTTCTTCTGCTGATAGCGTTCAACAATGGCCGTTTGATGACTTTCTTGCATTGACAGATTACAATCAGGATTATAACTACTTGGCCAATGGCTCATCGAAGGTAATACGTTACTAAATTACACGTAACAAATGATTTGTAGCTGATAGTATGATTGATTGATTTGCAGGCTGATAGTGAGAAGCTAGTAGAATCAGACTGGTCACCGATTCTAGGAGCGATGGAGGTCAGTGCAGATTGCTTGGGTCAGGTCCCTGATGCATCTTGGGCTGTCCCGGATATATCTTCCCCGCCTACTGCTTCAGGACTCAGCTGGTCACAACAGCGCCCACATCATCAGCACCAGTTAGGTTCTGACACTTTTGTCCCGGATGTTTGCTACTTACCAACGTCAAATTTCTATGGTTCTCATCAAAATGCCGATACTTATAAAAGGAGACGTAATTTCTAATGCATGTTATCGCGTTAGTGTCATGACTTTAGGTGTATCTTCAATGCGGTGTTGCAAGCAGCATGTGTTTGTAGAGGTTAGTTTGAGAATGCGAAGGTGTTTTCGAGCCCTGATGTGACCTTTCGAGTGTGTAGTTACAAGTGTATACCTCAGGTTGAGGAAATGTAGTATGTTGTGAGTTTAAACTTGTTACTTTTATGATGTTGTATCATTAAATTCGTTATAATAAATTCGATTTGGGTTATGTTTAATCTTAGATTCTAACAGGCGTGAAGCAGCTGGATCAACGCCTCACAGGGGGGTGATGCAAAGCGATTATACCTTTGAACAGTCATATCGCCGTATCAAGGATTTTATGGAAGATGCAATAATTATTTACAACGAAAATTCTAAAAACTCGACCTGTTTTATATCGACACAAAGAAGAATAGTGAGTCGGCAACTATTGCTAAGATTAGCCATTCTACAACAAACACGAATCAAGTTTCTTTACAGCTCGAATGAATGGGATTCAGGAAGTGTCAGAACACGATGAAACTCGACTCGAGTATCCAGGATTTATGGAAGCCAGTATCGGAGTACGAATTGTTGGATCAAGATGGCAAGTATGCTACCTAGAGATATATTGATCACATTGACTGCATCATTGGTGAGCTGCAAATGCAAGACTATGATTAGATTTGATAAAAGAAACAACATGTTTACCGTTTAAGGCTTAGCTTACCCATTTGAATCCTTCTTTATCTTGGAGCACAGCTCCGATCACACTCTCGCCAACGTTTGCAATTTGTGATGCCAACACACAAACGACCGCCTCAGCAACCTTTATCTATCATCCCATAAAACATTGCATATCCAATAATTAAAACCAATGTTTCATAACCATACCCGCCACCGAAACGGGTACCTTACCAGTTCACTGGTCGGATCGGTTTCAAAAAACGGATGATGCCATATTTATTTTAAAAATATATATGACTAATTAAAAAAGAGTATAAAACTACTAATCTCTTGATGTGTATTTGCAGTGTAGACAAAAGATCAAATACAAACAATTTTTTCGTACGAACTGTACGAATCAACGGAAAAACACGCGGGCCGTATATAACTAGAGTAATTATATAATTACTCTAGTTATACACGACCCCGCGTGTTTTTTCCTTTGATTCGTACAGTTCGTACGAAAAAGCTATTTGTACGTGAACCTAACCCTTGCAGTGTAAATAAAACATGAAGCCTTAATGAACAAAATATTGCAATCAGATGTAGTAAATAGATCAGTAAATAAGATTTTGGAAGCGGTCTGATTCGCTGGTTAAATGGAAGCGGTTCAAATACACATAGCCGGACAAGCACGTTTCTGAAAACATTAATAAAAAATCTAACAACACAAAGCGTGTTCCAGATGTCTGCGAAATATATATCAGATGTTATTGTTACCTTGCCGAGAAGGCAACCAACAGAGGCAAGAAGAATAGAAGCCATAATCCCAGCAACGGTCCCCTCAACACTAACCGCCCCTTCTGTTCCCCTTGGGACAACCTTAAATGTTGTCACTAGGTATCTACATCATACAAAGTTACAAACATTAAGTCGCAATGTATTAAAATCTATTTGAGGTATAAAAGTTGGAGGGCCTAGTAGGTAGTGTCAGAGGTCGTAGGGATATAAACGAGATGAGCCGTATGTGAGCTACTCAAGACTTGCTAGCTTAAAGCTCAAAACAAGCTCATTTGATAAAAAAACCTTGAGTTTTATATTTCAAGATTGTCTAGGCTTGCAAGCCTAAACAAGCATACTATTTAAATAAATTTATACCGATTTTGTTATATATAATTACAAAATAAATAGTGGTATATATAAAATTATGAAAAAAATAATAAAGTAGCATATATCTTGTTATATATAAAAAATAATAACTATTACACAATTTATACGCATATAAATAAAATAATTAAATATATAATAAACGAGCCGAGCCAAGCCGAGCTCGAGCTAGGCGAGCTTGGGCTCAGCTTGTCTCGTTTACACCCCAGGATCAAAAAGGGCCATTTTGTACTGGTTGAAACAAACTCTGTTGACACGATAAACACTTCTGGACTGGACCAAAGATTAAAGATTACAGAACTTTTTAGACACAATTTATTTTGTCAACTACGATTATAACACTATTTCTGTTTTACCTCGTTAGGGATTACACGCAGCCTGACTCGACCCATATAGAGATAAAATATAACCTGACTCAACCTAATCCATCGTAAATAAAAGGGTCGAAATTACTACCTCTCGCCTATTTACATAATAAACGAGATGCATAAAACAAGGAATCAGGATTACTCACGTGGTTTTCCCATACGCCTTCCCTATCTCACTAGAGACAGTGTCGCTCAACTTGGTACAAAAACTAGCAACAAAACCAAGTTCCCAAAGTCGCGTAAATGATTTGCCACCAGCTCCATAAATTGAAAGGAGGGCGCAAACACAACCTGCGGCACTTGAACCTATCACACTCCCGGGCCCTCTTCTACCTTTTCCCTTCTCTGCAACACCTTGGGCTTCCTTTTGAGCCATTTTTACTTTGGTTACTGCTGTACCCTACAATTTCATTATCTTTTATGTCAATTTAGAGCATGTTTTAAAGTTAACTCAAGACCATAATGATCAAAGAGTATATGGGTCATGTTTGAGTTCATCATTTGATAAATGATCATCATTTCAAGGCCAGAATGATAATCATTTATCATATCTTGAGACAGTGTTCGGACATGAAAGCAATTTCAGAGTCCAACAATCGGTTTGTTTGATCATTAGAAGTATAATCACTTTTACTCAAAAGCATGCACCAGTGGACCCATGAAACAGGAAAGCATGAAACAAACATAAAAAACAAGTTACAAGATGTTCATGGCAATAAAGCAAAGGCAACATGTTTATTTAGAACCTTCTAACAACAGAAAGTAGGAAAAAGTTACAAGAATCTCTATCTATCTCATTAAAGCAAAGGCAACATGTTTCTTTATAAACTTCAAAGGGATGACGCGGTGGTAAGCGTTACATAGGTCTCAGGTTTTAATCTAATTTTCACTCATTTTCTGCCTAACCCCATTGTTGAAGGCGCAAGGCGCACTTGAGGCTCAAGGGGTGAACCTAGACACAAGGCGCTTAAAAATCAAGGGCCCAATCCCAGATAAGCCACTCGCATAGCATAGCATAAACATACCATTGTCAGGGGTTTTAGGCTAGTTTAGGCCATTTTTGGATGTTTCAGACCAGTTTGCCCAGAATTGACAGAATTTTGCTTGACTTTACAATATTTGCCCAAAACCTTGCTGGATCTCCTTTGACAAACTATGTTAGCCCTTTAAGGCTACCTGTCTAGACAAGCCAAGCCGCGTTTTACCTGATCCTAGTGGTTATCCTAGTCGGCGCAACTTGTTGCCCGTCTACCTTCTATTTTAATGTAACTTGACAAGTTTATTAGAAATACAATCATCAAAAAAAAAAATAAGAAAAAACAAACAGGTTTCTTTATATTGAAACCTAAAAAAGAAAGTTTGACTTTTATGGTCAAACAAAGTAACTTTAAAATTACCTTATTTTATAAAATTCTACCTTATTTTTCTAAATAAAAAGTGACACCCTTTTCTTATTACACGACAACAACAATGATCACACAAAAAAATATAGGTTTCTTTAAATTATATAAGTTTGACGGGAAATTCACGAAATTATCCATCGACCAAACGTTTTTTTCTTCTTTTTTTTTTTTGCGAAAATAGTCACGTGAGGCGTCTAGCTTTAGACGTCTCACTGAAAACCATGCAACTGAAACATCTAAATTTAGAGGCTTCAAGACGTCTAAATTTAGGGACTTCACGACATCTAAATAGCCTTCTCAACTTTTTTTTCCATCCCCTTTTTCTAAACAGGTATAACTTTTTCATACGATAAACTTAAACGCCTCACATGGGTCAATGGCTAATTTTGTAATAGTTATGGTCAAACAAACTAACTTCAAACCTGAATATTTTATAAATTCAAACTTACTTAGTTTTTTACATAAAAAATGACACAGCCTTTCAAAACCACACAACAATAAAAATATAATAACAACAAAAAACATAAAACTTTAATAATTATTTGCATCAAAATTCCCAAAAAAAAAATCAAAACAAATAAAGTTAAAAACTTTAACTCACAATAACAAAGTAAAGAGCAACAAGAAGAAACCCAGAAGGACCAAACCCACGCCACGTAAGCGTACCCAACAAAAAGGCAGCAACAATGCCGGAAACAGACAGCCCGGTTACAAGAACAGGAGAGCCCAGTAAAAATATTATTAAGTTAGTGAAAATAGCAGATTGCCACGTGGGTGGTGATGATTGGACCAAGAGGATTGCATTATGAAGGGTTGGTAGATTAGGAATAATAATATTAGAACCGGTGGTTGATCGGAGTCTTGTGAGGGGAATAAAGTGCATTGGTGAAGGTTTGGGGAAAGTGGAGATTAGGGGTTTGTGGAATGATGGGAGGTTGGTGCGACGGAGATGGTGGTGGGACAGTGGTGGGAGGGTGGTGGTGATGGTGGTTGTCATTTTTTTATGGATTTTGGTGGTGGTGGTGGTGGTGGTGGTGGTGGTGGTGGTGGTGGTGGTGGTGATGATGATGATGGAGACTGGAGAGTGAATGTTGATGGAAGAAGTTTGAGAGGGTAAAAGTTTCATTTGGAGCACTCAACTTTGATAGGTTTTCAAAATGAGTTATGAATTAGAGTAAAGTAGTATGCGGTTTGGTCATTTTAACTAGTTGGATTTGATTTTTAAATATTGGGGCAATTTCATATATACCCTTACAAAACATCAAAATTTCATATATACCCAAAACATGCTTTAGGACCATTGTACAATATGCATGAAAAACTTGTATATTTTACAAGTTTACAATGCCATATATGAAATTGTACCTTAAATATTTAATTTATTGAGGGCCTGTTTGGTAGCTTTATAATGATCATTCAAAGGCTATTTCTTAGGCAAACTAGCTAGCGGCTGAAAGCTGGTAGTTGTAACTTTTTAAGTATATTTTGGTGTTTAGCAGAGTAGCTGAAGCTTTTAATAAAATGTATAAAATGACCTATATGAGCACTAGTAAGAAACCCGCGCGTTGCGGCGGCGCTGAAAATTTTCAACGCGGTACTTGTTTTTTGTTAGTTTATCAATCTCACGTGATATATTTTATTGTACTCATGTTAGATGTTTGAAATGTTCCCAAAAATCGTTACTTGAAAAAGCGATTAGCTACACTTAATCAACTATAATGAAAAATAGAAAGAAATGTTGCAAGAGCACCAAAGATTACTCCAAATGTTAATGGATGGGCATACATATTTCTTAAGAACATGTTACTTATCTTAACTGAAATGAGAAATGTGTTGGTGCAACAAAAATGTAGCTAGGATAAACGTTTAAACAGGCTGCTGGAATGCAATCACATAAAGATGAAGATTCTACCATCTCGACAACTCTATTGATGGTTAGTGCCATATTATTAGTGGCGTTTAATCGAGTCCTGAGTGTGTCACTTGATTTCCATGTCGCGCGCGTGAGTGATTGGCCGATTATCGCTCCATCAAGTTGATTGCGTGACGCCAACTTTTTAGCCCAATAACTTCGCTTTCATAAATTTCGGATCGATTTAGCCACTTGATTTCCATGTCGCGCGCATGAGTTATTGGCCGATTATCGCTCCATTTAGTTGATTGCGTGACGCCAACTTTTTAGCCCAATAACTTCGCTTTCATAAATTGCGGATCAATTTAGCCACCACCTCTGAATTGATTATCATTTATTTTATTTGTACATTATTACAATAAAAAAACTATGAATTCTTTGTATTTCGTCTCTAATTATACATCTTTTGGAGCTTGATATTTAGCTTCCGAAAATTTGAACAAACCGTAAGATTTTGGAAATCACCAATTAGCTTAATACAACGACAAAAAAATTAAAAATGGCATGCTCTTAGTTAAATCTACACCGCACAACAATGTAACAAATATAATACCAATTCATCATTCATTCATTTGTTATTATATTCTTACTCAAAATGTTCTAGACTATAGCTCTTACTATGTGTAAATTACAATAGTTGACTTCTTACTAAAATCTTAAAACTAACTGTAAAGGGAAATAATAACTGAAGCTATTCTTAATCAGTTGCATGCCACAGCTCAAATCCATATCCATCTGGTCCTGCTACTCCTACACATGTCAATCTAAAGTGCTTTGCAAGGACTAACTTGAATTCAAACAATAAAAGGAAAAAAATTTATGGTACAGTTATGATATTCCGTTTAGAGGAGTTGGCAAGTTTGTGTATTAATTGATGATTCAACTTCAACTGGTTCCTGGCTTGGTGATGGGACCAGTAACCACGTGCACTCAAAATTATAATAAACGCTTTTAAACCATAGCCACCTTCATCTCCAAGATTTGTTGCATCCCGTCCATATTTCTTCTCAATAACAACCTGAAAATACAAAAGATCATTAATCACACACCAACATACTTGGTAACAGGTTTTTAACTAAATAATGATATACTTAAATACGCATTTTCGCTTTCAGTGTGTCATGATACATCATCTATGCTAGGGATGCACAAAACAGGGTTTTATTTTAAACCCGGAAATACGTCCAGGTTTGGTCAACAAAGTCAATAACGGGGTGGGGTAGGAACTGGTCAATATCGGCGGAGTGGGTAGTGTAGGAACCGATTTGCGGTCCAAAACCAGGTTGGGTGAACCTCTAGTCACTGCTACCACTATACCAATGTTCAAGATATATAAATACTATATTTAAGTTCATGATTATTCATATATACTAAGTCACAGTAAAAAAGAGTTCAAAGATTAGCACTTTGTAACCAAATATATTCGAATTTTATGAAACTTAAATAATAATACCATCACTACCCATTATTACTTGAATACCACAAGAAATGAACTCCCAATTTTTTATATTAAGACTAACAAGGGCAAATGAATAACATGAAACAAACATATATTTGGCATTTAAAATGACGTTACTTATTAAGCATACCTACACCACAGCCTTCATGAATTTCCATGGTCATAGATCTGGAAACAAACAGATCAAGATCATACCTACACCTCTTCAGCTGCTTTCTTTTCCTTTTCCTCTTCTGTCTCATCACCAAACATATCAAGATCAACATCGGCCTAATCAGCTGCACCTGCGGGTTCTTGAAATATATACATGCACCAAAATTATCGTTTAAAAGATAACAAAGAGATCGGAGAAAGCTGAATCAATTAGAGATAAACATAATGTAAGCAGCCCATTAGGATGTATATTTATTTAACTTTTTAAAATTTGTGCATTTGACCTATTTAGTGTCATCAAAACAATCAATAAGCATCCAACAGAATATAATGTTGACATGTAAAAACAAAAGAAACATTGGTATGTCGGTCCACATTTATCTTAGAAAACACAACCAAAGTTGAGCTACAGAAACTGCTAACTCACTAAGTCTTAGGCGGGGTAGTAAATAATGAGGGTTGGTACATGTCAAAATGGGTCAGGTTATCCCAATACACTTTTTGTTCAAATCAGTGACAAGCCCAATCGTTAAACCATCATCTTTGATCTTTGTATGTTAAACTGGCAAAAGAAAATATAATATTTGTGTCCTTTTTACAACCTTACTTCTCCCGTCAGTTGATCCCATGAAGCATCCATCACAACTTAATGATTTGTTCTTAGCTATGATGGAACAATGCTAGTTAAGACCTACAAGGCCCATTTTTTTTTCTAACGGTGAGGCCCATTATAACGTGTCAACAATTATGACGTTATTTTAACTCAAGACAAACCTACACATGCCCATTATAAACTGTTACAACACATTATATATATCCTAATATAGTCCGTTAAGATGTAGGATAATATCTAACAAACATCAAACCAATAAAAATATGCAAGAGGAATAATTACCGCACGACCACCTTGTCCGCTCACTTGTCGTCATTGTTCCTCCACTGCCATCCCATCCACTCATAGCTCACATATGTAGCTAGGAGTAGAAACCTGTAAAATCACAACAAATTCGATTATTTTAAATTGAAATTTAGGCATAAAATCTTATAATATATTACTATGGGCATTTTTGGCGCATTCTTGCATACATGTTGAGACACTTTTTGACCCATACCCAATCTAACCCATTTTAACCACTACTTAGTCGTTTAACTTATTACATAAGCCTGCCTGTTTTAAACCATTACCCAACCCCACGAACTACTATGCAGTAGTAAATTAAATGAGACTTAAACGAGCATACATGCCTATATTTAAAACACCAACATATTAACATCTAATATCTATGTCTCCCTTGTGTGCATCATATTCGGTAATTGTGACCTGCATTACACATGTCAAATAAAAATTGACACTATTTGACCTAACTTACTTTGACCTGTTACTTTAGCTGCATATTGATGTAGCTTTAAAGTGTGCAATTATCACCATTTTGGGAAATCCCATTTTGCTGCCTACAATTTCTTACACCTTTTTGTTGACCCAACCAATATCTTCTTAGCATGTCTACCTTATTTCAGCCTGCAAAACCCTCCTTTTTTGTATAGGCTTTTATGTTTTTTTTTGAAGTGACCCGCCCAAAATTTAAAAGAACAAAAACAAACTTCAAGTGTTTTCCCCCGTTAATTTTGAAACCCACTTTCAACCTCGATGAATCTATGCCATCACCTTCACCACAAAAAAGTGACTATACCAACACATATTTTAAATAAGCTTGACAGTGGACACAAATTATAGCTAACAACCAGCTTGGAGCCTATTGGACGCTACAATCCTGACCAATTACAATCCAAATTCAAGCTTGACAGTTGACACAAGTGACCATGCCAACCAATATGTTATTTCTTACATATTTGGACTTTATTCGTAACTCACCTCACTATTCAATTTATAGAGGTGGAGCAACATTTAAAAGATAATTGTATAACACAAAGAGAATTAGAGGCAGTTGGTTCCATACCCTTTATCACCTGGCCAGTATCAAGCTCGAATTCAATTGGGTCGCACCTTTCAAATCTGGAATAAGAAAGACTTCTATCAAATACAATTAACATTTGGAAGTAATAAAAGATTTAACCTACAAAAAGAATTAACCAAACCTTCCAATTTTGAAATGAAGCAGCTGTTCCACTTCTCTAGTCCTTGGCTAATGAATGGTCCATCAACAATGTTCCCTGTAGCGAAATCATAATGAACAATAAACCGTGACAAAGCTAAATCATAATCAAACAACAAACTGTCACAAAACAATATACAAAATCATTTGAAGTCACAAAATTGACGGGCCAGGTCAACCGGGCTATTGTGTTGAAATCGGTTTTTTTAAGTGGGACTTGAGGCAGACCATGACGGACCAAAATGCAAACGTTTTCTAAACTTTTTTTACTGCAACCGAATAAAATTTAAAAACGGCTTTAACGATTTAACTTATTAACAAATCAAGCGTAACCCAAGTTAAACCATTTAATAAAGGTTAAAACTGACACGTAACATTTGGTTATCACATTGGGTAACATACATTTTTTCATTTATAGATACTGTTGGTGGATAAGAAGTTGTTGCTGGACTTGCAAAAAAAAAACTTCAAAAATAGATACTTTTTTTTTAATTTTATTCTTGATTTTGTAACTATGACTTTAAAACCACCCATCCAAACAGCTCCTTTTAATTTTATGTGTAGCATAAACACATATGAAGAACTTACCGCGGAATCTGAACCAGGAGCATGCGGTGGCGACAACAGGTACACAATTGGACCAATTATAGAACCAGCTTGCACCGGTGAACCCTAATCACCGTCATCACGATCTTCAAAGGTGTAGTTTCATGAGCTTTTGTCTCTTCTAATTCAATCTGTAAAAAGTTACATCACAATTTTAATTAAAAACAAAATTTCTTACAAATGGAGCTGGAAAAAAAGAGGCAGATCTATACAATATTTGAAAGCCTCTGCCATGCTAATATTTGATTCTTTCAGGCTCAATAATTTTAATTAAATTAAGGAGAAAATTAATGCAGACAAACTATGCCTAGAGGTACTTGTGAAACCATATACTTAAACCATACATTTCACCACTGTCAAATGTCCTTCGTTGCAATGAATATGACCAATATTCTCAAATATTTTTTTTCCTTAATACCACTTATTACTATCATATATACCAGGTCATATTGAACATCACTTAAACATCAAATATTCTAAATACACTAAATTAAATCCACATAAAATAAGTAAAGCTCATAATCAGTAAACAAACCTACCATATCTGAATGTAAAAATTACCAAATGTAGCTAAAAAAACTCAGATCTGGAAATTTTTGCTTGTCATCTTCCTTAGTCTTGAAACCTCCATGGCTCTTGTATTTCCACCGCTCCATTCTAAAACAATGAGTATGGCGTAGTAAATAACAGAAAATGAGCACGGAATCAATCAGCACCACTGAGTCTTAAATTAGTTCTACAACAGCAAAGGAAGTGTATAACTGAAAAAATGGGGATGAGGACTTACCACTCACGAACACTTTGCAAAAAAAACCCTATATCGGAACCGAGAGGTCAAACCTAGGAGAGAGAAACGACCACTATCGTTTCATTGATCTGGTGATATGTTCTCTTCATCATCGATCTAGTGATATTATCATTGATAGATCCTTCTTTTGTTGCTAGACATAGAGAGAGAAAGAGAGATAAAGAAAGCAGATGGGGGCGGATAAGAAATGTGAGTTGTGATGAGATTCAGAAACCCTAATCAATATCCGTGTTTTTTAGTGCCTAAAACAGGTTTGTGCATTGGTACTTGTACAATATGCTTTCAAAGCTTGTATTTAAGAGAAGTGGCAAATGACCAAGGTTGCCCTTCCTATATGCTTATTAATATAGTATAGATAATTAAAAGCTTGTAAAGAAGGTTTTTATTGTTTATGGTAGAATTGATATTTGTGTCATTTACTAATTAAAAGCTTGTAACTAGTATGAGTTTTTTCTTAAACGTTAATACTAGTAGCATTCAATATGGAGTTTTTTCTCATAACCTAAATGCTTTAAGCCCCATCAACCAAACAAAGTTTTTTTATTGAGTAGGAGTTTTTCCTTAAAAGCTTAAAGCTAGAAGCTCCTAAAAGCTTCTTGCCAAACATACCCTTAATGGTCCATAGCCTCTAAATGGTTAAGAGGTAACCTTAAGTCTGAATGTTTAAGAGGCAACCATTAAGATGTTACCTCTTAACCATTCCTACCTAAGATTACATCTTAACCATTAAGAGAATGTGAACTATTCAGATGTAGTCTCTTAATGATCATTCAGAGGCTACCAAACAGCCCCTAAGGCTCTTAGGTGGACTGAAAGGCTGATCCGAGAAAGACCGGTGGGATTCGTAATTAGAAATAATTTTATGGTCCAAAACAGAATAGATCAAAGGGGTGGTGCCAAACTCTGGTGATTGTGAGCTTTGCTGACTCTGACGACGATAGATGATTGTATTGTAAGCTTCGGTGACTGTGACGATGGTAGGGCCTTTTGAAGCTCTCTGATACCAAAATAAATTAAAAAATGGTAAATTGTATTGATTGTGAGAATGTGGTATAAAACTTGGTTACAATATTTATATCTATACCTACTATGTATTTATAAACTTTACTTGCTTAAATAATATAGTTACGTTATACCCTGCCACTTTATAAGGCCACATGCATTAATAGAGACTAGAGAGTTAATCTAACATTAAATTATGCATTAATAGAGCTCTTCACCACCATTAACCAAGTAGCATTCTTATCACATCCATTAAATCCCATCCATTAAATTATACTAAAAATCACTACTCCACTCCTAAATTTTCTCTCTCCTAATTAAAATAATAATACTTTTTCATACTTTTATCATTATATTTTCTCTCTCCTCACTCACAACCACTTCTAAAAATATTAAAATATTTTTAGGGGTGAACAGTAACTTTTCATATTTGATGGTAAAAATGTTTCCACCAAATATTCTCTATATCCTCCACTCACAACCACTTACACTCACACCATATAATTTGGTGGACACACTCACATATATTTGATGCCCGGGATGAGAATGCTCAGGCTAGATTTCTAGCTCTTGGCGAACCAATTCCCATACTTCCTTTTTTCCTTCAGAGCTATCACATGATCCCAAGTAATCTATTGAATCTTCTTGCTATTAGTAGAGCTGACCTACAGAAACCTTTTTTTCTAATACTTTTGAATATCTTGATTACACGAGGCACAACTTTATAAAGTAAGAACTACATAGGTAAGTTGCTTAAAACTGATTTTATCATGGTTATATTCACAATGACACCCAATGTATAAGGTTGCAAACATAATATAAATCTAACGAATTCCAACTTATTCGATCTACTTAACCCTTTTTATAACTACTGTTATTAATTAACTCATTTGAAAGACGAAATAAGAAAAATCATAGTCTTGACTACAAATGTAATAATAGTTTGAGGGGTGAGTATAAAAATTTTGGTACATAGTAGATAGTAGGTGTGGGCTGAACATTTAATAAAAATAAATGAGTTTGATAAATAACATTCGAATTACGAATTACTAATAGGGGTGTTCACGAGCTGAGTCAAGCTAAAATGGGCGGACATTTGTTCGTGTTTGGCTAATTTATAAACTAAATCAAGTCGATCAACTCGTTTACAATCGATCCGGAAACCGAGCGAGCATTGTTCGAGCGCACATTTTTTTTAGCGAGCGACGAGTATTTTCGGACAACAATAAATTTAGTATGTTTCCTTTAATATTCTCGCTGCCTAATGATGATTGAGGTTCGACCATTCAAGAATGAGGCTCTAGTTGAGGCCAGTGAGGTGATGATCATACTACAGAGAACAATTGTCGCGTTGTGGCGTAGGTTGATAACAGGAGATGATTGATGGTGGACAATTAATGGAAATAGGAAGTCAAACATGTTTTTTCACGACTTAGGGTTTTACAATTAAACTTAGTGTTATGTTATCATTCGTTGGTTAGGTAGTAACTATAACTATAATTGTATATATGCATATATTGAGACAAACCCAATAGAGTGGCATGTATAAAACTATAAATATAATTGTAGTTAATGTGTATATATATAATTATATATATAATAAATTAATAAAAATTATCGACCCGAGCCAAGCAGACCTTTGCTCGTGCTTGGCTCGTTTACAAATCGAATCGAGTAGATCACCTCGTTTACAACCGAGCGGAAAATTGAGCAGGTAATTTCCGAGCGAGGGCCGAGCAATATTGAACAGCCCTAATTACTAAGAGTGTGGGGGTGAGGGGGCCCAGCGTGGAACACTCAATCCCGCTCAAAACACTGGCCCCCTTGGCGTGAAAACCAGCGAGGCCCAAGAGGCTTGGAGGGCTTCACCGGCGTGGGGCTTGGGTAACACTTGATGATTGGAGGGTTAAAAAAAATTCAATATAATCGTTGGGAACGGTTGGATTTTTTTTTAAAAGAAAACGTCTATTAATTATATTAATTACTTTCAACCATTTCTATATAAAACCATCCCATTTTTTTAACCATTCCCTCTACATCTTCTCTCTATTTTTATAAAATCTTCATCTTTTTTTTTTTAAATGCATCCACACAACCGAGGCTTTGACCCAAACAACTCATTCAACTACAACGAGAATCCGAATCCTAGTCCAATAGCGGTTCGCCTTATAGCAAACCGTCCACCCCAAATTCACACACCATGTCCCAATTTTGCTGCTTCAATCCTTTTTTTTTTGACAATGGAACCCCCGAGGTTTGGATTTTCTTGCTATTTCCGTCCATTTCACCAACTCAGTTAAAAACTGATGTTAAGTCAGGGATAGTTTTGTCCTTTTACTTGCATAAAACCATTTATTATATATATATATATATATATATAATATTTAAATAACTTAAAAATAAAAAAGTAAAGTAACATGTAAGGGCATGTGTAGTGGTGGGGGGTTATGTGGGGGTTGTGGTATTAAAATATTAAAAAGTAATAGAAGTGGGGTTATGTGGGGGTTGTGGAAAAAGAGTGTGTAGTGGGAAAGGGGTTATGAGGGGGGTTATAAATGATTGGTAATGATTGGTTAATTATTGTTTTTTATTTAAATAAAGAATTTTAAATACTTAATAATATTTCATTAAATATAAAAAACTTACAAATACTAAAAAAAATTACAAATACTAAAAAAAATTACAAATACTAAAAAACAACAAATACTTAAAAAAAAGTTACAAATACTTAAAAAAAGCTACAAATACTTAAAAAAACTACTCGTCGTCGTCGTCTCCTTCTTCGTTTTCTCCTTCTTCTTCTTCTTCTTCTTCTGCTTCTTCTTCTTCTCCTTCTTCTTCTTCTTCATCATCTTCTTCTTCTTCTTCTTGGTTGGGATGAATCGGGCGAATCGACCATGCTTCCTCCACCAAATCCGCCTTCAACGCGTTATGTATCTCCTTGGAACGCAACATGGCACTGTTTTGGAATCTCTCCTCCTGTGTCGCTTGCGTCCCTGGAACATCTTCTTCTGCTACATAGTTTGGGCATATTGCCTTTCCTTCGTCTTCAAGTATCATATTATGCATTATGATACAAGCATACATCACCATTCTAATCCTTTCTTTTGCCCACATACGACAAGGATTTCTAACAAAATGCCATCGTTGTTGAAGACAGGAAAAACACCTCTCAACGTCCTTTCTTGCAGCCTCATGAGCTCTTTTAAAATATTGCCTTCTTTCATCTGTTGTCTGACTAAACGTTTTGACGAGCATTGAATACTCCGGATATATACCATCCGCCAAGTAGTATCCATGCTCGTAGTAATTATTATTTGCATAAAACCCACATTTCGGTATTGTTCCGCCAATGTAAGACTCTAGCAATGGCGAAAACTGAAAAGTGTTTATGTCGTTCATACACCCGGCTAGACCAAAGAAGGCCGACCAAACCCACATGTCTCGTGAGGCAACTGCTTGTAAAACCAACGTTGGTCCCTTTTGGTCACCGCGTGTATGTTGACCTCGCCATGCGCTTGGACAAGCATACCATCGCCATTGACGACAATCTATACTACCAATCATACCGGGTAATCCATGTTTTTCTAAATGCGTTTCATATAGTTGTTGAAGGTCGCTCCATGTCGGGTTTCTCAAGTATCTTTTTCCATATAATTGGCATATACCTAAAAAAATCAAATGTATATATAAAAACTATGTATCAACTATATGTATATATAAAAAAATCAAAAGTATATTTGTAAATACCGTAGCAGAAATGCTCCAAAGTATCGCGTGTGGTTTTCTCCGCCATCTTCAGATACTCATCATTGATATCGTATGTGTTCCCGTAGGCGAGTACACGTATTGCGGAAGTCACCTTTTGAATTGCGGTGAATCCTAAACACCCTCTAGCGTCGGGTTTTTGCTTAAAGTAGTCATAGGCGGACTCTAAATCTTCCGTGATGCGCAAAAATAAGTTTTTACCCATCCTAAATCTTCGCCTAAACATACCAGGGCCGTATACCGGATTCTCATTGAAATAGTCATTCATCAAACGCTCATTGGCGGCTACACGGTCTCGCTCTATATATTGCCTAGACAATATCGGCCGTGGGGCGGAATTATTTATCAGATGCATCGCGCTAGTCGCTAGCGTAGCCGCACTCGTAACGGCTTCTTCCTCTTCCGCGCCGTCATCGTGAAAAAACTGGTTATATAGATCGAGAAACGAATCGTCGGAGGGAGGAGACGACATTTTGGTGCTTTATTTGTGTGTTGAATTTTTTTGAGTTGTATGTATGTATTGTAGGTGTGTGAGTGAATGAGTGTGTGTGAATGTGTTGCACATCTATATATATATAGAACATAGAAATAGATTTTTTTTTAAAAAAAAAAAAATCCGACCGTTATCACCATTGCAACGGTCATGTTGACCAAAAGACACTCCAAAACGCCGTTATCACCATAGCCTGATGCCCGGAAAACGCCCCCATAGCGCCTGGGGGGCGGTGTTCCAGGCGCTATGGGGCCTGAAAACGCCCCCAACTTTTACCACTACACACGTCCTAAGAAAGGCCAAGCAAAGCCTATATTTTATTAAAAAATTGATAATAGTATATTTATCTCTCTCTCTCCTCTCTACTCAAAAACCAGTATGGTTTTTTATCTAACAAAAATGGTGGTCAAGAACACAAACAAATGTTAAATTTGTTAAGCAATCGTTCAATAAAAATGTGGAATTGATGGTTTTTTAGTTCAATCAGCTGTGGGCAACTCCACCTTCAAAATCGAGATTTTTGACTTTCTTGCCCCTCTTTTTAGAATCAACGACGGTAGAAGACGGTGGTTGAAGAAGGCGAAGACCATGGCAGTAGAAGGAAGCTACGATTGCTCTTTGTTTCATGTTTAACTCTGCATTTTGCCAGGTGTACATGTTAGGTTCAGACCCGTCAGTCACCTTCTTCACCCATTCAGACCCCCGTCTGGTCACCTCCTTGACTTGTTCTGACCCGTGCTTTCATGGCCGATGATTTTCTTTAGATTTCATCAACCCCTCTGTTTTGTGTTATCAGTCAATTCTGCAGCTGTTGATGTAAACTAAACCCCTCTGTTTTGTTTTATCAGTGGAGTCGTCGATTAGGACAAAATGACAAATGGGTTTAGGAGTTTAGGTGAAGGTGAGATGGTAGAGTCAGAGCGGTGGTGGTTACGTGGTGGAGGTGGTGGGTATATTGTGCAGAGAATGGTGATTGGTGGTGGTGGTGGTGTTATGTATGTAGAGAGAGAGGGTGAAGATGAGTGAGTTTAATAGTTATGATGAAATGTTCAAATTGTCTCTCATTTAAATAGGCAAAATGACAAACTTATCCCTGACTAACATCATTTTTTAACTGAGTTAGTGAAATGGACGAAAATAACAAGAAAATCCAAACCTCAGGGGTTCCATTGCAAAAAAAATATATATACTTTTTTGGACTGAAGCAACAAACTGGACTAAACCTCACGGACGAAATTGACATTTAACTCAAATAATAAACAAGTTAGCTTAAGCCAAACATAAGTTTAAAAACTATTCAGAAGCCGAGCTTGAGAGGTGAAAGCAAGCCGAGCTCTAGACGAGAATTGGATAAAAAAGAAGGGGCAGGATTTAAAAATTCCGTTAGATAAAACCATATCACCAACTGAAACAAATCTTCCTTCACTAAACCTTATCCTCGTCTACAGTAACATCAAAGCTAGTCGATTGAACAGCAGCAATGGCGATGACGTATGCAACTACATCATCATCCGCGATGTTTACAGCATCGCACAACAACAACAACAACAGGTGTCAAGTTCTCTTTGGGTTTTCAACAATGGCTTCAAAGCACACTACCACTGTAGCTCGAACCAATCGTAGCTTTCAGATTCGTTGTCAAGTTCAGCAACGAAACCTTGCGCCAGTTGAGCAGCGTTGGATGTTCACTGACTCCGATTTCACTGGACCGGTACACCATTTTATTAATTGTGGCTTATACTGATTTTTTTTTTTTTTTTTTTTATGTCTAGTTTAGGTTGAATTTTTGTATGGTTTTATTAATTGTGGGTTATAGCGTTTTGGAATGTGCATATTAAAAAACTTGTTACACCAATGAAGCCTAGCTCACTTGGTTAAAATTGGGGGAGCTAGAGCATAGGTGATTTGGAGGTTGAGGGTTCAATTCCGGTCGTAGCCATATTTACCACATGTGGGGTTTCCATCGGGGGAGATCCCCCATCCAGATGGGATGGGTAATCAGTACAGGCTGGCCCAGGGTGTTAGTAGGAGCTCCGCCGATTGCACCACTTGCCGTTCAAAAAAAAACTTGTTGCAGTTTTCATTAACTATGCAAGTATTGCTTGTTAGCTGCCTCGTTGACTCGCTTGTTCCGTTCTAAAAAATAAAAAAAAATAATAATGGCTTTTGCTTTTTAAATGCCGAGCTTGAGCTCAACATTTCAGCTCATTAAGATAAACGAGCCACGCCCAATAATGCTTGGCTCGGCTTGCGTAGGCTAGTTTACAGCCCTACTATGAACGGAATACACAAATTCACATCGATCTTTCGTTTTGAAGTTGAACAATCTAGTTAGATATTAATAACAAATGTGATTTCTTATCAAATCAAGGAAGAACAAAAGTTGTAGCTTGACAAGTTCCTAGAATTTTGACTAATGTTTTTGTATACTGGCCTATTGGGTCAGTATGTCTAGTTGTAGTATGCAGATCTGATTTGAGATTATACTAAATAAGCCGACACCCTATTTGATTGCCTAGTTGTAATACACAAATGTGAATATGTGATGGAAGTTAGCATCGAGAACTTTTGACCAATTTGCATCATCCTCATTGTTTACATAAACATGGGTCGAAATTTGTGAGATAAAATTAAAATTTGATATATGCGCACAAGAATGGTCATATTATTATAAAGTATGCTTTGTATCATACCTTAATAAATCATTTGTCTGCTAATTTGAGTTCTTTACTTTTTTTCGTTTCCACAAAACGTTGGAGATTCAGGGTTGACCATTTAATATTGAAATGGAAGCGACAACTCATTTACAACTGGTGCTGTTTTTTAAGAACTCCTAAGATTATCTGTCGTATTTAGCAAAACTAGAAAGTGAATCTTTAATATATGATTATGATGGTTTGCTGCACACATTGGCAGTTTGATTTCAAAATGAAAGCATACAATGGTTCTTTGCAGTATATTATTTGATGCAATGCAATATAGTCGAGCCATATAATAAACAATCTTGTTTTCCCTGTTACAGGATGTATGGAACAAGACATGGTACCCTAAAGCCGAAGATCATGTCAACACAGAAAAGACATGGTATGTTGTTGATGCGACCGATAAAATTCTTGGAAGGCTGGCATCAACTATAGCCATTCACATGCGTGGCAAGAATCTTGCTACCTATACTCCTAGTGTTGACATGGGAGCTTTTGTAATTGTGGTATGCATATCCCTTCTAGTCAGAAATCACATTTAAAATAGCCACATTTTTGGACCTTTTTTTGGGATAGTACATTCTGGTGCTTAGCATAACGTCATGATGTCAATTAATATATAGGTAAATGCCGATAAAGTTGCAGTCTCGGGCAAAAAGAGAACCCAAAAACTATACAGGAGGCATTCAGGCAGACCAGGTGGGATGAAAGTTGAAACTTTCGATCAGCTTCAACAAAGGATTCCAGAAAGGATCATTGAGCACGCTGTCCGTGGGATGCTTCCAAAGGGAAGGGTGAGATGTCACATTTTTCTTCTTGTTTCTTTTAGTTTTACTTTTATATAAGTTAACTTGTTTTGCAGCTTGGAAGAGATCTTTTTACTCACCTAAAGGTGTACACAGGACCTGACCATCCACACCAAGCGCAAAAGCCGATAGACTTGCCTATAAGAGACAAGAGGATACAGAAACAAACCTAGGTTCTTTTTCCTTTTTGAATTATCGTTTCAAGTTGTACTTGAAAAGTGCACAACAATGGTTCAAGCATATTCCTTCTATCCTTTTATGTAATTCCAAGATGTAGGAGGGATGACAAATTGCTATAATCCCACTTTTGTCACTAGTTAATTACCGCCGATCTAATTCTTGAGCGAGATATTATACATTTGTACAATATCTGGTTCTAAGTATTGGGAAACGCCAGATGGCACCAATGGCTGCGGTCCATGTTTTCATTCTTTACTGCAAATTGACTGATTCGACATGTGGGCTTGATTGTGCAAGCTGAAGTGGTTGGGATCGTGTTATCATGAAAAAAATACATATATTATCATCTGGTCCCTATCCCCTTGTTCTTCTCTTGCCCCTTACCTCCGGCCGCAGTGATTATGGATGTAAAAACTTTTATTACTTTGACGAACCAGGTCAAGAGCCTTGGATAGATTCAGTAGATGCAAACTTGATATGCATTGTTGCAGTTAAATCAAAGATGTATTTCAAAAACATAGAAGACAGGATTATGCAGAACTAAATGCAAATAATTTGCTGTAATTGTTACAAACATAATTACTTAATTAGTCAAAGTAAGTTGTTGAAGACAGTGGTGTTGATTATTGGGGACTGGTTGGTGGACAAGGGTGAGCTTTTCGTTAAAAAGCATGGTAAATATCAATTGCTTGTGCTTCATAAAACTTACACCGTGAATAATGGAAATTATATGGGCATGAATGGGATTGATAACGCCTCTAACGCCGCCCTTTTGGCGTTATAGGGGCATGAAGAGGGAGGGATGTTTCAAGTGTGATGCCTAACGAAGAGAAAATAATGGAAAGTAATAATTGAAAGGACATTAAGGAGCGTTAACCATTACACATTTTTGAAGAGGCGTTATAATGCTAATGTAGTAGAAAATGCCCCTTAGGCGACCTTAAACCATTACGGATGGTCTTAGGTGAATCCCAAATCATTAGGAGAGATACCAGCCATAAACAATGCCTCACATTAAGTAGCACTAGTTACAATGTGTTGTGTGGTAGAAATCCATGGTCGGTGACCTCGTTAGAAGTTTTCACTTGGGCAACAAAAATACAAATTTGTGATCTTGTTAGCAAAGCTTGCGGCAACGTTATAGCTATACAATCTCCAGAAGTAAACATTGACCACCATATGATTACCACTAGTTACAATTTATTGGTTTAAGGCCACCATTTAGCCAAACTTATAGCTAGGTGTGAATGCTAAATAAAAAGTTAATGGTTGGCAGTAGGCCCTATTAATTTGTATGTACTAAAGAAAGACATTTAGAAACACAAACGATATATAAACATTTGATAACTAAATAAATGCGAATGTCACATATACAATTCAATCAAAACATCTCAATAAACTGAAATAGAATACTTATACTTTAGAGTAAAGTGCACGGATGGTCCCTGTGGTTTGCCTAAATTTAAACTCTACTCCTCAGCGTTTCGAAATTACACGTATGGGATCTGTGGTTTGTATTTTTTTCATTGATGGTCCCTGACTTGGATGGAG
Organism: Ambrosia artemisiifolia; assembly: GCA_032199755.1. Classification (NCBI taxonomy): domain Eukaryota; kingdom Viridiplantae; phylum Streptophyta; class Magnoliopsida; order Asterales; family Asteraceae; genus Ambrosia; species Ambrosia artemisiifolia. The sequence continues at coordinate 25,099,237 of CM063527.1, forward strand.
GTTAAGTTTTTCAGTCAAGTCAATGTGAAATTACTAAATTACCCCTCTTTAAAAAAATAAAAAAAACCCACCACCACCATATTCTCTTCTCAACCCCTCTGTTATATCTCCTCTTCTCAAACCCACCAACCATCACCAACCACAACCATCACCACTACCATCTTTCTCTCTCTCTCTAGCCCTCTCTTCGTCTCTCGCTAAACCTTTCCCTCTCTCCATCATCTCGTCTCTCCCTCTCTCCTGTAAAGCAACGGCCGGCCACCACCGAGGATGGTGATGGCGGCGCTGTGTACTACATCAAATCCTTCATCTCCTTCCCAAACATGACCCATCATTAACAACCACCTCTCCTCGTCATCACCACACCACTATCACCTGTAACCACTATAGAACCCACAATCATGAACCATCACTAACCATCAGCCATCACTCATCACTATTAACAATTGGTCATCACTACAACCCCTTATCATCTGTCACCACCACCGGTTCCCCACCATAACCACCACAATCAAACCCCACCTCCGTACAGATCCATCATCATCATCATCATCATCTCCTTCATAGGTTATGACCAAAAAGAAAGGGGAGGTTTGGGTTTTACCTTGTTACTCCCTGATACCCGGTGATAAGGTGTCACCGCCGTCGGATTCACCGCTCGAACACCGTCGTCTGCCCCTTTCCTCGTTAACAGATCCGGCTGACCGGAGGCCATGGCCGGTATCTTCCTTCTCCTTCGTCTTCCTCTCTCTCCTCTGCCTTCTTTCTCTATCTTTCTGTCGATCTCTTTCTCCTCTTCTACGTCTTTCTCTACAGGTTCTGAGCATGGGTAAGGAGTTCATGGGTATGTTGTTCGGGAGCCAGGCGTCGGAGCTTCGCCGGTCCCTCTGCGGTGGACGTCGGGGACCATCTGGTCTTCTTTCCTCTTTCCAGTACATACTGAAGTTGGGTTAGGGTTGGGGTTCGGTGGTACTGAAGTTGGGTTAGGGTTGGGGTTGGGGTTGGGTACGACGGTGGTTCGTTGACTTTGACGAATTTGTGGTGGTGGTGGTGGTTGGAGGAGATGGAGGGGTGATGTTGGTTGTTTGAGGAGGAGGAGGAGGTGGTGGTGGTGGTGCTGGTCATATACACAAAAGATTAAACTGCTTGGATGGTCAATATGGGTATTTTGGTCATTTTACATGACTTAACTGATAAAATTTAACGACGTTAGCTGGTAGGCACCAAAATGTTATAAAATGTCAACGTTGGGAACCATTGAAAATATATGGGGGCATACGTGAAATTTGGGCAAACCACAAGGACCATCCGTGCACTTTACTCTATACTTTATACGTATATGTGGGTGTAATATATATGTACTATGCTTTTAAAATAACTTAAACAAAAAAGTGTTTTGTTGAAAAAAAGAAAAAATAAAGTACGTACCATAGGATAACGCCATTGGTTATATGTATATATCCTCCTTCTTCTTCCCTTGGTTATATGTATATCCTCCTCCTTCTTCCTTTTCTCACATGTAACTTCGTTTTTTTTTCTTTTTTCCCAATACCGCCTCTTTTCTTCATTTCTTTTTTGAGTGGGTGCATACCCCCTCCTCAACCCAAGGTTCATCCGCCCCTGCAAACATTGTAGAGAAAACTGTCACAATTGAACTCTCTTGTCTTGCTTCTTTATTCTTTTTCTTTACAAGATATTGGTATACATGTCGACATTGGTTTTGGTTAACTTTTTAAATAAAAAATATAATAAACTAAAACAAAATGGGTCAAAACTCTATAACAAAGCCTTTATTCCCCAGATTTATGTCAAGATAATATTTCTATAATCATATTGAGTTAAAGGTTATTTGTTGGGCCAACAAGCACTTGAGGGGACAATTTGGTGAGGTCGATTTGGCGTTATAGGGGCATGAAGAGGGAGGGATGTTTCAAGTATGATGCCTAACGAATAGAAGATAATGGAAAGTAATAATTGAAAGGACAATAAGGGGCGTTAACCACTACACATTTTTGAAGAGGCGTTATAATGCTCATGTGGTAGAAAATGCCCCTTAGGCGACCTTAACCATTACGGATGGTCTTAGGTGAATCCCAAATCGTTAGGAGAGATACCAACCATAAACAATGCCTCACGTTATGTAGCACAAACGCATATTGGGTGTGTTAGAATGTGGATGAGAGAACAACACAATTAAGTGTGTTGTGTGTTAGAAATCTATGGTCGGTGACCTCGTAAGAAGTTTTCACTTGGGCAACAAAAATACAAATTTGTGATCTTGTAAGCAAAGGTTGCGGCAACGTTATGGCTAAACAATCTCCAGAAGTAAACGTTGACCACCATATGATTACCACTAGTTAAAGTTTATTGGTTTTAGGCCACCATTTAGCCAAACATATAGCTAGGTGTGAATGCTAAATAAAAAGTTAACGGTTGACAGTAGGCCCTATTAATTTGTATGTACTAAAGAAAGACATTTAGAAACACAAACGATATATAAACATTTGATAACTAAATAAATGCGAATGTCAGATATACAATTCAATCAAAACATCTCAATAAATTGAAATAGAATACTTATACTTTAGAGTAAAGTGCACGGATGGTCCCTGTGGTTTGCCTAAATTTAAACTCTGCTCTTCAGCGTTTCGAAATTACATGTATGGGATCTGTGGTTTTTATTTTGTTTCATTGATGGTCCCTGACTTAGATGGAGGTTAAGTTTTTCAGTTAAGTCAATGTGAAATTACTAAATTACTCCTTTTTAAAAAAAAATAAAAAAAGCCCACCACCACCATATTCTCTTCTCAACCCCTCTGTTATATCTCCTCTTCTCAAACCCACCAACCATCACCACTACCATCTTTCTCTCTCTCTCTCTAGCCCTCTCTTCGTCTCTCTCTAGCCCCCTCCCTCTCTCCATCATCTCGTCTCTCCCTCTCTCCTGTAAAGCAACGGCCGGCCACCACCGGGGATGGTGGTGGCGGCGCTGTGTACTACATCAAATCCTTCATCTCCTTCCCAAACATGACCCATCATTAACAACCACCTCTCCTCGTCATCACCGCACCACTATCACCTGTAACCACTATAGAACCCACAATCGTGAACCATCACTAACCATCAGCCATCACTCATCACTATTAACAATTGGTCATCACTACAACCCCTTGTCATCTGTCACCACCACCGGTTCCCCACCATAACCACCACAATCAAACCCCACCTCAGTACAGATCCATCATCATCATCATCTCCTTCATAGGTTATGACCAAAAAGAAAGGGGAGGTTTGGGTTTTACCTTGTTATTCCAAGATACCCGGTGATAAGGTGTCACCGCCATCGGATTCACCGCTCGAACACCGTCGTCTGCCCCTTTCCTCGTTAACAGATCCGGCTGACCGGAGGCCATGGCCGGTATCTTCCTTCTCCTTCGTCTTCCTCTTTCTCTCCTCTGCCTTCTTCCTCTATCTTTCTGTCTATCTCTTTCTCCTCTTCTACGTCTTTCTCTAAAGGTTCTGAGCATGGGTAAGGAGTTCATGGGTATGTTGTTCCGGAGCCGGCCGTCGGAGCTTCGCCGGTCCCTCTTCCGTGGACGCCGGGGACCATCTGGTCTTCTTTCTTCTTTCCAGTACATACTGAAGTTAGGTTAGGGTTGGGGTTCGGTGGTACTGAAGTTGGGTTAGGGTTGGGTATGACGGTGGTTCGTTGACTTTGACGAATTTGTGGTGGTGGTGGTGGTTGGAGGAGATGGAGGGGTGATGTTGGTTGTTTGAGGAGGAGGAGGAGGTCGTGGGGCTGGTCATATACACAAAAGATTAAACTGCTTGGATGGTCCCTATGGGTATTTTGGTCATTTTACATGACTTAACTGATAAAATTTAACGACGTTAGCTAGTAGGGACCAAAATTTTATAAAATGTCAACGTTGGGGACCATTGAAAATATATGGTGGCATACATGAAATTTGGGCAAACCACAAGGACCATCCGTGCACTTTACTCTATACTTTATATGTATACGTATATGTGGGTGTAATATATATGTACTATGCTTTTAAAATAACTTAAACAAAAAAGTGTTTTGTTGAAAAAAAGAAAAAATATAGTACGTACCATAGGATAAAGCCCTTGGTTCTATGTATATCCTCCTCCTTCTTCCCTTGCTTATATGTATATCCTCCTTCTTCTTCCTTTTCTCACCTGGAACTTCGTTTTTTCATTTTTTTCCCAATACCACCTCTTTTCTTCATTTCTTTTTTGAGTGGGTGCATACCCCCCTCCTCAACCCAAGGTCCATCCGCCCCTACAAACATTGTAGTGAAAAATGTCGCAATTGAACTCTTTTGTCTTGCTTCTTTAATCTTTTTCTTTACAAGATATTGGTATACATGTCGACATGGGTTTTGGTTATCCTTTTAAATAAAAAATATAGTAAACTAAAACAAAATAGGTCAAAACTCTATAACAATGCCTTTATTCCCCAGATTTATGTCAAGATAATATTTCTATAATGATATTGAGTTAAAGGTTATTTGTTGGGCCAACAAGCACTCGAGGTGACAATTTGGAGAGGTCGATTTGGCGTTATAGGGGCATGAAGAAGGAGGGATGTTTCATGTATGATGCCTAACGAATAGAAAATAATGGAAAGTAATAATTGAAAGGGCATTAAGGGGCGTTAACCACTACACATTTTTGAAGAGGCGTTATAATGTTCATGTGGTAGAAAATGCCCCTTAGGCGACCTTAACCATTACGGATGGTCTTAGATGAATCCCAAATCGTTAGGAGAGATACGAGCCAAAAACAATGCCTCACGTTATGTAGCACTAACGCATATTGGGTGTGTTAGAATGTGGATGAGAGAAAAACACAATTAAGTGTGTTGTGTGGTAGAAATCCATAGTCGGTGACCTCGTTAGAAGTTTTCACTTGGGCAACAAAAATACAAATTTGTGATCTTGTAAGCAAAGCTTGCGGCAACGTTATGGCTAAACAATCTCCATAAGTAAACATTGACCATCAAATGATTACCACTAGTTACAATTTATTGGTTTTAGGCCACCATTTAGTCAAACTTATAGCTAGGTGTGAATGCTAAATAAAAAGTTAATGGTTAACAGTAGGCCCTATTATGTTGTATATACTAAAGAAAAATATTTAGAAACACAAACGATATATAATCATTTGATAACTAAATGAACGCGAATGTTAGATATACAATTCAATTAAAACATCTCAATAAATTGAAATAGAATACTTATACTTTATATGTATATACGTATATGTTGGTGTAATATATATGTACTATGCTTTTAAAATAACTTAAACAAAAAAGTGTTTTGTTGAAAAAAAAAACAATAAAGTACGTACCATAGGATAAAGCCCTTGGTTATATGTATATATCCTCCTTCTTCTTCCCTTGGTAATTTGTATATCCTCCTTCTTCTTCCTTTTCTCACCCGTAACTTCGTTTTTTTCTTTTCTTTTTTCCCAATACTGCCTCTTTGCTTCATTTCTTTTTTTTAGTGGGTGCATACCCCCCTCCTCAACCCAAGGTCCATCCGCCCCTGCAAACATTGTAGTGAAAAATGTCGCAATTGAACTCTCTTGTCTTGCTTCTTTATTCTTTTCCTTTACAAGATATTGGTATACATATTGACATGGGTTTTGGTTAACTTTTTAAATAAAAAATATAATAAACTAAAACAAAATGGGTCAAAACTCTATAACAATACCTTTATTCCCCAGATTTATGTCAAGATAATATTTCTATAATCATATTGAGTTAAAGATTATTTGTTGGGCCAACAAGCACTCGAGGTGACAATTTGGAGAGGTCGATTTGGCGTTATAGAGGCATGAAAAGGGAGGGATGTTTCAAGTATGATGCCTAAAGGAGAGAAAATAATGGAAAGTAATAATTGAAAAGGCATTAAAGGCGTTAACCATTACACATTTTTGAAGAGGTGTTATAATGCTCTTGTGGTAGAAAATGCCCCTTAGGCGACCTTAACCATTACGGATGGTCTAAGGTGAAACCCAAATCGTTAGGAGAGATACAAGCCATAAACAATGCCTCACGTTATCTAGTACTAACGCATATTGGGTGTGTTAGAATGTGGATGAGAATAAAACACAATTAAGTGTGTTGTGTGGTAGAAATCCATGGTCTGTGACCTCCTTAGAAGTTTTCACTTGGGCAACAAAAATACAAATTTGTGATCTTGTTAGCAAAGCTTGCGGCAACGTTATGGCTAAACAATCTCAAGAAGTAAACATTGACCACCATATGATTACCACTAGTTACAATTTATTGGTTTTAGTCCACCAACATTGACCACTAGTTACAACTTATAGCTAGGTGTGAATGCTAAATAAAAAGTTAATGGTTGACAGTAGGCCCTATTAATTTGTATGTACTAAAGAAAGACATTTAGAAACACAAATGTTATATAAACATTTGATAACTAAATGAATGCGAATGTCAGATATACAATTCAATCAAAACATCTCAATAAATTAAAATAGAATACTTATTGTGACACCCGGCAAACTCCGGTTAGTAACTTTTGAAAACCCAGTAAGTCTACCTTAGCGAGTCGTGCATACATTACACATGACAGGGTCAGTTGAGTCGAGTCGCACTAAGTACTTGTCCAGGGATCAATGATTCGGAGGATCATTGGGGTTTTAAAACACCCAGGTCTCGAGTCCCGGGAATTGGTGAACGAATGTGAACGTGTTTGTTTTCATGAATTATGTGTTTATAATCATTATGTGATTTGTCGGTATGTGAGTGCGTGTTTATATGTGTTAAGATGGTGATTACGCGTAATTGCATGACATTATAGGTGATTACGCGTAATTGCATGCTGATAGGGGGTGATTGGCCTAATCGCCAATAGGGTAGGCGATTAGGAGGATTGGGAAGGCGATTAGAGCCCTAATCGCCTATAGGGAAAGCGATTAGAGCCCTAATTGCCAATAGCTATAGGCGATTAGGAGCCCTAATCGCCTATACTGCTGCGTAATCGCCTGACGTGTTTTAAACGACTAGAAACGCCTATAAATACCACCCTTGACTTGTAAAACATCATTTGTGCAACCCTAGCTGTCCCATAACCTCTCCCAACTCACAAACACCCTACCCTCTGGAACACGTTTTTGCATCAAAACCCACCTTTCCAAGCCTTACACCTCATTTTCTTACAAATCTAAGGTGTGTTCTTCATCCCCAAAACTTTGTATGTTATTGTTTTGCTCCCTAAAAGTCCAGACCTGATTTCTAAACTATTGTGTCTTTGAAATCCTATTAAAAACAGTTTCTAAACAAACCCAAACCTCTATGCGTGTTAAATGTGTTATATTCATATAAAGGTAGGATTTTTATTATTGAAATATGAGTGTTCTTGTGTTATTGATATGTTTCTAGCTTATATGATTTATTATGATGTTTACCTAGGAGTTTGGATGGTTATAGTTGTGTATTGTTAATAATAGATGTTTAGACCCGTTTGAAGGATTATGTGGAATCTATGATATTATGATGTGTTTTGTTGATTGTTTAAGATTAGGGTTTGCTTTAGGATGATGCTAGAACAGTAGGATATTATCGAACAACGTCGTTATGAGATGAAATCTGGATATTTGCCATTTAGGGCAAACTTTGCATGTTGATGTGATGTTTACATGTTAAATATGCTATTTTGGGAAACGCTCGCATTCGGGACTGTTAGAATGATGATAATTTAGGGGTTTTGCTTGGAATAGGTTTATTAATGTTTTGGGCTTGATATTTGGTGTTTCCACACGTTTCGGATCTGATTTGGAGGGTTAAACGTGCGAAAAATCATAATAGAACTGCAGGGGGCGATTAGGAATCCTAATCGCCTATGCTGAAGGTGATTAGGAGCCTAATAGCCTGTAAGGTAGGCAATTGGGAGCCTAATCGCCTATAGGGTAGGCGATTGGGGGCCTAATCGCCTATACTGAAGGTGATTACGATCCTAATCACTAGTTAGATCCTGAAATGCATGTGGTATAGGCCTAATCGCCTACAAGGTACTAGAATAGGCCTAATTGCCTATAGCTATAGGCGATTAGATCCTAAATGCCTATACTATAGGCGATTACCCTTCCTAATTGCTAGTTGACTTTTCCTAATTGCTAGTTGACTTTTCCTAATTGCTAGTTGACTTTTCCTAATCGCATGTACTGCTGCTGTAAGTGTATTTTGACATTTCGAGACCCGATTTGACACCTAGGAACATGCTAGGAACCCCGTGACATACCTAGTAACTTGATAACACGTGCTCAGACTTATTTATGCGTTATTAGAACTATATGCTAGATTTGGTGAACTCTTACACGTGTTAAGTGTTGTTTGCATATATGGTATGATACCCTGTATAAGATGAACACGTGGGATGTCGGGTCACAAATGGGATGTCGAGTCTTGTCTCACGTAGTCTAGTTGTCAGTCAAACGCATTTTCAAACATATAATGGTCATGGACTGGACATTTAGGGACTAATGAACCCAACGGGTTATTAGTCTAACTTTACACACATCTTATGATAGGTCGCCACTAGTTGGGGCTATCATACACATATCGGTTTACTTGTTAACTGAAGACGCAACCAAAGGTGAGTTCACGGCCCCACACTTTACTGTTTTTGTTTTCAGGGGAGAAACATGCTTAAACTCTTTTATCACACATCTTCATGTTATACTATGGCTAACATCTTATTACTATACGGTTCATCAAAGTCCTTTAGAAACCACTAATGCGGGAATGTAGCGGGGAGGTATGGATAGCGCTATTGGGAACTGACAAACCCCACTCGACGGCCGGAGGCCGGGCGGGTGCATATTGTCTCTAAACACACAAGGCCTACCGGTGATGACGGTAGTCCGTAAATAAGGGTTACACATTAAAACACAGTCATGGTTTCACCCGTAGTAGTAATATTACATAACGCCTAGCTAGCGTTCACACAAGCATAGTAGTAACGGTAACGGTTTTCAAGGATTGGACTAAACATTTGAATAAAACCTGTGAACTCACCAACATTATATATTGACCTTTTTAGCACGTTTTCTCAGGTCGCTAAGGTAGCAGATGTCAGCTAGGCGCACGGAGTCGCACTGGAGTCGTACTCGCGTCTAGGTCCATAATGCATGTTTTTGGGATGATAAACTTTTGAACTTATGTTTCTATTTCCTTTTGACTATTGTAAAACATAAATGCTTCCTGTTGGATCAGTGGCTATGTTTATGAACACTTATGTGTTATCAGATTTGTATATGAGTTTATTAAGCAGCGGAAATACAAGTGTTCAAAGGTCTAAAAGATCACTTTGATGAGGAGTTATTACTCCCCCTTGACTGAACAATAAATGAGAAACAATAAACAGTTTAAGTATAAAGCAGTAATAGCAATTTATGTTTCTCAGATGTGAAATGGAATTATAAGTTTAAATCCCGAAGGATTTCAATATAAGTTCAAAGATATTACACAAAATCACATATATAAAATAGATGAACAAACTCATCTATTTATAGACCAAAGGACTAAACCTTTGTCTGAAGTAATCTAAGATATTTCGGCTAAAGATAAGGTTACTAAAGTCTTTACATCGAAACTTGTAATCAAGACTTTAACAAAACAATATAATAGTAAAACTACAAACTGCTGATCTAAGTCGGTTAGAAGCTTCTGATGCAAAGTGCTGATGAGTGACAAACTGCTGATGAGCAGTTTGTCTTCAGTAGTTCTTCAGTGAAATGTCTGGTTAGACTTAGGCAGTTCTATAGTTCTTCAGTGCTGACGAGTTTACTCTTCAGTACTTTGGTGTTTGTTCTTCAGTACTTCTTCTTTTGTTCTTCAGCAGTTCTATACTTAGGCAGATATGAAATAGACTAAGGTTATCAAAAGGTGGTTTCGTCAATCCTCTTTGTCCCAACAATCTCCCCCTGGATTGATGAAGCCAAAACCTTATCTATTCTTTATTGTTCATCTTTTCTCCCTTCTAATATCCTCCAGATCTCTGCTGTCATCCGGGTAGTAAGGGTACATCTTTGTTGCTCAGTGAGAGGACCAAGTTCAGGTGTTAAATGCTGAATGGTAAGAAGGTCTTTGGACGATAAAACACTCAACTCCTTTGAGTTTCTATAGACCTTACTTGAACGGTCTCTCCTGGTCACAAGTACTGAGTTGGATTCAGTAAATGACCATTTCACAATGTTTACCTTTGACCTGTCAAAGTCAGAGGCATAGGAAACCAAACCTGTTTCCTTAGGTTGACCTGATTGAGGAATGTCTTCTATTTCAGTGACTCTCAGGTGAGATTCTTGACTTCCTTGTAGTTCAGCAGCACCTTGGATTGGCATGTTGGGCAGGTGATGCTCTGTAACAACCCTTGTATGTGTTTTCTCTTGGATGGATTGTTGTAGCTGATAAGCATAGGTAGCCTTGTCTCTGAATTGGGTCAAGATGGGTTTCTCTTCAACATCAAAATCACCATGTACAAGCTGATCTCCTTCTAGCAAAATCATTTTGAAGTCAGTCTTGACAATGGGATCTCCATCTGCTTTTCTCTTGGTGGCTGGCCTTCTTAATGCACCAGATGATCTCTTGACAATAGAAGTTGTTTGGACTTCTGGAGTTTCAAACCTCTCTGGTTCAGCAACTTTCTTTGCTTTGAATTTCTTGTAAGCCTCATAAAGAGTTTGTTCTTTCCATTTGCTGATTGAGGCTTTTGAACCATAGCCATTTGCCACTAATTCTTCAATCACTTCAGCTCTTTTGGCTTTCCTCTCATTTTCTGTTGCTATTCTATCAGATAACATTTGTGCTCTTCTGGTCAGCTCTTGTGTTGAGAGTCTTTTGAGGGCCACTTGCTTTGATTTGGAGTTCTTTGTAATGAATGTTATAAGCTGTACTCTTTTGTCTTCTTCAGCAGCAGCTTCAAGTGCTCTCTCTTCAGCCTCAAGCTCATCAAGTTTCTCTTGGTACTTGATCAATTTTTCTTCAAAGCTCAAATCATCTCTAGCTTCTAGGCTGTTCCATACTCTGTCTTCTTTTGCCTTCTTTGCAGCCTCTTTTAAACTCTTCTCCAATAAATCTTTTGACATGCTGATGGGAGTAGGGCTTAAAACAGTTGTGGAAGTTGTTGTAGGCAAAGGAGTGGGAGCATGTTCTCTTTCAGTTGCCTTAGGAACTTCTGATGATGGTTTAGGAGGTAAAACTGCTGATGTGGTAACTGGAGTCACAACTGCTGAAGGATTGTCTTCAGTAGTTTGAGAAATGTGATCAGCAGTTCCCTCTGATGCCTTAGATAATTTGAACTCTGGTGCTACTTCTTTTCCTGGTCTTTGTTTTGGCATATCAGCTTCTGGATCAGGAGTTTGTCTTTGTGTTGTAGCAACTTCAGTTGGTTCCTTAATCATCTCCCCCTTTTTGGCTTCATCCACTTCTGGAAGCCTAATAGAATGAGATGTTGCAGCAGACAACCTTGCTAGTTGATCTTGTGTTTGATCCATCTTCTTGTTCAACTCAGCAAGTCTCGAGTTGATCAACCCAAACTGATTGTTAGCTTTTAACTCCCAAGCAGTTGTGAAGGGTTTGAGTTGATCAGTAATAATTTGTTTGAGTGCCTGATACAGGGGACCATCTGGGCTGCATAGGTGGTTCAAGTCTATGCTTGTGAGCCCAGTGAATTGGGTAGGTTGTTTTGGTGAAGGGGTGCTTTTTGGGTGATCTTCAGATTGCTCTGAGGATGCCAGTTTTGGGGATTTTTGGGCTAACTGGTCTTTAACCTGATCCTTGGTGACCAGCTTCTTGAGCTTGGATACCTTAGATTCAGGACCTTCAATATTAACCGTCAATTCAGTTTGTGGAATGTTTGATTCATCAACCAATTTAATGGAATCATCTGAATCCCTGATAGTGTCCTCAGAGAGGGCAGGATCAGTTATATCATGAGCTGGACCCAAACCAGTAGTCTCATGAACCTCTTTGTCTTGGTACTGAGGTTTTCCTACTTCTGGCCTTAGGCCTTCATCAGTAGTTGCCAAGTTTGAGGTCTTAGCTATGTTACTACTGTCCTCAGGTTCACCACTTAAGTGAGTAGTAGCAGCCTCAAAAGTATCAAAAGTTTGTAAGTTTGGGCTTACAAACTTTTGTTCATCCTCATGTCTCTGGGTTGGGCTAAGAGGATCCACATTCATGTCAACTTCTGAAGGCATCTCCCCAATTTGATGTGTTGCTAGGGGAGTGACATGTGGTGAATGGGTTCCTTTTAGTCCTGAGAGAAGTTGGGCAATTTCTATTGTTGTGTGTGAGGGTTCAGGTTCAGTAGTTGTTAGGGGTTGGTGTTCAGGAGTTTTGATGGGTTCAGGGTTGGTTTCAGCAGTTTCAAAGGCAGGGTCAACAGTTATTGGTTTCTTAATTTTCTTTCTTTGAAAAATAACTGTGACTGGTTTTCTTTTTGGTGGAGAAGGAGTGTGCTGAGAGGATGTTTCAGCCACTTCCTTTTCAAGTGCAGATTGCACATCAGTAGTTTCAGGTTTCTCCACTTCCTGAACTTTCTTTTTCAGTGACTTGGTTTGTTTTGGTTTTTGTTGTTTAGGCTTTTGAGTTTTCTTTTTGGGTTTGGAAGATGTGGGTTCCTTGGGGATGGGTTGTTCTTCCCCTTGGTCATCTTCTAGCATAAGTGCTGGTTTGTTGTGCCTAGAGAATACTTGAGCAGTTAAAGGGTTTAAAGTTGTTGTTTTTCCCTCAAGTACTCCCTCTCCAAGTTCTTTTATTATGCATTGCATAACAAACCTTGGATACAACAAAAATTTCTTTTTATCATTTTCATGATGTAAAACCAGTTCATTGAAAAATAATTTTGATGCCTTGAAAGAAGTTTCATTTATGATGGAATGAAAAATAGGTTGAAAAGTTGAAGGCATCTGATCTATTGACCTAGTTTTTGGACTAAGACACATAACAATATAATGAAATAACAGTTTATATTGAGGGTCAAAATATTTCTTATAAACTGTTGCTTGTGCCAAAGTACCTTGATAGCCACACTCTGTCATGGTTAGATGAATATCTGAGGTTGGAATATGCTCAGGTGACTCAGAATCCTTCAAACCAAGCCTGATGCTTAGTGTTTCTGGTGAGATGGCCATCAGTTTCCCTTTCATGGAAGATTTGAGGGAAATCACTTCATTGTTCACCTTCACCGTCTCTGAATTTGCCCAGAACTCATTAAGAGTTTCTTCATGAATTGGTGGATCGATGGTGAAAGCATCATAGTATTGGGATTTCATGATGAGATCAAGTATCTCATCATACTGGGACCAGGCTTCATCTTTAACAAAGTAGCCTCTTTGGTTGTGTCCCTGTTTTAACACGAGAGCCATGGTTGTTTTTGATCGAACAGTAATTTTAGGTTAGAGAAGGGGTTTTGCTTTGAATTTGAGAGAGAAAGAGGGAATTTTGCTTTTTGAATGGATAAGTGTTGGAACAGGGTATTTATCAGAAGTTTTTAACCGACTAGGTCAAACTTCTGATGAGTGAAAAGTCTGTTTTACCCTTTTAGTCAAACTGCTGAAGAAGAAAGGTTTCTTCATCAGTGGTTTTAGTTATCTCATCAGCAGTTTCAACTGCTGATGCAAATGACTTTTAAAACACTTTTCTAACTTCTGATTTTCATCAGTAGTTATATCCATTTTGAAAATATCCCATTTTTGATGTTTATCAGTAGTTTTCAAAATTTGGTCATCAGAACTTTCTCTTTCTCAAATTTTTGGTCTTCAGAGGTTTGTGACAGGTAAGTATGTAAGTGAAAAATAAAATATGTGCAGAATTAAAAAGTGAAACACTTACAGACTTTCTTCTAAGTTTAACATCCCAAGCATGGATACTAACCTCTGAAAAGTTGTTGAATCAAGGGGTTTGGTGAAAATGTCAGCTATTTGATTAGCTGTTGTGACATGTTTCACTTCAATCTTGCCTTTTTCATAGCAATCTCTTATGAAATGATACCTGATTTCAATGTGTTTAGTTTTTGAAAACTGAACAGGATTTTGAATGATGCTAATGGCAGATTTGCTGTCTACTAAAAGTGGGGTCTTGGTCTCTTTGATTCCATAATCAAGCAGTTGATATTGGAGCCATTGTATCTGTGAAGTACAGCTTGCAGCAGCAATGTATTCAGCTTCAGCTGTTGAAGTTGCCACAGATGTTTGTTTCTTTGATTGCCAGGACACCAGACAGTTTCCTAAGAATTGACAACCACCAGATGTTGATTTTCTTGACATTTTGCAGCCAGCATAGTCACTATCTGAAAAAGCAGTTAACTTGGTATTGCTTGAAGCAGGATACCAAATTCCTAAAGTAGGAGTTCCTTTCAGATATCTGAAGATTCTTTTGACTGCAATTAGATGAGATTCTCTTGGTGCAGATTGGTATCTAGCACAGACACAAGTTGAAAACATGATATCTGGTCTAGAAGCAGTTAGATATAAAAGAGAACCTATCATACATCTATACATGGTTTGATCAATGTGTTTCCCTTGATCATCTGGTTCAACTTGTGTGATTGGTGTCATGGGAGTGGAACATGTTTTACAGTCTTGTAAAGAAAATTTGTTTAATAATTCTTTAACATATTTTGATTGATGTATAAATGTTCCATTTGACTGTTGCTTGATTTGCAGTCCCAAAAAGTACTGCAATTCTCCCATTGTACTCATTTCAAATTTTGATTGCATGAGTTTCTTAAATTCTTCACACAGTTTTGAATTTGTTGAACCAAATATGATATCATCAACATAAATTTGAACAAGTAAGACATGATTCCCAACATGTTTTATGAAAAGAGTTTTATCAATGGGTCCCCTTGAGAAGTGATTCTTTAGTAAAAAGTTGGAAAGTGTTTCATACCAGGCTCTTGGAGCCTGTTTTAGCCCATAAAGAGCTTTGTCAAGTCTGTAAACCCAATCAGGATGAGAAGGATCCTCAAACCCTGGAGGTTGACAGACATACACTTCCTCTTTTATTTTTCCATATAAAAATGCACTTTTGATATCCATTTGATAAACTTTAATTTTGTTGGAAATTGCATAAGCTAAGAATAACCTGATAGCTTCAAGTCTTGCAACTGGTGCAAAGGTTTCATCATAATCAATTCCTTCCTCTTGGGAATAACCTTGTACCACTAGTCTTGCTTTGTTCTTGATGATCATACCAGCTTCATCTGATTTGTTTCTGAAGACCCATCTTGTTCCAATTGGTTGCTTATTTTCAGGTAAGGGACAGATTTCCCAAACCTGTTGTTTCTTGAATTGAAGCAACTCTTCTTGCATTGCTTGCACCCAATTGTTGTCTTTGAGGGCTTCTTGATACTTCTTTGGTTCCAACTGAGAGATGAATGCTGAGAATAAGCAAAAGTTGGAAAGCTGGTTTCTTGTAAGTACCCCTGATGCAATATCACCCATGATTTGATCCAATGGATGATCCTTGTGTTCAATCAGTTGTTGTAAACCTGTACTGGATGATGGCTCTACAGGTTCTTCAAATAAACCACTGAGATTGATAATATCTGGTTCAGCTGTTATTTGAACTTAAGGAGTTTTAGGTTCAGCTGAATCAGTAGTTTCAAAATGTTCATCAGTAGTTCCTGAAGTTGAAGCTATTGAAACTTCTGAAGGTTTAATAGTTGATCTTCTGACTGTGTTTGGAGTCCATGGTGCAGGACTATCATCTTCAAATCCTTGAAAACCATTTTGAGGAGGTTTGGATGATTCAACAGTCTTTTCAGGTCCGAAATGAAAATTGTCAAGATCAAATAATTCAGCAGGATTTGCTGGAATAAGAGTGTGTTTTGATTCATTGAACTTGACATTCAGTGTTTCTTCTACTATCTTGGTTCTTGAATTAAAAACTTTGTAAGCTTTTCTCAAAGGAGAATAACCAAGAAAATAACCTGTGTCAACTTTTGCAGCAAACTTAGAAATAGAGTCTTTGATGTTGAGGATATAACATTGACATCCAAAAGCTCTGAAAAAGGAGATAAGAGGCTTTATGCCATGAAGAATTTCATAGGCAGTCTTGGTATGTCTCTTATTGATAAGAACTCTATTTTGAACATAACATGCAGTGTTGACTGCTTCAGCCCAAAAATACAAAGGTAGGCCTGAATCAGCTAACATTGTTCTGGCTGCTTCAATTAAGGTTCTGTTCTTCCTTTCTACCACACCATTTTGTTCAGGAGTTCTGGGAATGCTGAATTGTCTAACAATCCCTTTAGACAAACAGAATTCATCCTGAGTTTTATTCCCGAACTCTGTCCCATTGTCACTCCTGATGACTTTGACAGATAGAGAGTATTGCTTCTCTACTTGTAGAATAAAGAATTTGATGATTTCAGCTGCCTCATCCTTGGAATATAAGAAGAAGACCCATGTGAATCTTGAGTAGTCATCAATGATGACCAAGCAGTACTTCTTCTTACCAAGGCTCATAATCTTGACTGGTCCAAATAAGTCCATATGGAGTAGTTGAAGACATGCAGTTGTTTTTGATTCTTCAATAGACTTATAGGAGGACTTATGCTGTTTACCTTTAAGACAGGAAACACAGTGTTCTTTGCACTGATATTCCTTCAAAGGTAGACCTCTGACCAAGCCCATTTTTGTGACTTTATTGATGGTTTTAAAGTTCACATGGCCAAGTCTCCTATGCCAGAGATCATTTTCTGAAGTTGATGCCTTTGAGAAGAAACAGGCAGTCTTGTTCAATACTTTGTCTTTTTCAATGTCCACTGCATAGACATTGCCACACCTTTTGGCAATCAGCAAAGTATGATCTTCAATAATCTTCTCTATCAACTTCTGGCCTTCTGGTGATATGATCTTGCATGCTGTCTTGGTGAAAAAGGAAGAATATCCTTTGTCACACATTTGTGAGACACTCAGCAAGTTGTACTCAAGGTTTTCAACCAGATTGACCTTGTCAAACTGTATTCTGCCTGAGGATACATTGCCATATCCTAGCACATATCCCTTGGCATTGTTCCCAAAGGACACAGATCCTTCTCTTTGGCTGATAAAATTGTTTATCAGGTATCTGCATCCAGTCATGTGCATTGAGCCTCCACTATCCACATACCATATGCTGTTCAAACCTCTGGAGACCCTCTGCACAAGATAGCAAATTAGTTAGATTTGGCAACCCAAGCCAGTTTGGCTTTGGGTTTGCTCTTGAGAACAGGTGCAGCTTGTTGTGGACCATTTTTAGAAATCCATGTCTTTTTGGCAATGGATTTGTCATTAAGAACAATGGTGGGTTCTTTTTGGTTTCCACCATCAACTTTGGTCATCAGAAGTTTAACCAGGTTTATCAAATCTTTAACTTCAGCAGTTTGTGAAACTGCTGATGAGTTAGGTGAAACTTCTGAAATTGAACTTTGAGAAGATGACCTTTGTTGAGATAAAGGCTTCTTCTTAGAAAGGGTTTTGTTTGATTGTTGTTTGTTGGGAAAAAAGGTATTTAGATAATCTTGTTTTATCTGTTTTCCCACAATCAGTTGTTATCTTTGTTTGTTTAACTGATTTACCTTTCTATATCTACAAAGTTCAGTTATGTGGTTAAACAGACCACATATTTCACATGCTTTTGCCTTCTCTTTCCTTTTAGATAGATCAAGAGAGCTGGAAGGCAGTTTACTGACAAAATCTGATTTTTGAAATAGGTCATCAGCAGTTTTCAGGGTCTCAACTCTTGATGTAGTTGAAACTGCTGATGGCTTATTGTCAGTAGTTTTAACTTCTGCAGTACTTCCCTTTTTGAGGAAGTTCTGATGGTAGGATGTGCATTCCTCCATATCAAAAGTTTGAATCAATTTCTTCCCATCATTATCAGTTTTGTGGGTGAAATCTGTTGGTGATTCAGTGTGGGTATATCCAATGCCAAACTTAACATTGGCTGCAGTTTGTTTGTTAAGTAACATTTGATACCCTTTACAAGACTCAACCCATTTTTCACAATCAACCTTGGTGTCAGCAAGCTCTTGTCTGACATTTCCTAGGCTTTCTATCATTGTTTTAATTTGTGCTTCTGTTTCAATGGATTTATCATTCAGTTTGGAAATTTCTTTGTTTTTCAAAACAATTTTTCTTTCCAAATCACACTTCATTTGTGTGTATTTTCTTTCCATGTCAATGGATTTGCCTTGTAAATGCACATTAGTTTCTCTAATTAAAGCAAATGATTCTTTGCAAGATTTAGTGCAAAGCTTTAACAGAGATTGTTGTGATACCTGTGTGAGAGCAGAATTTGAAGAGTATCCTTCAAAAGCCATTAAGGCAAAGTTCTTTCTGCCATTATCAGGTTCTCCCCAGTTGACATCATAGACCTTATTGTCTGCATCCTGACTGCATTCTGATGTGTCATAAGGAAGATTGCTCCAGTCAACATACCCTGAGGTAAATAAGCTTTGTTGCTGAGGGGGTTGTTGAGTTTGTGCAGGTTGTTGAGCAGTTGGAAATGGAGGCATGAGCTGCTGTTGTTGTTGAGCAGGCATCTGAACATATTGTACTTGTGGCACATATTGAACATGTGGAGCTTGTGCCTGTACAAAATGAGCACTCCCATTAGTTCCATTATTCCTATTATATGAGGGGTTATATTGATTTCAAGAGGACATTGGTTGGTTGTAGCTAGAGCTTCTACATTCTCTAGCAAAGTGTCCCAACTTTTGACACTTATGACATCTCAGTTTAGATTTGTCAAGACCAACTTTTGTTGAATTGTTTAGTCCTGGAAATTTCCTTCCTGACCTTTTATAAAATTTGTTAGTTTTTAAGCTTAACAGGGCCAGTTGGTGCAATATTTCCATTTCTTCTAAGTCATCACTGCTGAAATATTTTAAATCATCCATGATGAAACACATGTTGTCAGCAGTTTGACTCAGTTCTTCATTGTCATAAGCTGGGAAAGATCCATCTGATGAGATCCCAGCTGTTATGTCAATGTGGTCAAAAGAACCAAAATTATTAGAACAGGATGGTGAGTCTTGTCCTAATAAGGCTGTGCTACCCGGAGTATAGTCATCAGCAGTTTTACCAGATTCTTGCAACTTTTTCTTTTGATTAATTTCTCTTTCAAAAGTTAACAATTTACCATGTAACCTAGTTAGGTTTAAGGTGTTAAAATCTGAACTTGTTCTAAGGACTATAGAGTAAGTTTCCCATTTAGAAGGTAGAGATCTTAAAAATCTATGTAACATAGATTCATTTGAATAGATCTGATTATTAATTTTTAACTCAGAAATAAGTGAAGAAAATCTTTCAAATTGTTGAGTTAAAGTTTCTCCTTCTATGTAAGTAAAAGTTTCATATTGTTGAGCCAATATTTCTCTGATGTTGGCTATCACCTCAGCAGTTCCTGCAAACTGCTCTTTTAGGCAATCCCACAGCTCTTTGGCACTTTCACAGTGTAAAAGGCCAGCATAAATTTCATTTGGGAGAGCCATAGCCAACATGGAGAAAGCTTTTGCATCAAGCTCAAATTTTTGGAAATCTTCCTCCGTGTATTCTTTTGGGTCTTTTGGTCTTTCAGTCTTACCCTCTGGATCACTAACAACTGGTTTGTGAGGTCCAAAAACTACAGACCTCCAACATCCAGTGTTTGTTTGGGAAATAGTATGTGCCAACCTTTTTGACCATATGTTATATTCATTTCTGACTAACATAGGAGGTTTGTTGGCAGATCCAGTATTGTAGGGGTCCATTTTTAAGAAGTTTGGATTTGTCAATACTTCTTTAAAGTGATGGATTAAAAAGTAAGCCTTTTATCCTTTATAGAATATCAATATTGAGCCTGTGTCTGAATCTCAATTTGTTAGATTGATTTTGATCAGATTAACCAGTGCTCTGATACCAATTGTTGGATCAGTGGCTATGTTTATGAACACTTATGTGTTATCAGATTTGTATATGAGTTTATTAAGCAGCGGAAATACAAGTGTTCAAAGGTCTAAAAGATCACTTTGATGAGGAGTTATTACTCCCCCTTGACTGAACAATAAATGAGAAACAATAAACAGTTTAAGTATAAAGCAGTAATAGCAATTTATGTTTCTCAGATGTGAAATGGAATTATAAGTTTAAAGCCCGAAGGATTTCAATATAAGTTCAAAGATATTACACAAAATCACATATATAAAATAGATGAACAAACTCATCTATTTATAGACCAAAGGACTAAACCTTGGTCTGAAGTAATCTAAGATATTTCGGCTAAAGATAAGGTTACTAAAGTCTTTACATCGAAACTTGTAATCAAGACTTTAACAAAACAATATAATAGTAAAACTACAAACTGCTGATCTAAGTCGGTTAGAAGCTTCTGATGCAAAGTGCTGATGAGTGACAAACTGCTGATGAGCAGTTTGTCTTCAGTAGTTCTTCAGTGAAATGTCTGGTTAGACTTCAGAACTTCTGATGAGTTTACTCTTCAGTACTTTGGTGTTTGTTCTTCAGTACTTCTTCTTTTGTTCTTCAGCAGTTCTATACTTAGGCAGATATGAAATAGACTAAGGTTATCAAAAGGTGGTTTCGTCAATCCTCTTTGTCCCAACACTTCCGCACTTCCAAATGATGGTTTTAAATTTATGCATGGTTTATCTACGTATGTTTTTACATATAGTTGTCGTTTATTGTGACCGTTGACTTGGATCCTGGTATGTCACATGTCTCGCGGTAGAACTCCGCAAGTGGGAAATTTGAGGGTGTGACACTTATACTTTATATGTATATTCGTTATATTTGGGTGTAATATATATATATACTATGCTTTAAAAATAACTTAAACAAAAAAGTGTTTTGTTGAAAAAAGAAAAAATAAAGTACGTACCATAGGATAAAGCCCTTGGTTATATGTATATCCTCCCTTTTGTTCCATTGGTTATATGTATATCATCCTTCTTCTTCCTTTTCTCATCTGTAACTTCGCTATTTTTTTTCTTTCTTTTTCCCAATACCGCCTCTTTTCTTCATTTCTTTACTTCATTTCTTTTATGAGTGGGTGCATACCCCCCCTTCTCAACCCAAGGTCCATCCGCCATTGCACACATTGTAGTGAAAAATGTCGCAATTGAACTCTCTTGTCTTGCTTCTTTATTCTTTTTCTTTACAAGATATTGGTATACATGTCGACATGGGTTTTGGTTAACTTTTTAAATAAAATATATAATAAACTAAAACAAAATGGGTCAAAACTCCATAACAATGCCTTTATTCCCCAGATTTATGTCAAGATAATATTTCTATAATCATATTGAGTTAAAGGTTATTTGTTCGGCCAACAAGCACTCGAGGAGACAATTTGTAGAAGTCGATTTAGCGTTATAGAGGCATGAAGAGGGAGGGATGTTTCAAGTATGATGCCTAACGAAGAGAAAATAATGGAAAGTAATAATTGAAGGGCATTAAGGGGCGTTAACCATTACACATTTTTGAAGAGGCGTTATAATGCTCATGTGGTAGAAAACGCCCCTTAGGCGACCTTAACCATTACAGATGGTCTAAGGTGAATCCCAAATCGTTAGGAGAGATACCATCCATACACAATGCCTCACGTTATGTAGCCCTAACGCATACTGGGTGTGTTAGAATGTGGATGAGAAAAAAACACAATTAAGTGGTGTTGTGTTGTAGAAATCCATGGTCGGTGACCTCGTTAGAAGCTTTTACTTGGGCAACAAAAACACAAATTTGTAATCTTGTTAGCCAAGCTTGCGGCAACGTTATGTTTAAACAATCTCCAGAAGTAAACATTGACCACCATATGATTACCACTAGTTACAATTTATTGGTTTTAGGCCACCATTTAGGCAAACTTATAGCTAGGTGTGAATGCTAAATAAAAAGTTAATGGTTGACACTAGGCCCTATTAATTTGTATGTACTAAAGAAAGAAAATTTAGAAACACAAACGATATATAAACATTTGATAACTAAATGAATGCGAATGTCAAATATACAATTCAATCAAAACATCTCAATAAATTTAAATAGAATACTTATACTTTATATGTATATACGTATATGTGGGTGTAATATATATGTTCTATGTTTTTAAAATAACTTAAACAAAAAGTGTTTTGTTGAAAAAAAATATATTGTACGTACCATAGGATAAAGCCCTTGGTTATATGTATATCCTCCTACTTACTTTTCTCACTTGTAACTTCATTTTTTTTTCCCAATACCGCCTCTTTTCTTCATTTCATTTTTAAGTGGGTGCATACCCCCTCCTAAATACAAGGTCCATCCACCCCTGCAAACATTGTAATGAAAAATGTCGTAATTGAACTCTCTTGTCTTGCTTCTTTATTCTTTTTCTTTACAAGATATTGGTATACATGTCGACATGGGTTTTGGGTAACTTTTTAAATAAAAAATATAATAAACTAAAACAAAATGGGTCAAAACTCTATAACAATGCCTTCATTCCCCTGATTTATGTCAAGATAATATTTCTATAATCATATTGAGTTAAAGGCTATTTGTAACAAGCACTCGAGGTGACAATTTGGAGAGGTCGATTTGGCGTTATAGGGGCATGAAGAGGGAGGGATGTTTCAAGTATGATGCCTAACGAAGAGAGAATAATGGAAAGTAATAATTGAAAGGGCATTAAGGGGCGTTAACCATTACACAATTTTGAAGAGGCGTTATAATGCTCATGTGGTATAAAAGGCCCCTTAGGCGACCTTAACCATTGCGGATGGTCTAAGGCGAATCCCAAATCGTTAGGAGAGATACCAGGCATAAACAATGCCTCACGTTATGTAGCACTAACGCATATTAGGTGTGTTAGATTGTGGATGAGAGAAAAACACAATTAAGTGTGTTGTGTGGTAGAAATCCATGGTCGGTGACCTCGTTAGAAGTTTTCACTTGGGCAACAAAAATACAAATTTGTAATCTTGTTTGCAAAGCTTGCGACAACGTTATGGCTAAACAATCTCCAGAAGTAAACATTGACCACCATATGATTACCACTAGTTACAATTTATTGGTTTTAAGCCACCATTTTGCCAAACTTATAGCTAGGTGTGAATGCTAAATAAAAAGTTATTGGTTGACAGTAGACCCTATTAATTTGTATGTACTAAGGAAAGACATTTAAAAACACAAACGATATATAAACATTTGATAACTAAATGAATGTGAATGTCTGATAAACAATTCAATCAAAACATGCAATAAATTGAAATAGAATACTTATACTTTATATGTATATACGTATATGTGGGTGTACTATATATGTACTATGCTTTAAAAATAACTTAAACAAAAAAGTGTTTTTTTGAAAAAAAGAAAAAATAAAGTACGTACCATAGGATAAAGCTCATGGTTATATGTATATCCTCCTTCTTCTTCCCTTGGTTATATGTATATCATCCTTCTTATTCCTTTTCTCATCTGTAACTTCGTTTTATTACTTTTTTTCCCAATACCGCCTCTTTTCTTCATTTCTTTTATGAGTGGGTGCATACCCCCTACTCAACCAAAATCCATCCGCCCCTACACACATTGTAGTGAAAAATGTCACAATTGAACTCTCATGTCTTGCTTCTTTATTCTTTTTCTTTACAAGATATTGGTATACATGTAGACATGGGTTTTGGTTAACTTTTTAAATAAAATATATAATAAACTAAAACAAAATGGGTCAAAACTCTATAACAATGCCTTTATTACTCAGATTTATGTCAAGATAATATTTCTATAATCATATTGAGGTGACAATTTGTAGAAGTCGATTTAGCGTTATAGGGGCATGAAGTGGGAGGGATGTTTCAAGTATGATGCCTAACGAAGACAAAATAATGGAAAGTAATAATTGAAGGGCATTAAGGGGCGTTAACCATTACACATTTTTGAAGAGGTGTTATAATGCTCATGTGGTAGAAAATGCCCCTTAGGCGACCTTAACCATTACGGATGGCCTAAGGTGAGTCCCAAATCGTTAGGAGAGATACCAGCCATACACAATGCCTCACGTTATGTAGCTGATGTGAGTCCGAAAGGACCACATATTTATAGTTAATTTGGTATTTTTATGTCTATTTGTGTGTAGATTTGCCCGAAGTTAGCTAATTATTCATGGATCATGGAAGAAACGTTTAAAATGCTAGAAAGATCATTTTACGAGCCTTAAGCGAGAGTATACGAGCCGGAACGGGAATCGGAGCGAGAAACGGTTGAAAACGATGCGGAAAACACATTTTCCTTACACAAATCTCCGCCGCGGAGCGCGGGAGGAAAGCTTAATCCTCCGCGGTCCGCGGCGCGTTTCCAAAACATAAATCAATATAATAAAACCCGCGGAGCGCGGGAGGTTTATATATTCCCTCCGCGGTCCGCGGGGGAGAGTTAATGCGATTTAGAGTTGGAGCTTTCCAGCTTGTCGAGCACTGAAGGATTTTGAATGATTATAACTCGCAAACGAAGAACAACGAAAGGGCAGCTTCGGTTAACATTTTTTTCCACTTCAAAAATCACATCCAAGCATCAATTTGAGCATCTAGGAGCATAATCAAGGTCCTAGGAGCAACGAGAAGGCTTGGAAATCATCCAACAACACCATTTTATGAAGCATCCGGCACCAAATATTTATTGTTTGTGGTTTGAAATCTTTCTGTATGAATCATTTTAACTATACAATTATGATTGTTTGTGTTTTTGTAAGCCTTATGGGCTAAGCATTTTAGTTATCTAGACCCGATGAAGCTTTTGATTATGTGATACGATTATTGTTTGGATTGGTGGTAATTAGTTATGTTAATCTTCATGATAGATATTTGATTATGTTCTTAGAATTTCTTGTTTGGTTAAAATCTAAGTTCTTGTTGATTTAGTGAAAATTTACATATGAAGGTTGGAAAACACATAGGTAAATATTGATTAATGAATTTAGTTCTTAACATGAAACTAGGAATGGGAAGTGTTAATTAATTTGTTACAAAAGATTTGACCATTTAATAATTCTTGCATTTTGGACTTGGAAAGGTTATAAAAATGTTGTGGTAGATTCTAAGGATAACAAAATTGTGAGTTAGTAATTAAGACCGAAATTATGAATCTTACATATTTTTACCAAAGATTTACCACTTGAAGATAATTATATATTTTTCTACATAAAAGCAACTTAGGGTGATTAAAGTGTAATTATCGTTTTAGTTTTCCCTAAAATTGTCGAGTTAGAGATTTTGACAAATGACTTTCTCGCGTTTAAAGGTTAACATGATTTACTCAAAATAAACATCAAAGAATGATTTTCGGTGATTAAAGTGTGATTATCGTTTTAATTTTCCAAAGAGTCATATAATTAAGCAACCATGACTGGAACTTAATTTATCTTAGAATTTTGCATTACCATCATTCCTCACCTCATGATCGTCACACATCATTAGTGGATTCTCGGTTTAGATAATTCTTGATTAAAACTGTTGTTGAAAACCATTTTTATTTACTTTACATTTTATAAATTAATTTAAGATATTAAAACCAACTATTGAAACAGGCTTTACAGTAACAAAAGTTGAGTATTGAGAAACCGCGTCCACGGATTGATATCCGGTTCTTACCAATTAAAAGTTATATTACTATACGATAGGTACACTTGCCTTTTGTGTATAGTTTAATTTAGAGTAAAAACCACTTTTAAAACTACGAACTGTGTCATAAAATATATATACGTTTTGCACACATTAGTAGCACTAACGCATACTGGGTGTGTTAGAATGTGGATGAGAGAAAAACACAATTAAGTGGTGTTGTGTTGTAGAAATCCATAGTCGGTGAACTCGTTGGAAGTTTTCACTTGAGCAAAAAAAATACAAATTTTTGATCTTGTTAGCAAAGCTTGCGGCAACGTTATGGCTAAACAATCTCCAGATGTAAACATTGATCACCATATGATTACCATAAGTTACAATTTATTTGTTTAAGGCCACCATTTAGCCAAACTTATAGCTAGGTGTGAATGCTAAATAAAAAGTTAATGGTTGACAGTAGGCCCTATTAATTTGTATGTACTAAAGAAATAAATTTAGAAACACAAACGATATATAAACATTTGATAACTAAATGAATGCGAATGTCAGATATACAATTCAATCAAAACATCTCAATAAATTGAAATAGAATACTTAGGCTTTATATGTATATACGTATATGTGGGTGTAATATATATGTACTATGCTGTAGATGCGTTTTGCGACTAGTGATTGGATGTTAACATATGTTAGAGATGCTGATGGGTAGAATGTGGAAACTGACTGGTCGAAGGTGAGCCAAAGTGGGCGAATGTAGAAGAATCTGGGCGAAGGTGTATTGGAGCTTGACTGAATGTGTTCATTCGTACCCTTAACTGGGCGAATGTGGAAGAAGTCCACATTCGACCACAGCTAATGGGCGAACGTGCAGGTATTATATATAGAAGTTGTGTTTTTGCAATGTATAGAGAGGTTTCAGTTGTGTGTGTGTTTGAGTCAGGTTCTAGGTTAGATTGAGAGTGTCTGTAATTGATCTAGATTAACCTAAATGCTATTGTAATCAAGTTTATGAACAAGTTAATCTATGAAAAGCTTTGAAAATGATATTGATTGTGTTTTGATTTGAGTTTTATCTGTTTGTTCAAAGCTAGGGTTTCCGCACCTGGTTTTGTAACTTGTATGATCAAATTAATCCTGTTTTAGTCAAAATCTTTCGCTCACAAAGTGGTATCAGAGCAATACGGATCATACAACAACAAATTTGATAAACTCAGAGCTGATTTGGACCTATTTTTGATCAAAATACATCTGTTTTTGAATGAAAATGGTTTTTGAGTGTTTTTGATTGATTTGAAGTTGATTTTGTGGTTAAAATTCAAAATTCCAAGAATTAAAGTTGTTCCAAATCAATTCCGAATCAAAACCTGATTAAGATCATTCAAATCCACAAACTTTTGAAAATCAGAGATCAAAATAACCGTTTTTCAAAGTGTAACCGTTTTTCAAACCTGAAATGGGCGAACCTGGAACCTAAGTGGTCGAACCTGAGTGTTTTTGGGCGAACCTGAGTAGTTTTTGGTCGAACCTGAGAAAATTTTGGGCGAACCTGAAACTTTTTGTTGAATTTTTCACTTTCGGGTCACATTTTTCACTTCAGATTGATCGGGCGGGCGAACCTAGAATCATACTGGTCGAACCTAGATTTTTATCGGGCGAAAGTGGAAATGTGTTAGAGTGTTTTACTTTCTGGTGAACATCTACATTCGGGTGAGTTATTTCTGGGCGAAAGTAAACCAGAAGGGACGAAAGTGAGATACAATTGGGCGAATTTAGGATTAAGTGTTGAAAATTTTCTAAGTGTTGAATTTTTCGAAGCTCGTGATCATGTGGAATTTTCCGACTACTCCGAGACCAGCAACGACACAACCACAACAGCAAGTGATGGACCCATGGACGGTGGCAGCACAAAAGATGAGTACACAGTCTTCGCAACCGGTTAACTACATGGCGATGACTAACTCGATGCCTCAAAGCGTAGCACCTCCAGCACCACAACCTGACTACTGGGGAGTAGCAGCAGCGGTGGTAAACACTCAAACTACAAATGCTATTTCCACACTGATTAATGATTTGTCTTCAGGTAGCGGGAATCGGCCACCGAAGCTTATGGAGATACAAGAATATAATCAGTGGCAGAAAAAGTTCAAGATACATTTGGAAGGCATGGGAGTGGAGGGTGCAGAGGCATGGAACATGATTGCTAGAGGTTACACAGCACCAGTTTTGGAGAATACGGGTGAACCAGTTCCATTGGAGAGTATGGCTGAGGATGAGAAAAAGAAGTTTGCTGTGGAGAAGAAAGCTTTTTCCTAATTGACTCAGGCAATTACAAATGATCTGTTGCATCAGTTTGGTACATGCACTACATCTAAGCAACTATGGGAAGCGCTTAAAAGGAGGCATGATGGTAATGAGAAGACTAGAAGTCTAAGGATGGAAGAATTGAGAAAGGAGTTTGAGAATTTTTCTTATATAGGCAATGAAACTTTAAAAGAATTAACTCCTAGATATAGTCATTTGCTAACTGAATTGTCAAGTTATGGTATACAGATTCCTATGACAAAGCAGGTGGATAAGTTTGCAGATGCTTTACCACCACACTGGGATCAGCATGTGGAAGTTCTTAGGGAAAAGGATGCATACCAATTCTGGTCCATTCAAGAGTTTATAGAGAAGCTGGAAAACAAAGAATTGGAAGAAAAGAGGAAAGCTAGAAGATCACAGATTCCTCAGAATCCCAACTTATATTTTGGAGGTACTTCAGTTCCAGCTAGTAACTCAAGCTCAGGAGGATTAGTGGCTCCACATGTTGCATGTATTTCCAATGTTATGGAATCACCAAAACCTACCATCAACTACCATCAACAAACATCATCCTTCTCACAACCATCAAACCCACAACCACAACAACAATATAACAATTCTTATATTCCACCATTCTCCCCAATGCAACAAGCAGCTTTCTATACTGCTAGCCAATCTCAACAACCAATGAACCAAGTTACTCAACCTAATCAACAACCGGTGGTTTTGGAGACTTCTAACTTGGGAAATGTGACGGTTGAAGTTGCTCAGCAACACATTGCACTAGTCTCTGCAATGGTTTCATCTTACAATGGGTTGGTTGCTAGTCAAATTGGTAACAACAATTAAACCAATGAAGACTATGCACAGATTGACAAGGAAGAGATGGAATTGATTGATATTCAGTGGGCTTTTGCGAGCATTATGAGAAGAGCAACGGAATTTATTGAGAAAACGGGTAGAACAGATTTGGGAACTTCTCCTAACACAACCTACGGGTTTAACAAGGAGAAAGTTACTTGTTTTAACTGTGGAGGAAAAGGTCACTTTAAAAGAGAATGCACACAGCCACCAAAACAAGGTAATAGAAACCCATTCAATGCAAGCTACCAGAACCGTCAACAACAAAACCAAAACCAAGTTTCTTACCAAAACAATAACAACTACCAAAACCGTCAAAACAATCTTAATAACAACCAAAACAGACAACCAAACACATCAAACCAGACTCAAAACCAATCACCTAACAACACTAACCGAACTGTTATACCGATCACTACACCTAATGAGCCACACCAGAACACCAATCAGAATCAAGCATTGGTGACTCAACAAGATGAAAGGTTTGATTGGTCGGCAATGCAAATAGGTGTTGAGGAAATTACTACTGGTGGAAATGTGGCTTGTGTTGCTTACCAGGTTGATATTGAAGAGTCATTGACAGTTGATGAGAAGAAAGAAACTGAGTTTGAAAGTGATGAGTCTGAGGCTGAAATGGATGTGGAGACTGAACCTGTGGAGGTTAATGCTGAGGAAGCTAATTCTGGAGTGGTGATTGACACTGTTTCTGATGTTCCTGAGGAATGTGAATCGGTTTATTCTGATTCAGACAGTGAATCGGATACAGAAGCAAGTGTTACTTCTCTAGATGATGACATTGATCAGTTGCTAGCAGAAGCTGATTTTCTGATGACGAGGAAGTCGTGCATTGCAGATGATGCTTTCACCAAGATTGACTATTCCAGATTCTTTGCTGGAAAGGAAGCTCATTTCGCATTGATGGCCATGACTGATCCGCCAAAACATGTAAGTTCTGAGTGTAGCACTGATAATAAAAGCGATAAATATTGTGGTACATGTGATAGATTGACTGAGGAGAACAAACAACTCCGTGTTCAACGTGATAGTGCTATCATGAACAGTCAATCTACTCGCAAAGAGTTGAATGCTTTCAACAAAGTATTAGATGGTTATAAAAAGGACATTTCCGACTTGAAAAACACTTTATCTTTAAAACAATTGGCAATTAACAACTACATAAATGAAATTGAAAATACCAAGTTGGAAATGGCTGCCATCAAATGCTTTGCTGAAAAAGTAAACAAAAAGTTGGAAAGTTATAAGCACATTGCTTATGTGGTAGACCACACCATTGATGATCAAACCACTAATTACAAGGCTGTGCCATCTTCGGTACTTTTTGAAAACCATAATTGTCATCAAGTGACACCGGAGAGCTCAGTAAAATCAGACTCATCGTCGGAAAATGAATCAAATACTTCGAGTATTGGTGATCCACATTCTGATGAGAGGCCGATTTTAGGTTTCAATGATGAGGGTGTTACTGCTGTAAGTGTTGATTCAGACTCAGAGAGTGATGATACTGGTTGTGATCAAACTGTTAATGCATGTGAAATTCCGAAAGAAAATCACATCATTACAAATGAACCAGTTTCACCATCTCAAATTGTGATTCCGATGGCAAATGCTCATCGTGAGAAAAAGTCTGAAAAGAATGTTGTTAAGAAAGACCTTGAGAAAAAGAATGATAAGAATGAACCGTGTGACAAACCTGTCAAGGTGTTTTATCGGATGGAAGGATCCGATAAGATCATCTCTGACGAGGAATTTCCAATAAAAAATGCTAACTATGCTAAAATTGATAAAATCTGGCAAGAAAGCACCATTTGGTTCCCAAAACATGAGAGAACAAATGAGATTCCATCTGCCATTTTAAAGAAATTGTATTTGGATGTTCCTCAAGAACCAAAGGTCCATGTCACAGAGTTCATTCGACCCAAAAACAGAGCTGATGGTTTTCATGAGCCTGCTTACTCCCTGAGAGTTTGAGGAATCAACAGTACAATGATCAATATCCTGTTAGATCATTTGCTCAACCAAATGCTCCAAATGTTTTTGAAGAGTACCGTGCATGTTTTAAATGTGGGGAACGAGGGCATTTACTTGCTCAGTGCCCATATGTAAGACATAAAAGGCACGAAGTTGAAGTGAGGAATTCCATGAGAAAACCGATTGATCATTATGTTCCACCACACAGACGAGTTGTTCCTCAACAACAACAGTTTTACAATCAAAATAATTTTTATCAAATGAGGAACAATCGTCCAATTCAATATGATCGAAGGAATCGGATTGCTATGGAACAATCATGGAGAAAACCAGTGGTGAACACAACAAATGATAGGCAAAAGGTTCCACTAAAACCGATTGTCAAATCAAATGTTGGACCTAAGTCTGTTAAATCAGATAAGGTAACCAAGAAAGTTACATTTGTTAACAATGTTCAGAAACCGACTGAGAACCCAAAATCTCAGATTCGCATCTTGAAAAGATCTGAACAATCTTGGACACCCAATGGTTCTCCAGGAGCCTCTACTTCAAAGGTGAATGAGAAAAAGGAAACTGTTTTGATCAATCATAAAAAGATTGATCCAAAACAAAAAGTTGTTGAAAATGTTTCTGAAAATGTTTCTTTAAAAACCAATATTCCAAGACCCAAGACTCAGGCTTGGGTCCCCCGAAAGAACTAAATGATTTACTTTTTGTGTGCAGGGAGCTTCAGCTGGCCCTATTAGCAGTCTTTGGATTGTTGATAGTGGAGCTTCAGGCCACATGACAGGGGATCTTGCGTTGTTATTTGATGTGAAGAATATCAATGGAGGGTATGTCGCATTCGCTGGAAATAAAGGTGGATATATTACGATGGAGGGAAGCGTGAGCAATGGAATAGTAAGCTTTGAGCGGATATCTTATGTAAAGCAGATCGATTATAATTTGTTGAGTGTCAGTCAGATTTGTGATAAACAATTTACTGTGCATTTTGATGACAAATCCTGCTATATTCTGAAACCGGGCTTCTCAATTCCTAAGGAGTGGATAATGTTGAAGGCACCTCGCGTCAACAATCTCTATATTCTTGATATGTCCAAGGCGATGACATCACAGGGGCAAATAACATGCTTTCTATCCAAGGCTACTGAGAAAGAATCAATAATGTGGCACCGAAGAATGGGGCAAATTCATCTGAGAAAAATGAATCAACTTGTGAGAAATGGGCTTGTCGATGGAGTCAACGTGAAACATTTCCATCTGAATGACAAGTGTGTAAGTTGTAAGAAGGGGAAGCAACACAAACAGTCCCACAAAGTGAAGAAGGTTAACTCTGTAGAGATGCCACTTGAGCGATTGCACATGGATCTATTCGGACCGGTCAAGCGCAAAAGTCATCTTGGGGAGTTATATTGTTTAGTTGTCACTGATGACTACTCAAGATTTTCATGGGTGATGTGTTTGCAGAATAAAAGTGACACCTTTAACAACCTGAAAGTTCTGTTCACTCGATTGGAGAATCTCTACAATGTGAAAATCAAGAGAATTCGGAGTGATAATGGGACGGAGTTCAAAAACGCCAAGATGGATGAACTTTGTGAAAGCAAAGGGATACATCATGAATATTCGGCTCCGTACACCCCACAACAGAACGGTGTTGCTGAACGAAAGAATAGGACTCTAATTGAAGCGGCTAGAACAATGCTCGCTGACTCAAATCTTCCAGTAATGTTCTGGAACGAGGCGATTTATGCAGCAAATTATACACTAAATCGGGTTCTAACAGTGAAGAAGTTTGGTAAAACATCTTATGAGCTGTTACACCGACGAAAGCCGAACTTAGAGTATCTAGAACCTTTTGGGGCGCCATGCACGATGTTGAATCCAAGCGAGAAGTTTAGTCCTAAAGCTGAGGAGGGATACTTTGTTGGATATGCAACCCCGCTCAAACGGGTATACAACAAGCGAACTCGTCGAGTGGAGGATTGGGCTAACGTGGAAGTTCAACGATATACTCAAAATTTGCAAGGCACGGGTCCTGATTGGATGTTTGATTACAAAGATTTCTTTGAATCATTCAATCTAGATAGCTTGGTTGAAGAAGCTGTTATCAGATTACTTTACGAGTGTGAAAATGCAACGACTTCACCGTTGGTGCGTCCGATCACCGTGAACCCCCTACCAGCTTCTAATGATATCAATGCTCCTATACAAGAGGAAGAAGTGTTTCAAGAGGCTTCAACTTCATTAGACTCTTCAGAATCTGAAGATGAACAATTTGAAGAAGTCATTCTTGAACATGCAGAAGAACCAGAGGCACCGCCAGTGAACCCAACTCCAACTCCAGATGTTGCTTCATCGTCTAACACGGGTCATGATCTGGATGCTGTAGAGAATTTGACTGTTCAGACGGGAGTTACTGTACCTGAATATCCGGAATCTCGGATTCATCGTATACACCCGCTGGAGCAAGTTATCGGTGATCCTGGAAGCAGTGTTATGACCAGAGGGCAGCTGAGAAGCGTTAACTCGCCAGAGAGTTTTGGTGCTTTAGCTTTATATGCCAAAATTCAACAATCTGGTAGTCAAAATGATTGGTCGTTTGCGTGTTATGTGTCGCAGGTAGAGCCAAGGACATACAAGGACGCTTTGAAGGAAGACGCCTGGGTTGAAGCTATGCAGGAGGAGTTATTACAATTCCAGAAATTGGGAGTTTGGACGCTCACGGATTTGCCACCGGAAAGGAAGAAAATAGGCACTAAATGGGTGTTTAAGTGCAAGAAGGATGATCGTGGGGTTATTGTTCGTAACAAAGCCAGATTGGTCGTGCAGGGTTTCCATCAAATCGAAGGGATTGATTACAACGAAATCTATGCACCGGTAGCACGAATTGAAGCTATTCGGATGTTCATTGCGTTTGCTTCATACAAGAAATTCAAAGTTTATCAAATGGACGTTAAAAGCGCATTTCTGTACGGGAAAGTCAAGGAAGAGGTTTATGTCGGGCAGCCACCAGGCTTTGAGGACCCAATCCACCGGGATAAGGTCTACGTGCTGAACAAAGCTCTATATGGTTTGCACCAGGCTCCGAGACAGTGGTACGAGGAGCTAAGTACATACCTCATCACCAAAGGATTTAAGCACGGACTCGTCGACTGCACCCTCTTCACGAAGAAGACTGGGGATGATTTGCTTCTAGTGCAGATTTACGTTGATGATATAATATTTGGTTCAACTAACGAGCTTTTATGCAGGGAGTTCGAAACGGTCATGCAGGAAAAGTTCGAAATGAGCGCAATGGGGGAGATGCAGTTTTTCCTAGGCTTGCAGGTGGACCAAAGACCCGACGGGATCTTCATTCACTAGACGAAATACGTTTCCGATATCTTGAGCCGGTTCCAGATAGAGGATTCTAAGCCGATGGATACCCCGATTCAACCCAATCACGGGATTGGAGTGGACGCTAAGGGGGAGCTGACGGACCCATTTACATACAGAGCAATCATCGGATCTCTAATGTATTTGACGGCGTCTCGACCAGATATTATGTACGCAACGTGTCTCTGTGCCCGCTATCAATCGAAGCCGAAACAAAGTCATCAGACGGCGGTCAAGCGTATCCTTCGATATCTGAAGGGTTGTCCCTCAAAAGGACTTTAGTACCCTAATGATGATAATTTTGATTTCATTTCTTTTAGTGATGCAGATTGGGGCGGCTGTGACAAAGATAGCAAATCTACTACAGCTGGTTGCCAGTTTTTAGGGAGCAGGTTAGTCACCTGGCAATGCAAGAAGCAGACTTCTGTGGCGCTATCTACCTGTGAAGCCGAGTACATTGCAGCCTCGAGTTGCTGTTCGCAAGTGCTCTGGATCCAACAGCAGATGGTGGATTACGGTTTGCAGTTTCTTAAAACCCCTATATACTGTGACAACGAAGCCGCTATCGCATTAACTAAAAATACTGAAAATCATTCTAAAGCTAAACATATCCGGATCAAATATCATTTTATCCGTGATTGTTACGCTAAAGAATTGATAGATATGATCAAAATTCATACTGACTACCAACGTGCAGATTTGTTTACAAAAGCTTTTGACAGTTTCCGCTTTGAATATCTTTTAAAAGTAAACAACATAAAGGAAAATCAGGACTAATCGGCACCTCGGTTTATCGCTTTTTAGTTTTAGTTTTTAATATTTTGCTAATTGGGAATTTCTCTTTGTTATTTGGGAATTTCTCTTTACTATCGTAATCCTCAAAGAAGTTGATGCTTTCGAGTGGATTGTTTCTTTCAAATTTTTGTTTTTATTGGTTTTTTCAGAAAAATTAAAAACCCAAAAATATGTTCTTTATTTTAGGGGGAGCCATTTTATCAGAAAAACCAAAAACATTGAAAAATTCAAATAGACCTAAAAATTAGAAAATCAAAAATGATTTCCTGGATAAAAAGAGGAAATGATAGTACATCAGTGGGGATCTGACACAGGCTAAAGAATTGTATAGTATAATGAGGCGTGTGTTGACTACGTGTGATATGCTGATAGGCTTCGTAGACTAAATATTGCGTGCATTAGTGATACAAACATAACGAACTACGCGTTCGTGGCTGAACACCTCATGAGGTTTTGGGTCGTTATGTTATGGTTATCCGGGATATTCTGATTAAACTTTTGTCGTATTGATTTACGGACCTAGTTTTATCAGAATATTTGCTAAAAGAGCTTAATTGCCAAAACCGGAAGTTACCGAATTGAGGAACTTTATGTTTTAATTGATCAAAGATCATTATTACATCGTATTGATCATCTGATGCGAATCAGTGATTAATATCAGCCTCAACCTAGTGTATACGCTCATGTTACTCTGCTGCATTCGTTTGCTGACCTGTACACCTCTGTGCTATATACTTTGTAACTTTTACGGATAACTCTGGCATAATCACGCGTTACGTCGAAGCTTTGTGCAATTACTTGATACGGGAGTATGTCGTGTGTGTGGGCACCACATAGTGTTAGTCTAATACACCTAACTCGTATCATTTTAAAGCATTGCGTAATTGTCTGCATGTGAGCTTACGTAGACCACAATATCAGCAATTGCCATGTCACATACTGTTTCTAATGATAATATTAAACAAATAGATCAACGCTGTGATCAGATTTCTCAGAAAACTGATATGATCCTCTTACCGGATTTCACAAAATGTTTACTGTTTTCATTTACTTTGATGCATTTTACTTTTATTGTCAAAAAGATACAAAATCCAAAAAGATTTTAGGTGTGTTTTGATAAATTTCAGAAAAAAAAAATCCAAATTTTTTTTGCATTTCTGCTTTATTTTTGATAACCGGGGATGCTTGATGGTCAATTTCTGAGATTTGATAACAACATCTGGGCTTTGTATCATTCTAAATGTGAAAATATGAGTTTTGGAAGTTTAACAGACTGAAAAATGTTGAACGGGATTCGAATTTGTGATTTGGCAAAATTTTCAGATTTTTCCATTTCACATTCGCCCCTTAATTGGATCGAATGTGGAAAAATCCATACCTTCGGCCGTTTAACATTGGACGAATGTGGTCATTGTACACAAAAATCCACCTTCGGGTGAAAAGTTCTACCTTCGGGTCATTTATTTGGGGCAAAGGTGGAACAGAGCCACGTTCGACCGTTAAACTGGGCGAAGGTGGCTTGCCTATTTAAGCTGCTCACACCTTCGAACCTTCATTATAATTTTTCGGAATTTTCTTTCGATTACTGTCACCTTGTTGCTTTGATTCTTTGTTCTTGTGCGTTTGATTCCCTATCAATTACTGATTATTTTGATACAAAAATCACAGGTAATGGAGCTATAAACAGGACGGAATCGTCGTTTTTCATCCGGACTTAGGGTTTTAGAATGAAGGATTTTAGGGTGTTTATTGATGGTTGATTTTGTTTACATTTCAATCTATATCAGTTTTAGGGGGAGAAGATTAATAGAATTAGGTTAATAACATTGTTTGATTGGTAGATTGATCGATTGAAACCATTTTAACCTAATTCTTCTTTAAAACTGATATAAATTGATTAAATGGAACAATTGATGATTCACGAAGGTTAATCGGCCACTATAGAATATATCCTGATCAAAACCAAGTGTTAAAAACAAAGTTGCAAAATTTTTGAATTTTTGGGGAAGAACTTTTTCACTTTCGGGTCTAGAAACGGGCGAAGGTGGAATGGTTTGGGCGAATGTAACATGAAAACGGGCGAATGTGATTTTCATTCAAAATCTTTTCACATTCGACCAGAAATATTCACATTCGCACCATAACTTTCACATTCGACCAGTTCAAAATGGGCGAATGTGGAATCTTAAATACTTAAAATTTTGAATTTTTGACGATTTTGTATTTTGACGTTTGTTTCTGATTTTGATGTACAGATGGCTGACCAGACTGAAAATATTGAGACTCCAGTTGAGAATATTATTACAGATCCAGTTCCAGAGACTGTTCAGGAGGGAGAATCGTCAAGTGGAAGCAATTGGCCGTTCGAGAAAACCCATAACTGTTGTGCTTATCTGGGAGATGTAGAAAAGAACGTTGAGTTTGCTGATATCATCAAGTTCTTAAAAAGAAGCAGAGTAGTGTATGCGTTAGCTACTCCGACTATTATCTACAAGGATATAGTTGAGGATTTTTACAAGAACGCAAAGTATGACTTTTGGGATAATCAGACTATCATAAAGAGCAAGATACAAGATATGGAGATGTTCATTACAGAGTCTGATATCAGAGAAGCGCTCCAGATAAAGTTTGAAGTGAGCGAAGATCCCAGAGAACTACCATGGACTGAACAGAAGGCATGTTTCCTCAGGATGAAGTATAAGGGAGCAATCACTGATGGTTCGATGCACAAAGGAAAGTTGAGCGTGCAGTTTAAATACTTTGCACACGTTATAATCCATGTGTTTGGATGTGTGAGTGGAGGTTATGACGTGATGAGGAGAAGTCTAAGTTCGTTAATGGTTGCGTTGACTCTCAACAAACCATTCAACGTGTCTGGGATGATTCTGGATCACATGCTGGAGATGTTAAAGGGCTTGAAAAAGAAGCAGTTTATGTTATACC
This sequence comes from Ambrosia artemisiifolia, assembly GCA_032199755.1. NCBI lineage: Eukaryota > Viridiplantae > Streptophyta > Magnoliopsida > Asterales > Asteraceae > Ambrosia > Ambrosia artemisiifolia. The sequence goes on from CM063527.1 coordinate 25,137,144, forward strand.
CTAGATTCCTTATGATGATATTTGATCACAAGTATCCTAATTTGAGGAAGGATCCTACACAGATACTTGGTCAAGATCACATGAATATACGAACTTTGGTGAGAATGAAAGGCTATAAGGGTGTGCCAGACAATGAAAGGCCACCATACAGAAGATTGTTTGGAGCTTTAGTCAAAGAGGATTACACTGATCCTGGAAAGAATACGGCTAGGCATCCTGAGAGTGATTCTGATAACGATGATCCCTTAGTATATGCTGATGCTAATACTAAGAGGAAGAGACAGGTAGTTAATCCCGGAGCCAAAGGGAAGGGTAAGGGAAAAACTGACCAAGGAAGTTCTAAGCAACAGGTGGTTAGGAAGAAAACGACTGCGAAGAAGGGAACAGGTTTGGTGGATGAAGAATCTGTTGACTCAGAGGAGACTGAGGAAGAGGAACAATGGGATTCGGATGCTGAGAATGTCAGGGCCACCAAACGTAAGGCCACTATGGTTGGTGAGTCTGAATCATTGAATAAGGCGATTGAAGAAGCTGAGAAAAGAAAGAAGTCTGTGAATGTTGAAGATGAAGGTTTAAGCATTGATTTAGATGAGCTGAATGCTGGAGAGACTGTTGTGATAAATTTGCCAAAGCCTAAACACAAAACCATGGCAAAGAAGACAAGTACCAAACAGTTGAGGGAAAAAGAAATGGCCCAACTTTTGAAAGGTAAAAGAGTACCCGATGCTGGTACATCATCAAAGTTATCTTCACCGGTCACTAAGAAGCAAAAGAAGTCTAAAGAGGCAGAGACATTACCAGTTGATCAATTCAATGTTGCACTGGATAATGTGCTTGATATGTTTAGAAAGCCTCAGAAAGAAAAGGAAGCTAAAGTTGAGCCATCTAGATCCAAATCCAAAAAGGTCATTGTTGATGATGATGTAATGAAGCAGGTGAACAAGAAAATGGATGAGATGATGAAGATGATCGTTGCTCAACAAGCTGAAATAGCCAGGTTCAAGCAAAACGAAGAGAAAATGCTTCAGATTGTAGTAGCTTCAAAGTCAAATCAAGATGAGATTGACGAGAAAGTTAAGAAGCTTGAAGCTAAGAATAAGAAGCTTGAAGGTAAATGTTTGAGGAATAAGAACAGATTGAAAGCTATTAAAGAAGACAACAAAGAACTAAAGGCTGAGAACAAACACCTTAGTGATTTGATTGATGACTTGTATAATGTTGCACCTAAGTTGAAAGAGGGTGAAGAAGACAAGGAGGAAGAAGAAGAGCAAGTTGACTTTGAACCGTCTGAATCGGATAAAGAAAAAGATGATGATGAGGATGATGAAGAGTCAGAGAAGAGTGATGATGAGGATGATAAGAAAGATGATGATGATGATGCAGAAGGGTCTGGAAGTCAGAAAGAAGATGATAGTAGTGATGATAGTGATGATAATGATGGAGGAGATGATACGTCCAAGTTCACATTTGAAAAGAGATCACCTAAAAAGAAAGATACTGGAGAATCAAGTTCGAAGAAAAAGAAAGGTGAGAACGTTGATTTAGATGAGAGTATTTTCTGGAATGAGAAGGTGAGATCTTTGACAGATGATGCTAAACAAGTGTATAAAGATATGTTAGAAAGAAGAGAATGGACGATAGAGTTTAAGGACGTTTTGCTGAGATATTCCAGACAGATGATATGAGATACGAACTGGAATACAACGATCCTGATCTTGAAGAAGGTGAAGTACCTGCTTCTGTGGCAAAAGAAATTCTGGATGGCCTTGCACAGAAAGTAGGGAAAACGTTTGAGGAGTTTATAGTAGATGAGTCGATTCCAGATATTCCTGAAAAGGATATTGGAAGTCACTCAGATGATAAGAATACTCCTGAGTTTGAAGAAGTGGAAATTGAAGATATAACGTATGAGGAATATCCACAGTACTTCAGACAGACTGATGAAGATGTGATATTTCCTGATTTTACTGAAATACCAAACACTTCGGCAAAGAAAAAGGCAAAGCAAAGAAGTGCAGAGTTTGTGGAGAAAGTGTTTGGAGCTGATAAGCCAGAATCTTCAAATCAATCTGATGAATTGAAGAGTTATTTGAAGAAATTGAGAGAAATGGATGAAAACCGACCGAAGCCTGAAGCTCAAGGAAATTTCTATAGATTTCACAATGCTAAGTTTAAAGGTAGAGCTCTCGGGTGGACATATTTAGGCAGGCTGAAGTGTCTAGCTGCTAAATGGGAATCAGGAATTCTATACTTCTATAGATTCAATGATTTGCTAACTCTACCGTACTGGGCGGTCAGAGATTTATGCAGATTCCCTATGTCAGGTGCTTCAGTTAACAATACACATGTCGGTTGGTGTGCAGACAAGCTGGTTTGGGAAAGTAGAACGAGATGGAATAGATTCAAGCCTCAATATCCCAGAAGGAAAGTTCATCGGGATATTGATCCTAAAACCAAGTTGAAGAGGGTTACTTTGATATACAAAGCACCTGAAGTGATGAGAAAAATACCTTTGATGCCCATGCCACAACATTTCAGTGCTGACTTTATTTTCTGGTATTATGATTGGAGGAAGGCTGAAGCGGTGATAGTGTTGAGAGACGGGAAGGACAAATACAAGCATGTTCATGTATTTGATCCAATGTGGTTGATAAACTGTACCTTAGAACAGATCATCATGCTTTTCTATAATCCGATTCATCATGAGCCGAATGACGCTGATCAAGTAAAGAAGTATACTCAAGTGGTTGGAGTGTGTTTTGCTTATGATATAAATGCTGGAAGTAATTTGGATAACAAACTTGGCAAAATGGTGAAGATGGCAAATGTGTCGAAACCGGTAAAGAGAAAGTTGGAGCCTGAAATGACCAAAGAGCAGAAGAAACAGCTCAGAATTAAGTTGTTGAACAAGGCAATGGACGAAGACAGAAGACGATCCAATCAATAGTCGAGGGGGAGTTTGTAGATGCGTTTTGCGACTAGTGATTGGATGTTAACATATGTTAGAGATGCTGATGGGTAGAATGTGGAAACTGACTGGTCGAAGGTGAGCCAAAGTGGGTGAATGTAGAAGAATCTGGGCGAAGGTGTATTGGAGCTTGACTGAATGTGTTCATTCGTACCCTTAACTGGGCGAATGTGGAAGAAGTCCACATTCGACCACAGCTAATGGGCGAACGTGCAGGTATTATATATAGAAGTTGTGTTTTTGCAATGTATAGAGAGGTTTCAGTTGTGTGTGTGTTTGAGTCAGGTTCCAGGTTAGATTGAGAGTGTCTGTAATTGATCTAGATTAACCTAAATGCTATTGTAATCAAGTTTATGAACAAGTTAATCTATGAAAAGCTTTGAAAATGATATTGATTGTGTTTTGATTTGAGTTTTATCTGTTTGTTCAAAGCTAGGGTTTCCGCACCTGGTTTTGTAACTTGTATGATCAAATTAATCCTGTTTTAGTCAAAATCTTTCGCTCACATATACTTTTAAAATAACTTAAACAAAAAAGTGTTTTGTTTAAAAAAAGAAAAAAAAAGTACGTACCATAGGATAAAGCCCTTGGTTATATGTATATCCTCCTTCTTCCTTTTTCTCACCTGTAACTTCATTTTTTTTCTTTTTTTCCCAATACCACCTCTTTTCTTCATTTTTTTTGAGTGGGTGCATACCCCCCTTTTTAACCCAAGGTCCATCCGCCCCTGTACTCATTGTAATGAATAATGTCGCAATTGAACTCACTTGTCTTGCTTCTTTATTCTTTTTCTTTACAAGATATTGGTATACGTGTCGACATGGGTTTTGGTTAACTTTTTAAATAAAAAATATAATAAACTAAAACAAAATGGGTCAAAACTCTATAACAATGCCTTTATTCCCCTGCTTTATGTCAAGATAATATCTCTATAATCATATTGAGTTAAAGGCTATTTGTTGGGCCAATAAGCACACGAGGTGACAATTTGGAGAGGACGATTTGGCGTTATAGGGGCATGAAGAGGGAGGGATGTTTCAAGTATGATGCCTAACGAAGAGAAATTAATGGAAATTAATAATTGAAAACGCATTAAGGGGCGTTATCCATTACGCATTTTTGAAGTGGCGTTGTAATGCTCATGTGGTAGAATAGGCCCCTTAGGCGACCTTAACCATTACGGATGGTCTAAGGTGAATCCCAAATCGTTAGGAGAGATACCGGCCATAAACAATGCCTCACGCTATGTAGCACTAACGCATATTGGGTGTGTTAGAATGTGGATGAGAGAAAAACACAATTAAGTGTGTTGTGTGGTAGAAATCCATGGTCGGTGGCCTCGTTAGAAGTTTTCACTTGGGCAACAAAAATACAAATTTGTGATCTTGTTAGCCAAGCTTGCGGCAACGTTATGGCTTAACAATATTCAGAAGTAAATGTTGACCACAATATGATTACCACTAGTTACAATTTATTGGTTATAGGCCACCATTTAGCCAAACTTATAGCTAGGTGTGAATGCTAAATAAAAAGTTAATGGTTGATAGTAGGCCCTATTAATTTGTATGTACTAAAGAATGACATTTAGAAACACAAATGATTTATAAACATTTGATAACTAAATGAATCCGAATTTCAGATATACAATTCAATCAAAACATCTCAATTAATTGAAATAGAATACTTGTACTTTATATGTATATATACGTATATGTGGGTGTAATATATATGTACTATGTTTTTAACAAAACTTAACCAAAAAAGTGTTTTGTTGAAAAAAAGAAAAAATAAAGTACGTACCATAGGATAAAGCCCTTGGTTATATGTATATCATCCTTCTTCCTTTTCTCACTTGTAACTTCATTTTTTTTCTTTTTTTCCCAATATTCTTCATTTCTTTTTTTTGTGGGTGCATACCCCCTCCGTAACCCAAGGTCCATCCGCTCCTGCAAACATTGTAATAAAAAATGTCGCAATTGATCTCTCTTGTCTTGCTTCTTTATTCTTTTTCTTTACAAGATATTGGTATACATGTCGACATGGGTTTTGGTTAACTTTTTAAATAAAAAATATAATAAACTAAAACAAAATGGGTCAAAACTCTATAACAATGCCTTTATTCCCCAGATTTATGTCAAGATAATATTTCTATAATCATATTGAGTTAAAGGTTATTTGTTGGGCCAACAAGCACTCTAGGTGAGTATTTGGAGAGGTCGATTTGGTGTTATAGGGGCATGAAGAGGGAGGGGTGTTTCAAGTATGATGCCTAACGAAGACAAAATAATGGAAAGTAATAATTGAAAAGGCATTAAGGGGCGTTAATCATTACACATTTTTGAAGAGGCGTTATAATGTTCATGTGGTAGAAAATGCCTCTTAGGCAACCTTAACCATTACAGATGGTCTAAGGTGAATCCCAAATCGTTAGGAGAGATTCCAACCATAAACAATGTCTCACGTTATGTAGCACTAACACATATTGGGTGTGTTAGAATGTGGATGAGACAAAAACACAATTAAGTGTGTTGTGTGGTAGAAATCCATGGTCGGTGACCTCGTTAGAAATCTTCCCTGGGCAACAAAAATACAAATTTGTGATCTTGTTAGCAAAGCTTGCGGCAACGTTATGGCTAAACAATCTCCAGAAGTAAACATTGACCACCATATGATTATCACTAGTTATAATTTATTTGTTTTAGGCCACCATTTAGCCAAACTTATAGCTAGGTGTGAATGCTAAATAAAAAGTTAATGGTTGACAGTAGGCACTATTAATTTGTATGTATTAAAGAATGACATTTAGAAACACAAATGATTTATAAACATTTGATAACTAAATGAATGCGAATTTCATATATACAATTCAATCAAAACATCTCAATTAATTGAAATAGAATACTTGTACTTTATATGTATATATACGTATATGTGGGTGTAATATATATGTACTATGTTTTTAACCTAACTTAACCAAAAAATTGTTTTGTTGAAAAAAAGAAAAAATAAAGTACCTACCATAGGATAAAGCCCCTGGTTATATGTATATCATCCTTCTTCCTTTTCTCACTTGTAACTTCATTTTTTTTCTTTTTTTCCCAATATTCTTCATTTCTTTTTTTGAGTGGGTGCATACCCCCCTCCGTAACCCAAGGTCCATCCGCCCCTGCAAACATTGTAATAAAAATGTCGCAATTGAACTCTCTTGTCTTGCTTCTTTATTCTTTTTCTTTACAAGATATTGGTATACATGTCGACATGGGTTTTGGTTAACTTTTTAAACAAAAAATATAATAAACTAAAACAAAATGGGTCAAAACTCTATAACAATGCCTTTATTCCCCATATTTATGTCAAGATAATATTTCTATAATCATATTGAGTTAAAGGTTATTTGTTGGGCCAACAAGCACTCTAGGTGAGTATTTGGAGAGGTCGATTTGGTGTTATAGGGGCATGAAGAGGGAGGGGTGTTTCAAGTATGATGCCTAACGAAGACAAAATAATGGAAAGTAATAATTGAAAAGGCATTAAGGGGCTTTAATCATTACACATTTTTGAAGAGGCGTTATAATGTTCATGTGGTAGAAAATGCCTCTTAGGCGACCTTAACCATTACAGATGGTCTAAGGTGAATCCCAAATCGTTAGGAGAGATTCCAACCATAAACAATGTCTCACGTTATGTAGCACTAACACATATTGGGTGTGTTAGAATGTGGATGAGACAAAAACACAATTAAGTGTGTTGTGTGGTAGAAATCCATCTCGGTGACCTCGTTAGAAGTTTTCCCTTGGGCAACAAAAATACAAATTTGTGATCTTGTTAGCAAAGCTTGCGGCAACGTTATGGCTAAACAATCACCAGAAGTAAACATTGACCACCATATGATTATCACTAGTTATAATATATTTGTTTTAGGCCACCATTTAGCCAAACTTATAGATATGTGTGAATGCTAAATAAAAAGTTAATGGTTGACACTAGGCCCTATTAATTTGTATGATGGTTGACAGTAGGCCTATTAATATGTATGTACTAAAGAAAGACATTTAGAGACACAAACGATATATAAACATTTGATAACTAAATGAATTCGAATGTCAGATATACAATTCAATCCAAACTTCTCAATAAATTGAAATAGAATACTTATACTTTATATGTATATACGTATATACGTATATGTGGGTGTAATATATATGTACTATGCTTTTAAAATACTTAAACAAAAAAGTGTTTTGTTGAAAAAAAGAAAAAATATAGAATGTACCATAGGATAAAGCCCTTGGTTATATGTATATCCTCCTTTTCTTCCCTTGGTTATATGTATGTCCTTCTTCTTCCTTTTCTCACCTGTAACATCATTTTTTTTCTTGTTTCCCAATACCGCCTCTTTTCTTCATTTCTTTTTTGAGTGGGTGCATACCCCCTTCCTCAACCCAAGGTCCACCCGCCCCTGCAAACATTGTAGTGAAAAATGTCGCAATTGAACTCTTTTGTCTTACTTCTTTATTCTTTTTCTTTACAAGATATTGGTATTCATGTCGACATGGGGTTTGGTTAACGTTTTAAAAAATATATATATAATAAACTAAAAAAAATGGGTCAAAACTCTATAACAATGCCTTTATTCCCCTAATTTATGTCAAGATAATATTTCTATAATCATATTGAGTTAAAGGTTATTTGTTCGGCCAACAAGCACTCGAGGTGAAAATTTGGAGAGGTCAATTTGACGTTATAGGGGCATGAAGAGGGAGGGATGTTCAAAGTATGATGCCTAACAAAGAGAAAATAATGGAAAGTAATAATTGAAAGGGCATTAAGGGGCGTTAACCATTACACATTTTTGAAGAGGTGTTATAATGCTCATGTGGTAGAATAGGCCCCTTAGGCGACCTTAACCATTACGGATGGTCTAATTTGAATCCCAAATCGTTAGGAGAGATACCAGCCATAAACAATGCCTCACGTTATCTAGTACTAACGCATATTGGGTGTGTTAGAATGTGGATGAGAATAAAACACAATTAAGTGTGTTGTGTGGTAGAAATCCATGGTCTGTGACCTCGTTAGAAGTTTTCACTTAGGAAACAAAACTACAAATTTGTGATCTTGTTAGCAAAGCTTGCGGCAACGTTATTTCTAAACAATCTCCAGAAGTAAACATTGACCACCATATGATTACCATACACCATTTTACCAAACATATAGCTAGGTGTGAATGCTAAATAAAAAGTTAGTGGTTGATAGTAGGCCCTATTAATTTGTATGTACTAAAGGAAGACATTTAGAGACACAAACGATATATAAACATTTGATAACGAAATGAATGCGAATGTCTGATATACAATTCAATCAAAACATCTCAATAAATTGAAATAGAATACTTATACTTTATATGTATATACGTATATGTGGGTGCAATATATATGTACAATGCTTTTAAAATAACTTAAACAAAAAAGTGTTTTGTTGAAAAAAAGAAAAAGTATAGTACGTACCATTGGATAAAGTCCTTAGTTATATGTATATCCTCCTTCTTCTTCCCTTGGTTAAATGTATATCCTCCTTCTTCCTTTTCTCACATGTAACTTCATTTTTCTCTTTTTCCCAATACCGCCTCTTTTCTTCATTTCTTTTTTGAGTGGGTGCATACCCCGCTCCTCAACCCAAGGTCCATCCGCCCCTACATACATTGTAGTGAAAAATGTCGCAATTGAACTCTCTTGTCTTGCATCTTTAATCCTTTTCTTTACAAGATTCTGGTATACATGTCGACATGGGTTTTGGTTAACTTTTTAATTAAAAATATAATAAACTAAAACCAAATGGTTTAAAACTCTATAACAATGCCTTTATTCCCCAGATTTATGTCAAGATAATATTTCTATAATCATATTGAGTTAAGGGTTATTTGTTGGGCCAACAACCACTCGAGGTGACAATTTGCAGAGGTCGATTTGGCGTTATAGGGGCATAAAGAGGGAGGGATGTTTCAAGTACGATGCCTAACGAAGAGAGAATAATGGAAAGTAATAATTGAAGGGGCATTAAGGGGCGTTAACCATTACACATTTTTGAAGAGGGGTTATAATGCTCATGTGGTAGAAAATGCCCCTTAGGCGACCTTAACCATTACGGATGGTCTAAGGCAAATCCCAAATCGTTAGGAGAGATACAAGCCATAAACAATGCCTCAAGTTATGGAGCACTAACGGCATATTAGGTGTGTTAGAATGTGGCTGAGACAAAAACACAATTAAGTGTGTTGTGTGATAGAAATCCATGGTCGGTGACCTCGTTAGAATTTTTCACTTGGGCAACAAAAATACAAATTTGTGATCTTGTTAGCAAAGCTTGCGACAACGTTATCGCTAAACAATCTCCAGAAGTAAACATTGACCACCATATGATTACCACTAGTTACAATTTATTGGTTTTAGGCCACCATTTAGCCAAACTTATAGCTAGGTGTGAATGCTAAATAAAAAGTTAATGATTTACAGTAGGCCCTATTAATTTGAATGTACTAAAGAAAGACATTTTGAAACACAAACGATATATAAACATTTGATAACTAAATGCATGCGAATGTGAGATATACAATTCAATCAAAACATCTCAATAAATTGAAATAGAATACTTGTACTTTATATGTATATACGTATATGTGGGTTTAATATATATCTACTATGCTTTTAAAATAACTTAAACAAAAAAGTATTTTGATGAAAAAAAGAAAAAATAAAGTACGTACCATAGGATAAGCCGTTGGTTATATGTATATCCTCCTTCTTCTTCCCTTGGTTATATGGATATCCTCCTTCTTCTTCCTTTTCTCACTTGTAACTTCATTTTTTTCCAATACCGCCTCTTTTGTTCATTTCCTTTTTTAGTGGGTGCATGCCCCCCTCCTCAACCCAAGGTCCATCCGCCCCTGCAAACATTATAGTGAAAAATGTTGCAATTGAACTCTTTTGTCTTGCTTCTTTATTCTTTTTCTTTACAAGACATTGGTATTGATGTCAACATGGGTTTTGGTTAACTTTTTAAATAAAAAATATACTAAACTAAAACAATTTCTATAATCATATTGAGTTAAAGGTTATTTGTTGGGCCAACAAGCCTTCGAGGTGACAATTTGGAGACATCGATTTGGCGTTATAGGGGCATGAATAGGGAGGGATGTTTCAAGTATGATGCCTATCGAAGAGAAAAACAGGAAAGTAATAATGGAAAGGGCATTAAGGGGCGTTAACCATTACATATTTTTGAAGAGGCGTTATAATGCTCATGTGGTAGAAAATGCCCCTTAGGCGACCTTAACTATTACGGATGGTCTAAGGTGAATCCCAAATTGTTAGGAGAGATACCAACCATAAACAATGCCTCACGTTATCTAGCACTAACGCATATTGGGTGTGTTAGAATGTGGATAAGAGAAAAACACAATTAAGTGTGTTGTGTGGTAGAAATCCATGTTAGCAAAGCTTGTGGCAACGTTATAGCTAAACAATATCTAGAAGTAAATATTAACCACCATATGATTACCACTAGTTACAGTTTATTGGTTTTAGGCCACCATTTAGCCAAACTTATAGATAGGTGTGAATGCTAAATAAAAAGTTAATTGGTCACAGTAGGCCCTATTAAATTGTATGTACTAAAGAAAGACATTTAGAAACACAAACGATATATAAACATTTGATAACTAGATGAATGCGAATGGCAGATATACAATTCAATTAAAACATCTCAATAAATTGAAATAAAATACTTATTCTTTATATGTATATACGTATATGTGGGTGTAAAATATATGTACTATGCTTTTAAAATAACTTAAACAAAAAAAAGTGTTTTGTTGCAAAAAAGAAAAAATAAAGTACGTACTATAGGATAAAGCCCTTGGTTATATGTATATCCTCCTTCTTCTTCCCGTAGTTATATGTATATCCTCCTTCTTCTTCCTTATCTCACCTTTAACTTCGTTTTTTTTCTTTTTTTCCCAGTACTGCCTCTTTTCTTCATTTCTTTTTTTGAGTGGGTGCATACCCCCTCCTCAACCCAAGGTCCATCCGCCCCTGCAAACATTGTATTTAAAAATGTCGCAATTGAACTCTCTTGTCTTGCTTCTTTATTCTTTTTCTTTACAAGATTTTGGTATACATGTGGACATTGGTTTTGGTTAAGTTTTTAAATAAAAGATATAATAAAATAAAACAAAATGGGTCAAAACTCTATAACGATGCCTTTATTACCAAGATTTATGTCATGATAATATTTCTATAATCATATTGAGTTAAAGGTTATTTGTTAGGCTAACAAGCACTCGAGGTGACAATTTGGAGAGGTCGATTTTGCGTTATAGGGGCATGAAAAGGGAAGGATGTTTCAAGTATGATGCCTAAGGAAGAGAAAATAATGAAAAGTAATAATTGAAAGGGCAGTAAAGGGCGTTAACCATTACACATTTTTGAAGGCGCCGTTATAATGCTCATGTGGTAGAAAATGCTCCTTAGGCGACGTTATCCATTACGGATGGTCTTAGGTGAATCCCAAATCGTTAGCAGAGATACCAGCCATAAACAATGCCTCACGTTATGTAGCACTAACGCATATTTGGGTGTGTTAGAATGTGGATGAGAGAAAAACACAATTAAGTGTGTTCTGTTGTAGAAATCCATGGTCGGTGACCTCGTTAGAAGTTTTCACTTGGGCAACAAAAATACAAATTTGTGATCTTGTTAACATAGCTTGCGGCAACGTTATGGCTAAAGAATCTCCAGAAGTAAACATTGACCACCATATGATTACCACTAGTTACAATTTTTTGGTTTTAGGCCACCATTTAGCCAAACTTATAGCTAGGTGTGATTGCTAAATAAAAGGTTAATGGTTGACAGTAGACCCTATTAATTTGTATGTACTAAAGAAAGATATTTAGAAACACAAACGATATATAAACATTTGATAACTAAATGAATGCGAATGTCAAATATACAATTCAATCAAAACATCTCAATAAATTGAAATAGAATACTTATACTTTATATGTATACTAGCGGGAATGCCCGCGCGTTGCGGCAGGTTTCCCGGTTGACATCTTATGAAACGTGCTACTCATTTTTGTTAGTAGTTTATGTTAGTTTTGACGTAATATTTGAAAAAGACGGTGATAATATTATTTAATTTAACGAAGATTAAGAAAGTGTATATTGGTGGTAAACAAATATGGAGTTTGTAATAGGCTGCATAATCATTCTCTACCAAGAAAACGTATGATGGAGTTTGAAGAAGGTGGAGCATGGTGAGGAGCTGCATTGTAGGGTTTCAAGAGGTATACTTTTGTTGTTTATGGCAAGTAGGACTTAACATTTATGCGCCAAAAGCCCATTACTCAAAGGGTGGTATGATTAACATATTGACCCAAATTATGTGAGCATTAAGTTGCACAATTTCAGTGATACAATATGGTTGAAATGTCAGTCGTGTTTTTTTTGTTTAAGTTATAAATTAATAAATTATATTCACATATAGGTATATAGATGTATATATCATTTGGATCTTTGTATTGGTTAATTACATAATGTTAATGGTTCAGGTACAAGAAAGTAAAAGTCATTGTTAATATAAGTAGATGGTAATTATGAAAGATGTTAGGAATGTAACATAACATTTGTCTGGAGGTTTTTTGCTAGGATACTAATAATTAATTTACACAATAATCATCTTTCACATTTCCTAACCAAACACATCTACGAATCTAGACAATTATCCACTAACTAATTAATTAATTTTCTAGGACATGATCATTACAAATATTAATTTAAACCTTATATTATGAACCAACATGGGCCCACCCTTGATTATCTACTCCTTTGATTGCCTCATTTGCCTTGCACGCCAACTCGGTTACAACATGTTCGGAATTCCCAACATGGGTCGCATAATCAGGTACATGCGAAATGGGCCGGGTTAATAGTTACGGGTAAATCAACAAGCCTAAAGCACATTGAGGGTTTTTTGTCAGTTTTTTTTTATTTTTTTATTTGTTTTTTCTTTGCAATTTTTATTTATCTTTTTCAGGACAACAAGATTTTAAACTAAACTAAATCATCATCATGATGATTTATTTAATTAAAATCTGTTTTTCCCGAGGAAAAAAAGCCACAACCGGTACACCTCATCATTAATTGTAAAATTTATCATGCAAAATATATTATATTATCATTATAACACGTAAAATTGAGTTAACTGCATTGCATCCTAGTATTAGAATATTATTTTACAAAGTAAAGTAGTACACCACAATATAAAGGTTATATGTGCATGTATTGATTTTTAACACGCATGTGATAGGGATGTAAATTGGGAATTTATGGTGTTATTAGTAATAAACAATTAAAAACAATTAAAACAATAAACACATTAAAAACAATTCTTAAAGACAATTCAATGAATAATCTATTAGTTGGTCTTGAGGGTAGGATTGGAATAAATTTTAAGTTGTGAGTGAGATGATGATGGTAAAATTACAAACATACCCTCCTAAGTGTCTTAATTGTCACAATTATGCCCATAATACCCTTAAATTTTTTGCTTAAATGTGTTGTAAATGTTGCTTCTTAAGTTGTATAGAAATAAAAATGACCATGTTGTACATCACTCATCCTTTATAATGTATATTATATTATAGATTATAGATAATGTATTATAGATATAGATTATAGGAGTAAAGATCAAATACAAATAGTTTTTTGGTAAGAACTGTGAGAATCAATGGGGGTAAAAAAATTATTTTTTTCTATAATTTTTTTCCCATGTGCTTAAACATTCTTTCTAGATGAATAATACAAAAAAAAATTTTAAATTTTTTTTTTAGTGTAATTACGTCATTAAGGTAAATACATTAGTTTACACTAGAGTAATTATGTAATTACTCTACACGTAATTACTCTACACCAAATTTTTTTTTTTTTAGTTTTCAATACTATAATACATGTTTAACAATATGGGAAAAAAAATTTTGAAAAAAGAAATAAAAAAAGATACCTTCCTTTGATTCTCACAGTTCTTACCAAAAAAGCTATTTGTACCAGATCTTTCCCCTAGATTATAGATTATAGCTACGTATATGTGGATGTAATATATATGTATTATGCTTTTAAAATAACTTAAAACAAAAAAGTGTTTTGTTGAAAAAAAGAAAAAATAAAGTACGTACCATAGGATAAAATCCTTGGTTATATGTATATCCTCCTTTTTCTTCCCTTGGTTATATGTATATCCTCCTTCTTCTTCCTTTTCTCACCTGTAACTTCGTTTTTTTTTCTTTTTCCTAATGCCGCCTGTTTTCTCCATTTCTTTTCTTCATTTCTTTTTTGAGTGGGTGCATACCCCCTCCTCAACCCAAGGTCCATCCACCCTTGCAAACATTGTAGTGAAAAATGTCGCAATTGAATTCTCTTGTCTTGCTTCTTTATTCTTTTCTTTACCAGATATTGGTATACATGTTGACATGGGTTTTGGTTAACTTTTTAAATAAAAAATATAATAAACTAAAACAAAATGGGTCAAAACTCTATAACAATGCCTTTATTCCCCTGATTTATGTCAAGATAATATGTCTATAATCATATTGCGTTAAATGTTATTTGTTGGGCCAATAACCACTCGAGGTGCAATTTGGAGAGGTCGATTTGGCGTTACAGGGGCATGAAGAAGGAGGGATGTTTCAAGTATGATGCCTAATGAAGAGAAAATAACGAAAAGTAATAATTGAAATGGCATTAAGGGGCGTTAACCGTTACACATTTTTCAAGAGGCGTTATAATGCTCATGTGGCAGAAAATGCCCTTTAGGCGACCTTAACCATTACGGATAGTCTTAGGTGAATCCCAAATTGTTAGGAGAGATACCAGCTATAAACAGTGCCTCACGTTAAGTAGCACTAACGCATATTGGGTGTGTTAGAATGCGGATGAGACAAAAATACAATTAAGTGTGTTGTGTGGTAGAAATCCATGGTCGGTGACCTCGTTAGAAGTTTTCACTTGGGCAACAAAAATACAAATTTGTGATCTTGTTAGCAAAGCTTGCGGCAACGTTATGATGTTCGATTAGTCACAAAGGGGTGTTTTTGACTATTAAGATGTGTGATTCCGACAAAAAAATATACTTATTTCCTAGTAAAAGTAAAAAAATACACACACCGATTTTAAATGTCTTAGAATGTTCCCACCGTGGGTTCACTTGCACGTAATCTAGAAAGTAGAAACAAACAAAAGAAACAAACACGATCGTCTTCAAAGGATTTGTAATCTTCGAAGGTCGGCTGCAAATAAAAGTTCAAATGCTTTGCTAGGGTTCGACACTTTTTTTACGAAATATTGGAATATTGAAAAGCTTTATAAATTTGTTCTTATGTGGTTAAATAAATCTTAATGTGAGATCTATATATTTTTTTCGTTTTTATAAAGCTATAAGCTATAACACACTTCATATAAAATATCCAAAGGACATTGTGTACGGTAACTTAATTGTTAAGTTCCGGTACACAATGTCCTTAACTAAGAAAACATATGAAACCCTAACAAGAATGCTTAATCTTAAGGAGTTGGTTCTAATGATGCTGGAATGGGTTCACTTGGAGTTGATCTCATACTTTTCTTTCTTATGTTAAAATCTATTTGTATTTGATCATGTACATATCTTCTGAAAAACGACCTATTAATTTTATGGTTCACACATTTTGTCGTTTTATATTAGATTTGTGTATCTCGGGAACCTTCTGGGATAATCTAGTTGATCTATCTATATAATAAAAGAGTAACTAGGGGGTGAGCTGTCCCCTTTCTAGAGTGCCACATTATGCTCTAACTCTATACCCACATCCATGGAACTCCAACTTGACCCATGTTTGAATTTTCAAATTTCAAAACAAATTTTGAATTTCAATTAAATTTAAATGCAGTAAATTATTTCCTAAAAATATATACATTTAATTGTAATAACCAAGTTTCCATTTTCAATATTTTATTAAAACATTTTTTTTACTCTTTATAACTAACTATATACAAATATCTTATTCAGTTTACATTTTGATTCATGTTATTCCTCTACCGCCTTTGCTTCATAAATAGAAATATGCACACACTATTTGGATATAATTATTTGATTGTATCATGTTAGGATCTGAGTATTAGATTGTTTTGATTAACTATGAAATATGAATGAAGTATAAATGGAAAGTGCAGCGGAATAAAGAATAATCAAAACAAAGAGAATAATTGTTATCAATCGAATGCTTTCATTAAACTTGAAAGATTACAAAGGTACAATTATAACTCCCCCTCAGCCTGATCACTCAGAGTTTGTTTGTCTAGAGAGAATGACGAGTGACAAATAGAACAGTACAAGTACTGTTCTATTTATAGACAAGTACAAACCTCTGATGATCACTTAGCTGACGTCACCTAGAAAGCGACCCCTAACTGACTAACAAACTACAACATCTGTTAAACAATAAACTACTGTTACATTGAAACTACTGAAAGAAAAACTCTGTTAAACTAAAACTCTGATGTCTTCTTATCATCTGTTGAACCAAAGTGCTGTTGGTTCAACAGTCCTTTGTTCTTCAGATCTTTGATCAGCACTTGTTCTTCATCAGACTTTTGCTCTTCAGACTTTATCCATCAGACCTTTCATCAGCAGCAGTTGTCTTGTATCAGATGTTTAAGTATCAGCAGTTTGGGAATCAGCAGTTCTTTGGAGGAAGCTTTCTTGTAACCACTGTTATTTATTCTTGATCAACACTTAGTATATTTTGGCTTTCTATCATCTGTTCTTCTCCAGGTCAGCAGACCCAACAATCTCCCCCTAGAACAGATGATGCCAAAACTCTGCTTTATTCTTGATCTTTATTCCTCATCAGACTTTCTCTTATTTGCCCTTTTAGTTGCAATTCAAAGTGTAGAGAGAAGAGGTCTTCAGCATCTCTATCCAGTGTCAAGTCTAGAAGTGACTGGAGATCTTCAGCACTTAGGCCAGGTGCCTCATCCATACTCAGCTTCTGAATACTACCATCTGATCTGAGCAATGTCAATTCATGGGTCTCTTTATCAGACTTCCATTTTAGAATTTTAGAATCAGAGGAGTGACTGGGATGCATCTTTATTTTGGATGAGTTTGGTGATGGTGGCCTTGCAATGAGTTCTCTGAGCCTGTCTGACACAGGATCAGAAAAAGATCTGACTTGATTCAAGATCCCCTCTTTCACATAAGTATCAGTGAACTGTCTTGTTTCTTCTTCAGTCATTTCTTTTTGCTTCTTAAATTGTCTTCTAGCAGCAATGGTAAGATCTGAAGTTTCCAGTAAACTGTCTAATGTAAAGGCCTGAGAGGGTTTCTTGGGAGCATCATCATACACTGGTTTTCTTGGAAGATCAGGATTGGTCTTTCTTTCTTGTTCAAGCTTTTTGTATGTTTCAATTAGCCTGATTTCTGACCATCTGGCAACAGACTTCATCTCTCCATACTTAGCTGCTACAAGCTCTTGTCTCATTCTTCTGAATTTCAAGGCTCTAGCTTCATCTCTCCCCTTTTTGAAATCAGGAGCAGAGACCTTAGCAGGAGGATTCTTGGCCATGTTCTCTATTCTGATTAGTTCTTCCCTTAGAGCATGTGTGGTCCAGCCTGTAAATTGGTTCTTTGTTGCTTTATAAGGCTTGGATGCCAAGATCTGTTCCAGCAGTGAATCCCTTACTTCCATTTCCAAGTGTCTGCTGAGAGGCATGGTTGACATGGAGTTGCTCAGGGTCTTAGCAAAATCTTCAATCCTTCTGAGTTTGCTAAGCTCTGCTGAATGGATGCCCTGAGCAGTCCTGTCATCCTTCCCTTTGCACTTCTCTTTGATGACAGCATCAGCCTGTTCACCCTTGTATTTGAGATATGTGTCTATGTTGGGTGGAACAGGGAAGCCTTTAAGAGATGGGAAGGATCTTTCTGATGGCTGATCAGTATTATAGAAGGATTGAAGTTCCCCCTTGATTAAATCCAACTCAAGGGGATACTTCTCAGCCAATGGGATGATGGTTGGTGGTGGTCTGTGTGATCTGAATTCAGCAGTGTGTGGTGAGTAAGATGTGAGTGGAATGGCATTGACTGGTGTGGATGAGATTGGAGTGTTAGGTGGTGTGTTGTGGATGTTTTCATCTTGTATAACAAAGGTGGATTTCCTTTTTCTGCTATACAAGATTTTGGGTGAAGGTGAGGATGTGGCAGTGGTTTGAGAAACATCTGTTGGTCCTTTTATGGAACCAGCAGTTGTTTGGGTTTTGGGTTGTGTTGAAGTAGGTTTGGGAGTTGGTTGAGTGGTGGTTGGTTTAGTGACTGGTTTGGTTGCTGGTTTGGGTTGTGCAGATGTTTTAGCAGTGGTTTTAGTTTCAGTTGTTTTAGGTGCAGTGGTTTGGGTAGCAGAGGTTGTGGTGGCAGTGGTTTTAGGAGCAGTGGTTGTGATAACAGGTGTTTGTTCAGCAGAGGTTTCAGCAGTTAATTTGGAAGGTGGTTTTCTAATGTGTTTGGCTGGCATTTTCTTTCTCTTTGAAGTGTTCACATCTTCCACTTCCTGCTGTTGTTCCTTTTTCAGCTGCACCAACCTCTCTGCCTTTACTTCCAATGTATCAGCCCTTTTCATTTTGTCTTGAGCAGCCTTTTCAGCTCTTTCATTAGCTGAAGTGTCAACTTCTTTTGCCTTTGATGCTGGAGCTGGTTCAGAGACAGGGATCTGAACATTTGGTTGTTGTGTTTGTGGAGCTGATTTGGGTGACCCTGGTTTGTCAGCAGTTGGCTTCTTCCCTTTTTGTGAGGGTGGTTCACCAAATGGATTAAGTTTTGGTAGCCTATCTCTGCCACTCTCCCCCTTTTTGGCATCATCAGCAGTGAATTCATCATCATCTTCATCTCTGAGAATTGTGGTAGGGGCAGAGCCAGTGGTCTTCAGCAAGTGGTCTTTGATCACTTTGATGTCAGCCTTTGTATCATTGAATCTGGCATCAACCATGTTTCTGATCAAAGTCATGTAGGTTTCCTGTGTCTGATCTGCTAATTTTCGATGAGCTATGATGATGGGGGAAACAGATTTCCATAGCTCATTAGCAACATCAGCAGTGGATGGTTGACTCTTTGTAAAGTTATTCAATGTTTCCAATATTGACTTGACATCAGATTTGATGTCAGCAACAGAGGATTCAAGGTTTTGAACTTTAGCCGTCAATTCTTGAAGTTTTGACTCATCACCCAAATTAATAGGTTCATCTGAGTCCCTACCAGAGGTAGTTTTAGCTGGTTCAGTCCTAGGAGGTGAGTCCATAGAATAAGAACCTGCTGCCCCTTTTTCTTGGTTCTGGGGACTTCCAACTGTTTTAGGAGACACAATTGTGTCTTCATCAGTTGTTGCCTTCAAGGAAGTCTTAGCAATGTAACCACTGTCCTGCTGTGAGACAATGGTCTCTACAGCAGTAGTGGCTGCTTCTCTTGAAACCTCATCAGAAGTAACATTGACTTCTGGGAGTATAACCTCCTCATCTGTTTGTGGGATGGCTGATTGATTTTCCTCAGCCCCAGTCACTGGTAGTGGCATACTCTCAGTGATAGGTGAAGGAGAGGAACTGGGGTTATCCTGAGTTTTATCAATAGCCTCAAACAGGGGTTGCATTGTTTGTGGGACATGTGGTGGTGATGTAGGTGGTGTAAGAAGCTGATTAGCCCTGGGAGATGGGCTTGTAAACATATGATCAAGTGACTCATATGCCTCAGTTTGAGGTTCCCTTTGGCTTACAACAAGTTCCTTTTGTGAGGAATCTTGAGGAGTTTGCTTGGGTTGAGATATCTCCAACTGTTGTGAGGAAGTAGCAACAGTGGTTTCATGTTGCTTTGGTGATGCAACAGGGTTAGCTTCTGGTATCTCATCTTCCAGAAGTCCCTTTTTAGTTTTGGTGGTTGTTTTGGTGGATGGACGTTTTCTTTTGGTGGCTGGTGTGGGTTTCACAACACTGGATGAAGTGCCATGATCACCAGGAGCAGTGGGCTCACCAACTGAGGTTTCAACAACAGTTGTTGTCTTTGTCCTCTTTGGTTGTGTTTTGGAAACTTTTTGAACTTTTGGTGCTTTTTCTTGAGTTGAAGAACCCAGCATTCTTGTAAAAGTTTCATCAGTTAGACTTTTCATTTTAAATGACTCTCCCTTTTGAAAATCCTTTTCAGGTAAAAGCTTTTGTAGAATT
The DNA here is from genome assembly GCA_032199755.1 of Ambrosia artemisiifolia. NCBI lineage: Eukaryota > Viridiplantae > Streptophyta > Magnoliopsida > Asterales > Asteraceae > Ambrosia > Ambrosia artemisiifolia. Next base: position 25,157,406 of record CM063527.1, read on the forward strand.
ACACTTAGAATTCTAGGGTAGAGCAGAAAAGCATTGTTTGAGCCAGATTTTATGGCTTTCACATTTGATACCAAGTCTGAAAACAATCCCTGAGATAGGTTGAAGTCAGAGTCTGACAACATAGCATACCCCAAGTATTGTATCCTCAATGGGATTTCATTGAAGGATGTAGTCTTGGCAGAGGCACAGAGGAGGAGGGTATGGAAGAAAAATTTCATGACTGGTGGGAAAAACTTTTTGTATAGTGTGGAACCAGTCATTTGAGCATCATACCCTCTCTCTTGAAACTCAGTGTGAAGCTCTGTTTTTGAAAAAGTATCCATACCTGACAAGTCGTTCAGGGAGAAGGTAGTGGAGATGATCTCAGGGGTTATGGCGATACTGGTGGCTCCAATTTTTGAAATGATGGACGTAGGCTTTTTGTCTTGGTATAAAACCTCAGCAGTTGCCCAGAATTCTTGGAGTGTTTCCAGGTATATGGGGGCATCAGCAATAAGAACATTTTTATATTTTGAGTTATTGATGATGTCAATGGTGGAATGGAATGGTGTGTTGTCTTCGGTTTTAACCAAATATGGAAGGAAATTATGAGTGGCTTTTGTTTGAAGTTCCATTTTAATGGATTTTGATTATGAAAGCGATGACTTTGATTGAGGGTTATGAGGAAGACGAGAGCGGTTGTTAGTATTTTGAATACAATGAGACAGTAAAACTGCTGTTGGGGGAAAGAACAGGGTTTTATAGGCTCTGTGGAACTGCTGATGTGGCAAAACATCTGATGGTTGAAACATCTGGTGGCAGACAGCTGTTTTGTTAAACCTCTGTTGCCAACCTCTGTTGTTTAACCCAAAAGGCTGATGAAAACAGTTGTTTTATCTGATCAGATGTTTGAAACAGATTTTTCAACCAACAGTGGTTGTTTTACCTGATCAGATGTTTTGAAACAGATTTTTCAACTATCAGTGGTTTTAATAAAACAGTGGTTGTTTTATCTGAATCAGTGGTTTTAAAACAGATTTTTCAACCAACAGTGGTTGATTAGCAAAATTTGATTTTCTGAAAACATTTTAATGTTTTATTGAAAACATTTTTGTTGTTTTTAATCCATGTTTAACATTCCAATTCGAGAGATCAGATTTGTGAAGGTAGATGTGTCTAAAGCTTTTGTCAGCACATCTGCCAACTGATCCTCTGTTGGAACATGGTGCAGAGAAATCAAACCTTTTTCATAGCTATCCCTGACAAAGTGATGTCTGATATCTATGTGCTTGGTGGTTGAGTGGGAGACTGGATTTTTGATGATATTTTCAGCAGCTTGACTATCCAACATGAGTGGAGTCCTTAGTGCAGTTATCCCAAAATCCAGTAATTGATTTTGAAGCCACATAAGTTGGGTTGTACAGCTTGCAGCAGCAATGTATTCAGCTTCAGCAGTGGATGTTGAAACAGCTGCTTGCTTTTTGCTTTGCCAAGAAACTAAGGCATTCCCTAGGAACTGGCACCCTCCTGATGTGGACTTCCTTGTGGTATGGCAGCCAGCAAAATCACTATCTGAATAACCTGAAAGCTCAATGTTTCCATTAGCAGGATACCAGATACCAAGTGTGGGAGCACCTTTTAGGTATCTGAAGATCCTTTTCACAGCAATAAGGTTAGACTTTCTAGGAGAAGCCTGAGATCTAGCACACACAGAGGTTGCAAACATAATGTCTGGCCTGGATGCTGTTAAGTACAATAAAGACCCAATCATGCATCTATAGTGTGTCTGATCAACAAGTTCATCCTTTTCATCATCAGTGAGTGGCTTGACAGTGCTCATGGGTGTACTACATGGCTTACAATCATTCATCTCAAATTTTGTTAACAAGTTTTTCACATACTTGTTTTGATGAATAAAAGTGCCATTTTGCAGTTGCTTCACTTGGAGACCAAGAAAGCACTGAAGTTCACCCATTGCACTCATTTCAAACTCTGCTGTCATGAGTTCCCTAAACTCCTCACACATTTTATTACATGTGGATCCAAAAATGATGTCATCCACATATATTTGAACAATCATTAGATCTTTTCCTTTCCATTTTAAAAACAAGGTTTTATCAATTTTACCTCTAGTGAAACCAATGGATAAGAGAAAAGTAGAGAGAGTTTCATACCAGGCTCTTGGTGCTTGTTTGAGTCCATACAATGCTTTGTTAAGCTTGTAGACATGATCAGGATGGAATGTGTCTGGCCTATATGAATTTTGCCATATAGGAAGGCACACTTGATGTCCATCTGAAACACCTTGATGTTGTGGTTGACAGCAAAGGCTAAGAAAAGTCTGATTGCTTCTAGCCTTGCCACAGGGGCAAAGGTTTCATCATAGTCAATACCCTCTTCTTGTCTGAAGCCTTGAACCACTAACCTGGCTTTGTTCTTGACAACTATACCCCTTTCATCAGTTTTGTTTTTGAAGACCCACTTTGTGCCAATTGGACAGACATCCTTAGGTAGTGGTACAAGTTCCCATACTTGTTGTCTTTTGAACTGAAGGAGTTCTTCTTGCATGGCTTCTACCCAACTGTTGTCTTTCAGTGCCTCTTGGTACTTGACAGGTTGTGTAAGGGATAGGAAGCCTGCAAAAAGACAGATGTTTGAAGATTGGCTCCTTGTGAGCACACCTTCTCTGATGTTGCCAATGATTTGGTTTGGTGGATGAGCTCTTAGGTAGATTAGATCTCCCTGATATGGTATGATGGCATTTTGTGGTGAAGGACAGAGGTTTGGAGACTCTGTGGACATAACATCTGTTGGCACTTCTGAAGAGGCAACAGATGTTTGGAATGGAGGTGGAGGAATGGGTCCAAGTGGTGTAATATTGGACTGACTTTTGTCAACAGATGATTGACTCTTGTCAACAGATGAATAAACAGTGGATTGGCTGGGTGAATCAGTGGATTGAAGGTAAGACTGGCCAACAGTGGCTGACTCAGCTGTAACAGAGTTTTGACAGTTGTTTTGAACCACTGCGTCCTCTGATGCAGGATAGACTTTGTAGTGGTCTGGAACCACAACATCTATTCTGTAGTCTTGTTGTGAAGATTGTGGAGTACCTGCAGGGTTAGTTTTGACAGCAATATCTTCAAATTTGAATTTATCTAAATCAAACAACTCAGCAGGGTTTGCTGGGATTTTTAAAGAGGAAAGTTCATTGAACTTCACATTCAGAGTTTCTTCTATTGTTTTAGTCCTTGTGTTAAACACTTTATAGGCCTTTGCAACAGAAGAATACCCCAGAAAATATCCACAATCCACTTTGGCTGCAAATTTTGAAATGGAATCTTTAAGATTTAAAATGAAACATGGGCAGCCAAAGACTTTGAAAAATGATATCAGTGGTTTGATTTTAAACAAAATTTCATAAGTAGTCTTTTGATGTCTAGGGTTGATTAAAACTCTGTTTTGAACATAACAAGCAGTGTTTACAGCTTCTGCCCAAAAGGACAGAGGTAAACCAGAATCTGCTAGCATTGTTCTTGCAGCCTCAATGAGAGTCCTGTTCTTCCTTTCAACCACCCCATTCTGCTCTGGTGTTCTTGGGATACTGTACTGCCTTACAATCCCTTTTGACACACAGAAATCATCTAACTCCTTATTTTTAAACTCTGTTCCATTGTCACTCCTGAAGACTTTTACTGGCAAGTCATATTGTTTTTCAACTTTGGTGACAAAGTCCTTCAAGATACCTGCAGTCTCATCCTTAGAGTGTAGAAAGTAAGTCCATGTAAACCTAGAAAAATCATCAACTATGACAAGACAAAATCTTTTCCTTCTTAGACTCATGATTTTTACAGGGCCAAACAAGTCCATGTGTAACATTTGTAGACACTGACTAGTTTTGGACTCATCAATGGATTTGTAAGAGCTTTTATGTTGTTTACCTTTTAGACAGGAAACACAATGCTCATCACATTTGAATTCTTTTGATGGTAAACCTCTGACAAGGTTTTGTTTGGAGAGTGAGTTGATAGTTTGAAGGTTGGTGTGACCAAGTCTCCTATGCCACAATTCTGTCTCTTTGGTGGAGGCAGCTGAGAATAGACAGACATTTGCAGTAGGATTATCCTTCAACATATCAACCACATACACATTGCCACTTCTGTGAGCAACAAGTTGTGCTTTGCTCTCAGCAATGATGGTGTTAATCTTTTCTACAGCCTCTGGGCCAACAATCTTACAAGTTTGCTTAGTGAAGAATGACCCAAAGCCTTTGTCACTCATTTGTGATACACTAAGTAAATTAAATTTTAGATTGTCTATTAGATTAACATTTTCAAACTTAAGCCTCCCTGCTTTGACAGTACCAGAACCCAACACTTTACCTTTAGAATCATTACCAAAGGATATATCACCCCCTCCATGAGCAAGAAAATCCAGAAGAAGGGCTCTACATCCAGTCATGTGCCTGGAGCCTCCACTATCTACATACCATAAACTGTCTAAACAAGCAGAAGCTCCCTGCACATCAGTAAGGATTTTAGTTTTGGTGAGTGTCCAAAGCCAAATTGGCTTTGGATGAGTCCTGAGCTGTCTCAGCCTTAAGTTGAGGAGAATGATCAGTGGTTCGGACTAGCTTTTGAACTAGATTCAACAGCTGCAGTTGACCATTTGCCAGTGCTTGTATGTCAACACTTGGTCCAGCAGATGTTTGATCATTTCCTATCAGTTGTTGAAAACCATGAGGGTGTCTGTTCACTTTTGGTTTTGAAGGCCTCTTGGGCTCTTCATAAACATGTGACAGACGATGACAAGTGGGTTGTCCATATCCTCTTGGTAATCTGTTAACAGGTGGAGCATCTGTTACCTGAACTTCTCTGGGAGCAGAGTTTTTGTTCAGACTTTTGGTAACAGATGTTTGAACTGATTCAAAAGTCTGTTTGGGTTTTCCTTTTGAAGTACTTACCACTTGACTTTCCAGAGTTTTAGCCTTATACTCTTTTATCTTTTCATCAAAATTCTTGAGATATAGGCACTCTTTTGTTTTGTGATTCTTTTTCTTGCAGATTGAACATTCTTTAGATTTTGAATCATTTAAACTTGTTGTTTTGTTGATGTCATATGCTTTTAGAAGAAAACAGTTTTTGGTGACATGGTTCTTCTTTTCACAAAAATCACAAAACAAGTTGTTCTTAGCTTTCCCTTTTTCTTTCTTCTTTTCAACAGATGTTTCATCATCTGTTGGAAGACTTACTAGAGGGATTACTTTGGCCTGTGGTGCCATTTTACCATCAGAGGTTTTGAAGGTCATTGGTTTGAAATTTTCAAGGACTTCACACTCATCTGACCATGTTGGTTTGAATTGATATTTCTCAATTTCATCAAATGAGGGTGTACCTTCCAACTTTTCAAGAATGATTTTCTTGCCATTGGGTTCAGTAACCTTGATTTCTTGACCTTTTGAGTTTGTAGGGATGACCTCAACCAACTGTGGTTCCTTTTTGTCAGTGGTTTGTGAAACTTGATCAGTGGTTTTAAAACCAAATCCAAATTTCACATGACTTTTAGATTGTTGGTTGACAATCATTTCAAAACCCTTTGATGATTCCACCCATTTCTTACATTCAACTTGGGTGGACTCAAGCTCCTTCTTACAACTATGATATTTTGTTATCATAGTCTGAAGCTGGTCTTTGGTTATGCTTGCTTCATGTTTTAGACTGCTGATTTCAGACTCTTTTTCAGATATTTTTGATTTTAACTCTTTTGTTAATTTTTCAAAATGAATTTCAGAATCCAAAATTTTCTTCCTAAAGTTTTCATTCACCTCTTTTATCTTAGCAAATGCCACAATACATTTGTCTGAGCACAAGTCATTTAAGATTTGAGGAGATACCTTAGCAGCAGCCATCAAGGCACAGTTACACTGGCAATCACAGTCATCACTACCCCAGGGGTCTGATAGATTCACAACCTCCACTTCAGATTCTTCAGCTGAAACAATCTCACCAACAACACCATCAGTCACATTTTCAGACATAGACACCACTTCCTCAGAATCAGTCTCTTCAACAATTGTTTCTAGTGCCATAAAACAAAAATCCTTTTCAGTGTTGGCAACTAGAGCAATGTTATCATCTGTTATCTCATATGGTAGACTGCTCCAATCAACAAAGCCTTGAGTAAAGAAACTCTGTTGACCTGGTTGACTGGTCTCTGCAGGAGCAGAGGGTGGAGTAACAGTCATTGGCACAGGGCCCTGAGCAACAGGTGTTTGGACATAGTGATACTGAGGAACAGTGGTTTGGACATAATGCACAGGAACAGTGGTTTGGGTCTGTGCAAAATGAGCAGTGTTTTGCACATTAGGTACATTAGGGATGGTTTGATAAGTGTTGGTCTGTGGTCTTTGATTTGGATAGGTAATCATAGGAACTCCATTTTGACTCCTACACTCCCTAGCAAAATGACCCATTCTATGACACTTGTAACACTTTATCTTTGATTTATCCAACCCAACCTTTGACCCACCATGTAAACCTGGGTACCTCCTGCCAGTTTTCTTATAGAAGTTATTGGTTCTAATACTGAGCAGGGCAACCTGATGTAAGATGTCCATTTCTTCTAGGTCCAAAGGGTCAATGTATTGCAAGTCATTGTACACAAAAGATGAATTATCAGAAGCCTGGATATCACCACTGGCTGTGAAAGCACAGTTGTTTGGTGATGAGTAAGAATCATTATTGAAACCAGTTGTTATGTCAATGTAATGATCATAACTCTGATCCTTACTACTTCCAGAACCATCATCCTGACCCAACAGTGCAGTATTACCAAATACATAGTCATCTGACACTTTGCCAGAGTCCTGGAGCTTCTTTTTCTGGTTAAGCTCCCTTTCATAAGTCAGGAGCTTACCATGAAGCTGGGTCAGGGTTAGGTCTTTGAATCCGATAGAGTTTCTCATAACAATAGCTATAGTGTCCCATTTGTCCTGAAGTGATCTAAGAAACCTATGATTCAGTGTTGAATTAGGAAAAGTTAGACCAACCAGTTTAAGTTCACTAATTAGACAGTTAAACCTTTCAAACTGTTGTGTTAATGACTCCCCTTTTATGTGACTAAACGTTTCATATTGTTGGTTAAGTATTTCACGGTTGTTTTCAATCACATCATCAGTTCCCCCGAATTGCTCTTTAAGAGCATCCCACAGTTCTTTAGCACTATTGCAGTGCAAGAGACCGGCATAGATATCATTCGGCAGTGCCATGGCTACTATGCTGAAAGCCTTGGCATCTAGCTCGATTTTTTGAAAATCTTGCTCTGAGTAGTTCTCAACACTCTTTGGTACTTGGATCTTTGGATCCTCGGCACTCGGTACCATTGGAACATGTGGTCCAAATACTACCGATTTCCAGCACCCTGTGTTCTGTTGTGCTAACACATGAGCTACCCGACGCTGCCAGATGTTGTATTCTGACCTGACAAGCATCGGAGGCTTGTTGTGTGTGCCAGTGTTGTGTGGATCTTGATTAAGTGAAGTCATTCTCTTGGTTTTTCAAAAACAAAGTCTGTTTACTAACTGTTGAAACGGAAATAAACTATTACTCTGTTTTAACCCGACAAACAAACGATATCAATGATTATGAGCTGATCTGTGTATTAAATTGATTGATTAGATCAGATTTAATTGACCAAGCTCTGATACCAATTGTTAGGATCTGAGTATTAGATTGTTTTGATTAACTATGAAATATGAATGAAGTATAAATGGAAAGTGCAGCGGAATAAAGAATAATCAAAACAAAGAGAATAATTGTTATCAATCGAATGCTTTCATTAAACTTGAAAGATTACAAAGGTACAATTATAACTCCCCCTCAGCCTGATCACTCAGAGTTTGTTTGTCTAGAGAGAATGACGAGTGACAAATAGAACAGTACAAGTACTGTTCTATTTATAGACAAGTACAAACCTCTGATGATCACTTAGCTGACGTCACCTAGAAAGCGACTCCTAACTGACTAACAAACTACAACATCTGTTAAACAATAAACTACTGTTACATTGAAACTACTGAAAGAAAAACTCTGTTAAACTAAAACTCTGATGTCTTCTTATCATCTGTTGAACCAAAGTGCTGTTGGTTCAACAGTCCTTTGTTCTTCAGATCTTTGATCAGCACTTGTTCTTCATCAGACTTTTGCTCTTCAGACTTTATCCATCAGACCTTTCATCAGCAGCAGTTGTCTTGTATCAGATGTTTAAGTATCAGCAGTTTGGGAATCAGCAGTTCTTTGGAGGAAGCTTTCTTGTAACCACTGTTATTTATTCTTGATCAACACTTAGTATATTTTGGCTTTCTATCATCTGTTCTTCTCCAGGTCAGCAGACCCAACATATCATGTACCGGGTTGTGTAGTTTTGATTGTTAAGGTCGTTTGTTAAGTATGTTCGAATACTATATTTTATTGGTTTGAAGATCCGAAGCCCTAAGGCACTAGATCAAACTCCATGCATTTTCACGTTTCAAATTAAGTTATGGTTACCCAATATAATAATTTATTCATGCTTGTTAATCAGATTCTGTATTGTTTATGGAGTAGATGGGATTTGGCCGAAGGTTTGGTTGGTGTTGTTGGTTGGGTATGTTCATCAATATTTCCCTTTAGTTTTCTTCATGTTCTTGATGATCATTTATATGTTGGATATTCATTATGAAGGGTGAATGTTTTTGTGTTTTGATTATTGATTGTAATGGAGTTAGTGTTTCGGATTTGGTTTCGAATGGCATTGAATTCAAAATCGAAAAATTGAAAGACTTCATTGACATTTCATGATTATTTCTATTTTTTGTGGAAAGTAGTTATTGGTTTTAAATGGCATTAAGATAATCAAGTTTTGGTTGACATTCAAAAGCTTGGCGCCAAAAGTGTTATTAGTTTTGAATGAGATTAAGATAATATTAATGCTCATCTACGTTCCGTTACAATAAATATGTTATTAGTAATTTCATTATTTGTTTTCAAATCACGTCAAATCAAACATTTGTTGATTCATTCATTGTTCGGTAATATTAATTTTTTTTATGATATATTCCATGCAAGTAACTTTAAATAAATAAAACTTAGGCATGTACCGTATGTTAACACGGAACTCTAACCTAGTATAATATATATTTATTTATGAGAAAGTATACGGTATAAAGCCCCTTAAAATAAGAAGCATAAGAAGCCACCAGAGATTGACACATGTCAATCTAACCTAACCACACCTAACCACAGTCAAACACAATAAATCCTATCTTCCCTGTTCAAATCGTAACCCATTCTCAGTTTAAAACATACCAATCTAGATCTGACCACCACAACCAACACCACCACCACTGCCACCGCCACCGAACCACCACCCGACACCACCACGTCATCCTTCACCTTCAACGAAAACCAACAACGATGAAGCTCCTCCTTCCAACACCACCAAAACCAACAACGATACGATGTCTGTCACCACCACCACCACCACCCCAACCACCACCACCAACAACAGAATAAGTAAATCAGGGACCCACAGTGATTTCAATAGGGACTTTTCGTATCAATACGATGAACATAGTAAAGATCAATGTAATCGACATCGAGGCGCTTCAAGCTAGCCTCACAACAAGCCCTAACGTACTCGGGTTCACCATGGATTTCCACCTGACCCAAACCCTCCCCAATAAATTTAAGCCCAAATTTGGTTGCAACTTGAACATGCTCTCTCTTAACTCCTTTCAACGCCTACACCAATCATTTTCAATGCAATCAGTTGAATTTTATAATCTAATCAAATGAGAGGGAATAATGATGAAAGTACCTTGCCAACGAGGATTTCGTTGGTGTGGAGATGAAATGGAAGGACAATACCATGAAGAAGTTATCTGAAAATGGAGAATGCTTTGATGCGTAAGAACTGACGCACTCCTTATATGGAGAATGCTTTTTAGAACCATGGAGAAGGCTAGAAGAATATGTTATTATGATAAAAAACAAAAGGTGTGTTTGTTTTCTTTTAAAGTGCGTTTGTTTTTTTAGTGACTTCACAATTGTTGAGTGCGTTTGTTTTTCTTTGAGTTAATGAGAGTGCGTTTGTTTGTTTTTTTTTAGTGAATGAGTGCGTCTGAAATTTTGATGTGTGCGTCTGAAATTTTTATGAGTGCGTCTGAAATTTTGATGAGTGCGTTTGATATCTAAAAGTGCTCTGTTTTTCACCAACTTCATATTCTTCCTCTGGAACTTTTTTTAACCTAATTTTTATGTTTAATCATCCTTATTGAAACAAAATCGAAAGTATTCAACAACAATTACGATTCATAATTGTTCATATGATTATTTTAATCCTCTGTTTTTTATTTTTTTTTTAGATTCAAATACTGATCTTACGTTTTCGTTCATTGTAATCGATTTTTTTTTGTTTTTGAATTGTGTAATCATTCTGAACATGAATCGATCTGAAAATGATGAGAAATCAGTGTTCAATTTTAGTTCTGTTATGATTTGAAAAAAAATTAGACGGTTTTTCTTATTTTACTATTTGTTAGTTTAACCCAAGTATGATTAAGGTTTTTAATCTATATCCTTAATCTAATGGATGAGATTGCTTTTTACGCTTCTTACGTTAAGAAGCTTTATACGTTAGCCGGTCTCACCCTTTATTTATTTATTTATTTATTAATTTATTAATATCATTCCATGAAAGAGGGCAAAGATAGATAGAGGAAAGATCCGGTACAAATAGTTTTTTTGGTAAGAACTGTGAGAATCAAAGGAGGGTATTTTTTTAAAATTTTTTTTTTTAAATTTTTTTTCCCCATATTGTTAAACATGTATTATAGTATTGAAAACTAAAAAAAAAAATAAAAAAAAAAATTTGGTGTAGAGTAATTACGTGTAGAGTAATTACATAATTACTCTAGTGTAAACTAATGTATTTACTTTAATGACGTAATTACACTAAAAAAAATTTTTTTTTTTAAATTTTTTTTTGTATTATTCATCTAGAAAGAATGTTTAAGCACATGGGAAAAAAAAATTCTAAAAAAAAAAATAAATTTTTTTTACGCCCTTTGATTCTCACAGTTCTTACAAAAAAACTATATGTATTTGATCTTTACTCTAATAAAGATAGATAAGTAATCGGTTCATCAATAATCATCATCATCGTCTCCATTACTAGGATTCGTTTTTCGTCACGCATAACAAAACCCTGACCTTCACACAACCCTCCATCCATCCATCTTCTATCTAATTCAAACCCTTTCATACTTCAATCAGCACATGGATTGATCATCCGATGGACGAATCAAATGTTGTTCGATACCCTACGATTCATCTCAATGATTACGACTCTAAATTCCCTACCCACAAGGTTATCTAAACCCTGATTATACTTTGTTATTTGTTTATAAGGATGATTGTAATATGTATAGTGGTTATATATATTTATATTTATTTTCTTATGCATATAAAGTTGTAGGGTAGAATATTGGTTTGATTAGCTTTGGGGTTTGTTTACTTATGTGATGTCTGTATGTTGTTAGATGAACATAATTGAAATCACAAACGTTTTAAAGTTTATCTAGGGTGTGGATATAGCTATAGGCAATTTGTTTTTGCAGATTTTGATGAATAGTGATAACTGAGACTTGAGATGATGTGATTATAGGCAACCTTTAGGCTAATTTTGATTGACGCTAATAACCGAGACTTGAAATAGTTACAGGCAAATTTTAGGCAGATTTTTGATCAACTGTGTGTTTAAAGGCAAATTTTAGGCTAATTATGATCAAATTGGGGCTAGTCATAGTGTGATTATTGGCAAATTTTGATCCTTCGTGATAACCGAGACTTGAAATGGTGTTATTATAGGCAAAGTTTTTCTGTTTACTGCTAAGTTTTTATATTTAAGGAGATGTTTATTTATTATTATTATTATTATTATTATTTTTGTGATTGGTTGTTAATTTTTATGTGTATTCGTTGAATTGTTGATTTTCATCTTCTTATATATATACAAACTAGGGTAGGATACTAGTTTGATTAGCTTTGATGTTTACTTACTTATGTAATATCCTTATGTTGTTAGATGATCACAACTGCAGTCACACACTTGTAAAACTTTATCTGTGGTGTGCTTATGGGCTTTTTTTATGCAAGTTTTGATCAATTGTGATAACTGATAACTGGGACTTGAAATTGTTTAATTTAGCCGATTTTTTAGTAATTTATTGTCAATAGTGATAACTGAGTCTTGAAATTGTGTGATTCTAGGCAAACTTTAGGCAAATATTAATCAATAGTGATAACTGAGACTTGAAATGGTGTGAGTATAGGCAAATTTTTGAGACTTGTAATAGTCTAATTGTATGGAAATTTTGAACAATAGTGGTAACTGAGACTAGAAATCATGTGATTATTGGGAATTTATATGCAAATTTTGATCTTTAGTGATAACCCAGACTTTAAATTTTGTAGTTATAGGCATAATTTTCTGTTTGTTGCTGAGTTTTTATATTTCAGGATATATGTATATATATTTTTTTGTGATTGGTTGTTAATTCGTATGTATTAGTTGCAAATATTAAAATTAATAGAATGTAAATAATCAGGTTTCTGAAGATGTTGATGAAAGTAGCAATATTCGTGATGTAAGGGAAATTCAGGATCTTAACAAAAAGATGTCAGTACTCGATGTTGAGAAAACAGATACAGTGGTTGGAAGTGATGATACTCATAAAGATTTGGATTCTGACCATGAGAAAGAAAGTCCGTTTTTTTATTATGACCCGCCCCTTAGCGAAGATACTGGTGTTTGGATTCCTGTTTCAGTCCCACCGATGTCAGAAAGTCAACGTGAAGAATGGAACAGAGGTCTTCGTATGAACTCGAAATACTTATGTGATAATGATATGGAATGGGATCAGTTTGCGGGAGAAGAGAAAGAATTTACGATGTGGGATGTGGTTCTTGATATGTTGCTTGCAGCTCAAGGCAAGATGAGATCCATAACTTCTGGTGATTCTTATGCATATCAAATTTCATGGTTATCTGACCAGCTTCTTGAGCATACATGGAAAGAGGTGACTCATAATCTTGCGGAGGCTAGTGCTGAAACTATAAAGGAACTTCTAGAAGCCGAACCACCAAAATGGTTGGCTGATAGTGTCGCATCTTATTGTATGCTCTGTAATGTGCGGTTTCATCCTATAATGTGTTCCAGACATCATTGTCGGTTTTGTGGTGGAATCTTTTGCAATGAGTGTTCTAAGGGAAGGAGTTTGCTTCCTGCAAAGTTCCTTAAAGGAAACCCACAACGGGTCTGTGATGTGTGCTGTGTTCGGCTTGAGTTGGTTCAACCGTACTTAATGGACCGAATTAGCCGTGCATCACAACTACCAACACAGGACTTGACTGACCTTAGTACACTGAGATCATGGCTTAACATCCCATGGGGAGGAACCATGGAATATGAGATCTACAAGGCTGCAAACACCATCCGTGGTTACTTTAAGGTAATGCGAGGATCTCATAGCGCATCCTGGCCTAGTTTTACTTCTACAAATCAGTTTGAAGATTTAGTATGATTTTATTTTTCAGGTTGGTTCATTGACACCTGAAAAGTCGATACCGGATTCTATTTTGAAACAAGCAAAAGGGCTTGCAATTCTTACTGTTGCAAGAGTTGGCGTGATGGTGACCTACAATGTCGGTACGGGGTTGGTTGTTGCTCGTAGAGAAGATGGATCTTGGTCCCCGCCATCTGCCATTTCTACATTTGGTATGGGTTGGGGAGCCCAGGTGAGTTTGCCTTTATCTTTATGTTTTTTAATCCAAATCAGCACACAACAATGCCAACTCAGCATTCTTCTTTGTTGTGTTGTGTGTAATAAACAGGCTGGAGGGGAGGTTACTGATTACATAATCGTGCTCAGAAACAGTGATGCGGTTAGAACATTTGGCGGAAATGCACATTTATCTGTGGGAGCAGGAGCGAGCGCTGCTGCTGGTGTTGTTGGAAGGGCTGCTGGAGCTGATTTCAGGGCTGGTGATGGCGGATATGCTGCTTGCTATACATACAGTTGCAGTAAAGGTAACTTAATGACATGGACAGTGGCATGGCAGTAGCCAGTTCCATGTCAACATTATTATTAAATTTATATTTTGAAGTTTAGATGAATATGTACTTGTTTTGGGTGTTTTGCAGGTGCCTTTGTTGGTTGCTCACTTGAAGGAAGCATGGTGACAACACGCGTACAAGAAAATTGCAGATTTTATGGTAACTCGTCAATCAAGACATTCGATATTCTTCTTGGTTCATTGCCTCGACCTCCAGCTGCTGCGACTCTTTATGATGCACTCTCAGAACTGTACATGAAAGTTGAGAGGTATTAAATAATTCATTGTTCCACGTAATAACCATTGTATATATTCTTTGTACATATGATGAATTTGTTCATATGATGATGATTGGTGATTGATGATTGATTATTTGATGATGATGGATGTTTGTTTCAGGCTTAAGATAATTGGGCACCCCTGACATAATCATTTGACACCCTTGACGCTATATGACTCGTATATATGTCAATTGCGTTAGCTAGTGTTGTATAGGCCTATACGAGTTGTATGTATGTTTCTAGTATAGCTTTATACTGGACACAAAATGAGGAACTATACGGTCGGTATAGGCCTATACGAGGTGTATAGCTAGTTTTGTATAACCCTATATTAGTCGTATAGGGACAAGTACGAGTTGTATAGCTAGACTCGTGTAACCATATACTATGTCACATAGGGACAAGAATATACATCATGTGCTGCCAACTTTGTTGATTGAATAAAAGCTATACCACTCATATAAATAGCTTTACACGAATCGCATAGAGGGTGTCAAAAGAACCCACAGGGTGTACGCTTAACGGGACCCTTCCTTTTGGTCATGGCACCTGTGACAAGGTTTATGTGCAGGTAGTAATAAGTACATAAGTCAATAATTGCAAACATCACATCTGTTCAGCTTTTGATCAAGAAACCAAAATTAACAGCAGAAGTCCATTCAATATCAACGTCCCTTCAGTTTCCAGTTTTGATCAAACACCATGAAACCATGATCTGTAGGTTAGAACATGGATAACTAAAATGGAAACAATCACTTTCTATTAGATTCTTTATGTTTTGGCTTCTTTTCCTTTTGATGAAGTGACTATAATATGTTACAACCCAAACATGAGAACTTATCCCAAAAGACTAGTCTGATGGGAGAGAGAACACACTTGGGCTATAAAACCCACATTTGTTGCCCATACAAACGATGTGGGACAAGTCCCATACCTTGCAATTGTTTTAGTCTATAACAATCGACCCCCTTAAGGGCGAACATCCTCGTTGGTCACGACTGGCTCTCTCCAGGCCACCACTCCGAGTTTGGCTTTGATACTAATGTTACAACCCAAATAGGAGAACTCATCCCAAAAGACTAGTCCGATGGGAGAGAGCACAATTGGGTCATAAACCCCACATTTGTTGCCCATACAACCCGATGTAGGACAAGTTCCATACCTTGCAATGGTTTTGGTCTATAACAATCAACCCCCTTAAGGGCCAACGTCGTCGTTGGTCATGGCTGGCTCTATCCAGGCCACCACTCTGAGTTTGGCTATGATACTAATGTTACAACCTAAACAGAAGAACTCATCCCAAAAGGCTAGTTTGATGGGAGAGAGCCCCCACTTGGGTTATAATTTATAAACTTCACATTTGTTGCCTATACAACTAATGTGAGACAAGTCCTATACATTGCAATTGTTTCACTACATAACATAATACCATCAAAACCTGACGTACTACAATTATGTGAACCTTTTAGTAGGGTTGTCGGTTTAAACTAGAAGTAAATAGCCGGTTTGAGGTTTACACGGTTTAGCAGTTTGATTCATGGTTTGGAACTTGAACATACCGTTTAAAAAACCTCTAGTATTTATTTTTTTTCTATATAATTTTCGAATACGCAAATATGCATATGTATGATATTTGCGACTTATCTTCACTGTTTTAAAAGATCAACACTAACCAATTACCAATGATTAAAAAAAGGTTATATAATTGGCTCCGATAGCCATACCGAACCCAGCTGACCCAATGAACCTGTCTTCGGCTTGGCTGCGAATTTTTATCAAAACCGGCCAAAACGAAAACCTACATTGGATCCTTACAGCAAGCCTATCATGATCTTGCTCTTGCATTTGATTTCCAAACATTTGCAAATGCATTCATTGCCAAACAAGACTAGGAATACAACTAAATGCACAACTTCCTTTCATACAATCTAACTTATCTTCTTGGAGTAATTAAATCATTTTAACCCACATATCTGGTCTTAGAACTCCCAAGAGTTAGCTCAAGATCATCTAACACAGACTCCTCATGAATCATCTCTCCTTCCCATGGTTTAACGCGTCTGCTCGCATTGCTTCTGAATGCAAATTCATCTGGAACAACTTCAGCCATTGGAATGTCTGGGTTGTTGTCAAACCCTGGAGGATTTGCTGGAGAACAAGTCCCGCTTTGACCTGGAGTCCACATTCGCGAGCCACCACGAATTGGACCGGCTTCGTTGAACCCAAATGGGTTCGCTGCAACAAGACTGAATGTAGGGGACGTGGGTCCACTCTGTGGGATCCACGTCCCAGAGTACCATTCATGATTAGGGAGTGTTTCGTGAGCAGGGCTTTGTGGACTCGACGATGGGAGATATGGCAAGTGTGGTGTACCCAAAACATAATCGGTTTTAATTCGAGGAGGGGACCGAGCGGTTGGTGAGGTCACTGGTGCACTCATGGAGCCATTCTGGATGCGAAAATGAGGAGCTTTGGAAGCACTAGCTGAAGATGAGAGATCCTTGAGCCATGGAATGAGAGAATCAGGATGCGGGTTGGCTCCAAATGGTGAAGAGGTCGGGCTCGCGATTGACGAGGGAGGGCTGTGGTTACATGAACTGTAGGGGCTTGGTTGGTAAGACGAGCCTCGGCTCGCTGACACTGAACCACCACCAGTGTGTGTCATCTCTGGCGGTTTGCAACCCTGCTGAACATATTCACATTTAGTTCAAACACTCAAACTCAAATCATAATAATATCAACTAAATCTGAAATTCGATTAGGGACACTATACCTTACGATAGGTGGTGCCATCAGGCTCCACAGTCCAGCCAGCTTCATCCGCGAGCGCTTTCAGGACCTCGTTACAATCACAATGCTTAGGGAGGTTGTAATTCCCATACATTCTCAATCCAGCAAATATCTTGGCCGAAATCGCCCTTCTCCTTCGTTCTCGCCTCTTGTTGTTCTCCCTCTCCTTCCACGTCGGCATCCTCGCCCCCGACATCTCTCTAACCGCTCTGATCCCCGATCACAAGTGCCGAAATCAAGTTCCTGATCAAACCAACTTGTGTAGGTAGCAACAAGTGGTAACAAGATTATAATTGGTTACCAATTACCATAAACTGAATCCAAATATAGAAAGACAACAATTGAATGAAGTGTAGTTGTAGTAAGTAATAAGTTAACTGGATGAATTACACATTAAGTTTTGAGTAGTGATCACAAGGAAGTGTGTTTATGAACATTTTCACTGGATATTGATTGGTGAATTAAGGAGGAATGAGCAAACAAGTTTATAAATTATTAAAACAGACATGTGGATGTCTAAAGTTGCTGCTCATTTACGAATTTGCCATTGACTTTGTTAAAGAATATAAGTGAAATGACAATACTACCCCCAAAGTGAGAAAATTTTGAAGTAGTGATTTTTATCTTTAGGGGACAATAAAACTAACTTTATTCAAAGAAATGATGAAATAGTGATATATTTTTTCTTTTAAAAATAAATTGTTTGTACTTGTTTAAACACACAGGTTCGCCCACATGATTCATGATAAGGTTGTGTGTAGTGGTGGGGGGTTATGTGGGGGTTATGGTATTAAAATATTAAAAAGTAATAGAAGAGGGGTTATGGAAAAAGAGGGTGTAGTGAGAAGGGGGGTTATGTGGGGGTTATAAATGATTGGGTAATCATTGGTTAATTATTGTTTTTTATTTAAATAAGAATATTAAATAGTTAATAATATTTCATTAAATATAAAAAAATTACAAATACTAAAACAAAAAATTACAAATACTAAAACAAAAAAATACAAATACTAAAAAAAATTACAAACCCTAAATAAAAGATAAAAATACGCGAAGGTTATATTTTTGCTCGATTTTTTTCTTTTGTTTCAAACACATTTCCAACGCTTTGCCCTCTAGGTGGTCATGCTTCTGTGTGTAAAAATCAAAGTCGCGTTGAAACTGTCGATCCCTCATGATGTCAACCACCTCTCGGTTTTCTTGGATACGTTGAGCCCCGATGTCGCGTAAGTCTTGGAGCCGTTGGTTCATTTCAGCAAATGCCGGGATTAACTGGTTCACCCCCAACGAAAACTCCGTCCGTGCGGCTCGAGCAGCCCGTCGACCGGTGGGACGAGGTAGCTCCTCCGCCCCCTCCTCCCCTGCAAAATAGGGATTTTCGGGATGAACCGAGTCAGAGGTCCTCGACTTTTTTGAAGGCCTCGTATTTTTGGCCCTAGATGAAGAAGTTCCAACCGTTGGGCGGATGGTGTGCCATTTGGTGCAGTCTTTCAGCACGCGCCAACATTTCAAGTACGAGGAATTCCCGTATTCCTGATTGTATTCTTCCAAAGCCGCCGCCAAAATATCCTCGTCGCTTTGCCCACTTTTCCACCCGTACCGAGTGCGCTGATAAATGCCTTGAAAGTTTGTGCATTTTTGGTTGATATCGGTCCACTTGCCCGATATCGAATCGTTCTCCCGGTAGCCCTCTCCTTTACCAGTCAGACCAAAAAATATTGCCCGGACTCTTTTCTAAAAATCGCATTTGGATTGGTAGTTGGCTAAAAAAACAAACCAATAATATATATAAGTACCCGTTTAAAAAACTATATGTAATAAAATATAACATAACCAAAAAATATATATCTTACCAACTATAGGATCCTCCGACACGTCAACCCACGCTCGGGCTAACGAGTACAACTTGTGATCGGTCCATGGTTGTACGTTTTTTTTGGCACGACCGACCGTCTCTTTTCTTTTGTGAGCCCGGCTTCTTCGGCCGGTTGCCTTGCCTCGCACGGGCTCTTCCTCTTCGACCGGTTCCTGTGTCTCCGGAACCGACTCTTGCCAAGCATTTGAGGACCCGAACATTTGGGAATGTCCCAAACACTTGTGTTTAGCTAAACCCACCTCCCATGTGCATCCCAAAACTCCCTCCCATGTTAATGTTATACATGTTCGGGTTGGTTTAACAGGTTTGTGAAACTTTGTGGGTTTGAACCTGAACCCGGAGCTATAGGTCGGGTGTTGTCGCCACTGGTTTGGGAACCAAACCCGAAACCTCTACCGAAAGGATTCATCTTGGCTTGAGATTGAAGGTTGTGAAATTGTGTATGTTAGGATTGTATATGCTGTGTGTGTGTTTGAAATGTATATGTGTGTGTTTGTGTATAGTATGTATATATATATATATATATATATATATATATATATAAATAAAAAAAAATTAGCCGTTCAAACCAATTTGGCATTCAATTTTTGGACCGTTCAACGGTCAAATGAAACAAACACACCTCCACAACGCCCGTTGTGGCTATGGCGAGTGGCATCGAAAACGCCCTATAGCGCCCTGGGGGGCGGTGTTCCCGGGCGCTATAAGGGCTTAAAACGCCTCCATAACGTACCACTACACACAACCTAAGGATCTAAGCTAATGATACTCTCTTACAAGTGTTTGTTAAGTGTGTCAAATTATACCACGAATCCATGATCCAAACTGGAGATGTGTATAAATACGCGTATCCTCTACTATATAAAGTTATGATATCTAAAGAAAATTTAGCTAACAGAATTATAACGTAAGTTATATACAACGAGAGAAATAAAACTGTGTATAAGTGCTTTATTAGCGTGTCTTTATGTGGTTAAAAATGTAGGTATATCAATCTCTATAAAGAGAGATCTAAAATGCACAAAAAGTTACTACAGGTGACCTATAAGTCTACAACATGTCCATCTAACATAACATGGAAAATAAAAAATAACTATATGAAAACTGAAAATGTAACCACTTACCACTAAAATGTATCTAAGTAGTTAATCTTACACCGGAATTTGATTCTTTATACTATGTAAAGGCTAACTTTAACCATAATATGAAACAAAAAAATTTAAACTACTTATTGTAGGAACCGCTCGTATATAAAATAACAAAAACAAATAATATTACGATTACAACTAAATAAGAAAACGAATGCAGAAATTAAAATACAATTACAACTTTAAAGAATCGAAATACAAGAAGAAAATAGAAACAGAAAAGACAAGATGGCTGAGGATCGTGTTGAACACGGGGCCCTTAAAACAAATTCCGAGTCTATTAACAAGAACTCGTTTTGTTTCCCAGGGTACAACAGCCGGAACAGCAAGATTGCTGCCGGAGAAGACTCTGACCCGAAGTGTACCTGAAACAGCAAGAAAACTTCGAACAGATTGCTTGGAGAAGACAGACTTGGTGAATATTCAGAACAGTGTGAGAAGTGTCTGAGGTGTGTCTCAACCAAAGGTCTCCTTTGGTATTTATAGAGTCCAATGCTTCATCAGTTTCGGAAATGCATTAAAAACGAAAAATAAATGTCATTGAACGTCTTCAATGGCATTTATTACGTTCTTAAAGTTTCAGACGAAACTGTTTGACTGGACTGTTACACTTCTGATCTGCAGCTGCTGAGGAGCCGGAGACTCCGCGCGCGCGCGTATACCTGCGCGCATGCGCACAACGTAAGTCCCAATCTACGTCAGTGGAAGCTAGCACGCGCTACTGCGCACTTTACGTCACTCGAGCGCCTGCGCGCTGGCGCACAACGTCTTTACGTTTTACGTCACTCTAGCGCAGACCAGGGCGCTACCTGGTTGTTTGCTCGTGCGCATCTCCTGCCACTGGTCCTATGCTAAGGACCACGAGCCTGTGTTCAAAAATACTAAGGCGGCTCTCAAGCGGCTCGCGGTGATGCGAAGTGCAAAGTGCGCCATCAAAGCGCCACATTGCGCCCATCGCCCACGCCACGCGCGTGTGCGAGTGCGAGTGCGAGTGCACCCGTCGCGAGTTCCATAGAGTGAGCTCCCATGAAACAATTAGGAAGGAGTGTTCCTCCTTATATACCACTCATGGTATCATCACTCCTCCTATGTGGGAGAAGTTCCACTTGTTTCATTTCAGCATCAAGTGCATTTTTCACCAATCTTTGAGCATCGATATCTCATTCATCTTAGCTCCGTTTTGGACGTGGTTTGGTTCGTTGTGAAGCTCTCACAACATGGAACATAAACCCACAAAGAAATATATAAATGAACATCTGTTTCAAATATATATTTTAGTCCAAAGTTAGGAAAAACTCATTTTCCTATATTTTGTGAAAATAGCATTTTCACTAAATTTCCAACAATCCCCCACATGAATGGAGATCGATCTGTTCTTACAAGTTTCAACGATACAATTCGACAGTAGAATGTTGCAGGATAGGTAGGTTTTGCCTTTGAACCTTCCTTTGTGAAGCATACTTAGCTTACTAGCAGTCAGTAGAACTTGATGTCTTTGAACTGACCCCCGTTTGTGTAAACGACAATACACTTCACACAACACCCCACTTGGTTTAGTCAACCCCTCATTGTCGTGTCCTTTATGGTCATGGACACTCCTGGTTCTGCGAGAGCTCTAGGATTTGCGCCTCCCCACAAATCCA
Organism: Ambrosia artemisiifolia; assembly: GCA_032199755.1. Lineage (NCBI taxonomy): Eukaryota > Viridiplantae > Streptophyta > Magnoliopsida > Asterales > Asteraceae > Ambrosia > Ambrosia artemisiifolia. The sequence goes on from CM063527.1 coordinate 25,179,276, forward strand.
TTCGAAGCGACCCTACTTCTCTCTAACATAGGTGATTCCCATGAATCATTAAAAGCAAAAGTTAAACTGATTTACCACAATCATTAACTTGTATATGCTTAACCTCAACACACTGTCACTGATTTGGAATGGACTAGGAAGTATAACTCCCTTTAATGTTTTGGGGTGCCCCCCACAGTGACTCCCTTTTGGTCATATGATTAAGTTTGCCTATTGAATCTAGATCTTGGGATCTCCAGTCAACTAGATTAGGTTTCCCTCATACTCCCTTTTTGCGTGGGCTTTAGTCCCATTCCTCTTGACGACTTATGTACTACCTCTTTGCTTAAGCCTTTCGTTAACGGGTCCGCAATGTTATCTTTTGACTTCACATAGTCAATCGTGATAACACCCGTTGAGAGTAGTTGTCGTATCGTGTTATGTCTACGTCTTATATGCCTCGATTTGCCATTGTACATTGAGCTTTGAGCTCTACCAATCGCCGATCGGCTGTCACAATGTATGCAAATGGCTGGTAAAGGTTTACTCCATCTTGGAATATCCTCCACAAATTGACGTAACCACTCCGCCTCTTCTCCACATTTATCTAAAGCGATAAATTCCGATTCCATCGTGGAGCGTGCTATAACCGTTTGCTTCGAAGACTTCCAAGATATAGCAGCCCCCGCAAGTGTAAACACGTAACCACTTGTTGATTTGGAATCTATTATATCCGAGATCCAGTTCGCATCAGTGTATCCTTCAATCACTGCTGGATCGCGGGTATAATGCAGTCCATAGTCCCGAGTGTATCTTATGTATCTAAGCACCCTTGTTATACTTTTCCAATGTTCATCACTTGGATTACTTGTATATCTACTTAGCTTACTCACCACGTATGCCAAGTCAGGTCTAGTACATGTCATTAGATACATTAGACTGCCAATGATCCTTGAATACTCTACCTGAGCAACACCCTTCCCTCTATTTTTAATTAGATGACGGGTGGTATCAATTGGAGAGCGGGCTATTGCCTTGTCTCCTGAATTGAACTTTTCAAGGATCTTGTCCACATAGTGAGATTGAGTTAGAACAAGACCATTTTGGGATCTAAGGATTTTTACTCCAAGAATAACATCCGCCAGACCCATGTCTTTCATGTCAAATCTCGCTTTCAACATGTCTTTAGTGGTTTTAACCATCTTATCATTACTCCCAACGATAAGCATATCATCCACATAGAGACATAAGATCACATAACCTCCTGGCGTGTCTTTGCAATAAACACATTTGTCGCACTCATTTATTTTGAAACCATTATCAAGCATGACTTGATCAAATTTATGGTGCCATTGTTTTGGAGCTTGCTTCAAGCCATACAAAGACTTGACTAATTTACATACTTTGCCCTCTTGACCTGGGGCAGAGAAACCCTCGGGTTGCTGCATGTAAATTTCTTCTTCTAAATCGCCATTTAGAAATGCGGTCTTTACATCCATTTGGTGAACATCCAAATTTCTCAAAGCCGCAATAGCAAGAACCAATCTTATAGAGGTTATTCGAGTTACAGGCGAATAAGTATCAAAGTAATCTAGACCTTCCTTTTGTCTAAATCCTTTGATCACTAATCTTGCCTTGTATTTATCAATACTTCCATCAGTTTTCATCTTCTTCTTGAATATCCAACGATATCCAAGGGGTTTACAACCCGGTGGAAGATCTACTAACTCCCAAGTATGATTTTGCAATATAGAATCAATTTCATTCTTAATTGCTTCTTTCCATTGAGGTCCTTCTGATGAGGAGACCGCTTCGCGGTAGGTGTTGGGCTCACCCTCAACCATGTAACTCAAGAAGTCTGGACCAAATGATTTTGCAACCCTTGGTCTTTTGCTTCTTCTAAGGTCAGCCTCCTCAACCTCAGGTCGTTCATGTCTTTCTTCTTGAAATTCATCGTCAACCAATGTTGATGGACCTGCCTGGTCATCGTTAATTAGTCTTGATGAACTAACATGTGTTTGTCCTAGCATAGGAAACACATGTTCAAAATACTCGACAACATTAGGATTTACCTCCATGAAAGTGTTTTTGTGTACATCTGGATTCTTGGAATCAAACACAAGAAAACGATGCGCCGTGCTTTGATGTGCATAACCAATAAATATGCAATCAACAGTTTTGGGGCCTATCCTAAGAGCCTTAGGAGGTGGTACAGTCACCTTGGCTAGGCACCCCCACACTTTCAAGTATTTGTATGAAGGTTTTCTACCTTTCCATAACTCATAGGGAGTCTCGTCCCTAGTCTTTAGAGGTATCCTATTTAAAAGATAATTGGCCGAGAGAATGGCGTCCCCCCACATTTCACTGTTCACTCCCGAACTTATCAACATGGCATTCATCATTTCTTTCAATGTGCGATTCTTTCGTTCCGCGGTGCCATTTGATTGTGGGGAATAAGGTGGTGTACACTCATGTACTATGCCACTTTTTGCGCATAGATCCGCAAAAGGTGCAACATATTCACCACCTCGGTCGCTTCTTACGGCTTTAATTCTCTTTTTAAGTTGATTCTCAACTTCATTTTTATATAAGGTAAACTTATCTATTGCCTCATCCTTACTTTTGAGTAAGTATACGTAGCAATACTTGGTGCAATCATCAATAAACGTGATGAAATATTTATTCCCACCAATTGTAGGAATTGCCTTTAAGTCACAAACATCGGTGTGAATTAAATCAAGAGGTTCGGTTATTCGTTCAACCGATTTGAAAGGTGATCGTGTTAGTTTGGATTCAACACATGCTTCGCATTTAGAATCGGATTCAATGTGGAATGTTGGTATGCTATTCAATTTAATCAAACGACGAATTGAATTAAAATTTACATGTCCTAGTCTACCATGCCAAATATTAGAAGACTCAAGCATATAAATAGAAGTAGTAGGAGTTTTATTCATTGAAGTGTTGACAACCATTACATTCATTTTGAACATACCATTGAGGGCATAGCCCTTTCCTACAAACATTCCATGCCTAGAAAGAACAAACTTGTCCGATTCAAACACTAGACGAAATCCAAACTTGTTGAGCATCCATCCCGAGACGAGATTCTTGCGTATTTCTGGCACATACAACACCTTGCTCAACGTGAGGTCCTTCCCCAAAGTCATCCTCAAAATCACATCGCCTTCACCCTTGATGTCGGTAGTAGCTTTATTCCCCATATAAAGCTTCTCATCACCCGCAAGTTCCTTGAATGTAGAGAAAAGAGCCTTGTCTCCACACACATGGCGGGTTGCACCAGTGTCAACATACCATCCTTGTGGGTTATCACCCACGACATTGACTTCTTCAACCATAGCACCTTGCTCAGTTATCATTGCTACGAGAGGCATGCCATCCTCATCCACCATATGCGCACGCTCACGCTTAGGCTTCTTGCATTGGTTGGCGCGGTGGCCTGTCTCTTGACAGTTGTAACAAATACCAAAAAAAGGCGCATGCTTCTTTTTCACAGCCCCCTTTTTCGGTCCAAGATCCACCTTCGCTTTCCCTTTGTCCTTTTTCCCTTTATTCTTGTTGCCCTTGGAGGATTGCCCAACTTCCACAACATTAGCCTTGGCCAAAGCTTGAACAAGGCTACCTTTTTGAGCAATTCTATTGTCCTCTTCAATACGAAGACGAACAACAAGTTCCTCCACAGTCATCTCCTTTCGTTTATGCTTAAGATAATTCTTAAAGTCAGTCCACGAAGGAGGTAACTTCTCAATCATTGCTGCCACTTGAAATGTCTCACTAAGTGTCATGCCTTCCGCATGGATGTCATGAAGTATAATTTGCAACTCTTGGACTTGGTTCATCACAGTTTTGGAATCAACCATTTTGTAGTCCAAGAAACGGGCTACAACGAATTTCTTCGTTCCAGCATCCTCCGTTTTATACTTCTTGTCTAAAGACTCCCATAATTCTTTGGCAGTCTTTATTGTATAATAAACATTATACAATCCATCCACTAGGCCGTTTAACACATAGTTACGACACAAGAAATCCGAATGCTTCCAAGCATCTAACGCGCTTTGAAATTGAACGTCGTTCTCCCCATCCTTAGGTAGGGGAGCGGTTTCAGTCAAGAACCTCGCAAGGTTCAAAGTGGTCAAGTAGAAGAACATCTTCTGTTGCCACCTTTTGAAGTTCAAACCCGAGAACTTCTCAGGTTTTTCAGCATGATTGGCCACAGTGGACGCTCCCACTGTGTTGGTAGGCAAAGGGGTACCAATAACCGCTTGGTTCACGACGTTGTTGTTGTTGTAACTAGTCGACATTCTGAAAATTTTAACCAAAAACGTTATATATTTTCAGTTTATAAAACTTAACCCGTTTATAAAAAATGTCAACTTTTAAGACAAAATAAGAACAAACTGTGGCTTCTAAGTCCAACTTTGAAGTCCAACAGAAAGTTTTTATTTCGAGTTTTAGACAAAGGTTTTAGAAGTAACCGATTCTTGTTTTCTAACAAAATAACAAACCGTAGGCTTCTAAGTCCAACTTTGAAGACAAACAGTAAGTTATAATGATTCGAAAAACCAAAAAATCTGTTTTTAAAACACAAACTAAGTGAGACAAAACTGGTTTGAATCACAATTAGAAAGGTTTTATTATACACGAACGGTGTTTTAAAATTTGTTTTAAGATTGTAGGAACCGCTCGTATATAAAATAACAAAAACAAATAATATTACGATTACAACTAAATAAGAAAACGAATGCAGAAATTAAAATACAATACAACTTTAAAGAATCGAAATACAAGAAGAAAATAGAAACAGAAAAGACAAGATGGCTGAGGATCGTGTTGAACACGGGGCCCTTAAAACAAATTCCGAGTCTATTAACAAGAACTCGTTTTGTTTCCCAGGGTACAACAGCCGGAACAGCAAGATTGCTGCCGGAGAAGACTCTGACCCGAAGTGTACCTGAAACAGCAAGAAAACTTCGAACAGATTGCTTGGAGAAGACAGACTTGGTGAATATTCAGAACAGTGTGAGAAGTGTCTGAGGTGTGTCTCAACCAAAGGTCTCCTTTGGTATTTATAGAGTCCAATGCTTCATCAGTTTCGGAAATGCATTAAAAACGAAAAATAAATGTCATTGAACGTCTTCAATGGCATTTATTACGCTCTTAAAGTTTCAGACGAAACTGTTTGACTGGACTGTTACACTTCTGATCTGCAGCTGCTGAGGAGCCGGAGACTCCGCGCGCGCGCGTATACCTGCGCGCATGCGCACAACGTAAGTCCCAATCTACGTCAGTGGAAGCTAGCACGCGCTACTGCGCACTTTACGTCACTCGAGCGCCTGCGCGCTGGCGCACAACGTCTTTATGTTTTACGTCACTCTAGCGCAGACCAGGGCGCTACCTGGTTGTTTGCTCGTGCGCATCTCCTGCCACTGGTCCTATGCTAAGGACCACGAGCCTGTGTTCAAAAATACTAAGGCGGCTCGCGGTGATGCGAGTGTGCGAAGTGCAAAGTGCGCCATCAAAGCGCCACATTGCGCCATCGCCCACGCCACGCGCGTGTGCGAGTGCGTGTGCGAGTGCACCCTTCGCGAGTTCCATAGAGTGAGCTCCCATGAAACAATTAGGAAGGAGTGTTCCTCCTTATATACCACTCATGGTATCATCACTCCTCCTATGTGGGACAAGTTCCACTTGTTTTATTTCAGCATTAAGTGCATTTTTCACCAATCTTTGAGCATCGATATCTCATTCATCTTAGCTCCGTTTTGGACGTGGTTTGGTTCGTTGCGAAGCTCTCACAACATGGAACATAAACCCACAAAGAAATATATAAATGAACATCTGTTTCAAATATATATTTTAGTCAAAAGTTAGAAAAAACTCATTTTCCTATATTTTGTGAAAATAGCATTTTCACTAAATTTCCAACACTTATATTAATTTTTACTATCATTAAAATGATTACATAAAGTATCAAAATAATGGTGTACGTGTATATTCTAAAATCGTATTATGTTATCCAAAGGGTAGTTTAGGAAGAGGAAGTTAGGTGATAGGGAGGCGCGTGAGATTTGTGACATGATTTACATGAAGACATGCGAATACACATGGATGTTGTAGTTTGCACGAGTCAAAAGTTCGGTGCACGTGTAGAATTCCTTCACCATACTATTATAGGCTATTTAATTAAATAAAATTAGTGAATAAAAAATAAACTGTCATTTTCGTATTTGTTGATTGACGAAAATTGTTATTTGGGTCCAGATATTTTATATGTGCCATTTTTGTCCTTAACATTTTTAAAACATGTCAGTTTAATCCAAAAAGTTAATTGCCGTTAAAACTAGTTAAAAGAGGGGTAAAAATGTCATTTTACATGCTTATTGTATTTTTTTATTCATTAAATGAGAGAAAAAGAAAGACTAATGAAATGACCATTTTATCCCTCCTCTTACTTTCAGACTTATAACTTTTTGGATTAAATTGACATAGTTTGAAAATGTCAAGAACAAATAACATAAAGATTTTTTGGGCTGAAGTTGCATTTTTCATCAAACAAAAACCAGATAAACAAAAATAACAATTTACTCAAAAATAAAACAATGACATAAAAACTAAGAAAAAAAAAAGAAACATGAAAGTATGAAACATGAAGCGAAAATTATGCGTGTAATGTGGTTCCCACACTTAATTACGTGGACTATATAATTAGTCTACTTTCACGTGACCCAACCATGATTTAAATATCTAATCACACACATAACTCCAGCTGGCAAGTTATAATTGGCTTATAGATATTAATAAAAGAAATCAACAATAAAAACAAAATCCGACCTTAGCTCAGTTGGTAGAGCGGAGGACTGTAGTGTTGTGCCATGGTAATCCTTAGGTCGCTGGTTCGAATCCGGCAGGTCGGAATATTTTTTAATTTTAAAACATCTGGATCTTTTGGTAATCATGACACCTATGGGATATTTAAAAATTCAAACTATGCAAATAAAATATTTTTGGTGGTGTTAATTTGAATATTGGTCTGTTTGGTTAATTCGGTTTAAGTTAATTGGTTATATTACACATTTAGGTTTTATTGTTTTTTCGATCTTTATCAATTTCAAAACAAGTTTACTGGTTATTGGACTAAAAACAAAGCAAACAAACTATTTGATGAATGTCAGAATGTGTAGAAATTTATGGCTGTGCTTTCAAATTTATTCATCAAAACAGTATATAAATTTAAGTATGGTTATGCCATAAGCAAAATAGTGATTTATATAACTAAGTTTATCAGACAGATTTAACAGTTATATGTTAGACATCATATATGTTTGCATATACAAAACAAGGATTAGTCAATCTTACCATAATATAAGTGGCAATTATACATGTTATTATGTTAATACTTCCTATAAAGGAGGCTACATGGTTATTTTTTAGGTAATTTTAAGATTGTAGTTCACTTAGTCGAATGACTTCCTTCAACAACCGATTAACTGCAATATTCCTTACGTCGTGTAGGTAATGCATACAAAGTTTAAAGTTATGACCCTCATCAGTCCATATTCTTTGCCGACTTCTTCCATACACTCTGGTTTGCAAACTTTCATGATTCTTTTAGCGCGCATTTGTTGCATACCTGAAAGTAAATGGAATTTTTTTTTTTTAGATTATAATGGACCAATTTATTAAACTAGGATTCGTATTGGCTGTTACTACATATAGGAAAGATACAGGCGGCTTACAGTTTCTTCTTAGATTCCAAAATAAAACCACATGGCCTTGGCAAGAAAACATTTTTTCAACCAAGGGAAGGCATCCGAACTGAGCCACCTTTTTCAAATCACTAGTGGGCAGCCACCTTAAATCAATCGAAGTTAGGTGACTGCATCAGAAAGGCTATAAGGGGTAACAAACATTGTTACAGGTCTCGTATGTATGTCTTCCCATTTTAGGTCCTCATTTCATCGTATAAGATGAAATCATTTCCTATTACAGGTCCACTATAAATTGCTACTGTTAAACTACTTTGTAATCTCTTGTAGATTTTAATATTAGAAAGAAAACTCATTCAAGTGTGCTTATTTTTACAGAGAGGGTCGGACTCAAATTTTTTCAATCGGTAGTGGCAAATCGGCGGGGGCCGGACTCAACCCGGACTCGATTTACCTACAAAAATTGTAAATTTCCACTACTGCGCCAAAAAACGTGGGGGGGGGGGGCAGGGGTGGTATATATCCTTCGCCCCTGAATGTGTACTAGCCGGCTTAGTAGTAAAGGGGAACAAAAAAACTGGTTTCAGGACCCACATTCTATCTCAGCTTATAACAACAAATCACATCAACATTCAACTTTCTAACTACACAATCATTTTTTTAACGGAGAAGGGAGCATTTTATTTCACAAAAAGAAAACGTACAAAACGCGAGTATTGCTTTCCAGCCAGAAATTAGAAAGCAAGTTTACCCAAATTATCTCCTATCACCTAACTATTACAAAGATGCTATCTTCCATTCAATCAATTATATCATGTCACTCTTTCCCTTTGTCAACCACTAAATTAAAGATTTACACTTCCTTTATAACCCATGACTTGCTAAGTGATTTATTATTGCAGTTCTATGTCAACGTATGGCTCACATTTGGCTACCTAAGCGAACTTCCATTCTTGCTACAATAGGTGGACTTTTAACTATTCTGCCTTACGGAATCGACTTTAACTTTTTGCCACACAGGGCGGACTTAACTTTTTTGCCACACAAGTTATTTTTTCCTCTTTACCAGTTTACACTATACCCCTAACATTTAAGGGCAAATCCCGTATATAAACATTTAACCACCACAAAAAGCAATAATAAACATAGTTAGGGTCTAATTAAATAATAGGGACTTGACACTTTAAAGGCAAATAATATACAGACTCTAACAATCAACCAATTACACATAACGACACCTTACCAAACCTCTAACCCACGCACACAAAGTCCCTAACATGTAGCCTCATAACATTCTGAATGCTTGCGTCTTTTTGTTTAGGGATCAAGAAATGTGAGATCTCATATGTTTAGACGCCAAAGTGTATGTGCCACCACATTTATGCCTAAAGACTTTTTTATGTGATAAGGACCCAACCTAGACAACTAGCTATGAAAGTCAATACTACCAAACGGTATGTAATTGGTTTCCAAATTTCAACATAATGGATGTGGTCAAATGCTAATTTTTTTTTTGAACGGCTAACGTTACACTCCCAATATATTTACACAAAATACACCCTTGCCTAGATTTGAACCTAGGACCTCCCCTCTAAGAGGCATAAGTCTCTACCAAGTGTTTTAACTAGTGATTGGTCAAATGCTAATTGGAACAATAGTTTTGTATTGAAGCATTTTTAGATAGCTATATAAAGTAACTTATTTCTACTTTGTAAAGTTCACAAGCATTAATTATATTATGGTTCAACATATTACATGTGCTCAGAATTGTCCTTCCAATTTAAGATATTTCGAATTTGTTGAATAAGACATCCCTTTGAAAGACAAAAGATATTAATCACAATCAGAAAAATAATACTTTTATTCACCTTTTAACATAATAAATATAACAATAGGAAATGAAACACCGATACTAAATGAAGGAATTCAAGTTACAGAAATAAACATCCTATGATCACATAAAAGTTCAGAATTTTGACTGGATCTGCTGAACCACTTTGATGTCCACTTGAAAGGCCTTCGCAAGAACGTCCCCATCGATATCAGGGTTTGATCCAAACACAGCATTTGCAATAGTAATCACACCTGGATTTTGACTACTCAAACCCGCAATAGCAAGAGCATACCCATTTCCGATGTTTTTCTGGAAGTGAATTAGCCCTTGTGGAAACACAAACACATCCCCCTTCTCAAGTACTTTCGTGATGAGGCGGTTTTCAGGGTTAGACGTTACAAAACCAACCAGAAGACGACCTTCAATGACAGTCAAGACTTCAGTGGCTCGAGGGTGCGTGTGTGGTGGGTTAATACCCCATGGAGCAAAGTCAATACGAGCCATGGAAATACCAAGAGTGTTCAGCCCGGGTAACTCTGCTACAGTCACAGCTGTCACATTAGACCCCACATCATTATGGGTGTTTCGCATTTGGTGAAGCCCTTTAAAGAGAAAATCATCTGCTTTCACAAGCTTTGCATCTTTGCAAACCACACCATTCACAAATACTGCATAAAGAAATATAGAAGGCCTATTATGGACACCTATAAATATTGCATATCATAAAACTAGTCGAAATCCGTGATAATCTCTTACCTGGGCTATTAGGATCAGCCACGCAGAAATCCTGGAGAGGACTAGGGTCCGAAGCGAAAGCAATGGAACATGTTGTCAACAAGAGACCGAATATAAGAAAACGAGACATCATTAGCGAGAGGCAAAAAAAACTTGTTTGCTGGGAACTTTGGTAGCTTAAGAAATATATGGTACTTAGAATGTAACTTGGTAATGCTTTTATAGTAAAACCATAGGATTAATATAAGTTTGTGGAAAGAGTAAAATTTCGAAGAAGTCATCAAATACAAACTCATAAAGATATATTCAACTTTTTTTCAGTTAGAAAGACAGAATCCACTACTACGATAATTCATTTGTTTGTTTAATAAATTTTATATTAATATTAATTGTGTTGGAGCGTTGAATGTTTAGTATGAAATGAATTTGTCTACAAGTTTTTTTAAACTAATTTCTGGAATTTGAAACTATCATGTCTCCGTTTTTGGCAATTTTATCTTTGTTTCACGATGGTATCCGACAATCAATTTCAAAATTCTATGGACTTGACCGATCTGTAACCATGATAATTCTTCCCTTGCGTCCATTAAAAAACTCATTCGTTTCAACTACTAAAGGGGCTTGACTTGGTATGTACTATACAAATCATTTTAGTTTGTGTTAAATCTTTTAGAGTTAATGGTATTGATTTATAATTAAAATAAATAAATGTAGTTCAGGGAAGTCACAATTTAGTGTATATATTATACATATATCGATGTTTTGGGCAATAGCACCGGTAACCGTTTTGGTCAATTCAATAGCCCACAAAAACGCACTTAACCGTTTTGGTCAATTCAATAGCCCACAAAAACGCACTTCACAACACATCGGCCTAGTTTTCCCCTGTCATGTTTGGGAACGTGAGCATGTCTATGACTCTTAGCTAGGACACAGGTTTCACAATTAAAAGTTTTATTTGAAAGAAATAGTTTAGAAATAAAAGATGTAAATAACTGGTGGACGGGTGTCCCAATCTCCTATGCTACAACCTTGATTCTCTATCTGTAGTCCCGCGAGCAAGCATCACATTACCTTGTTGAGTCACTTCTTCCGCATAATACAATCATTGTCATTCAGTTCCATGCCCAATGCTCGTTCTTGTCCTTATATCCATTTTGAAGATACAATAGGCTGTATGCATCAAGATGGTGCAGTTCACTTCTTTTGTGACGTAATGAAAAATAGTTTATGTGATAAGGACGGGAAGTATAGACAATTTAAGAGTTTTAAGGTAGGAGATATATCAATAGCTCCGCCTCTCTTAACGGGAATGATATGGTTGATTCTATGTTTAATTTTTGAGATAATATCTAATGGATCCAATGTCATGGTGTATGTCGCACCACAATCAAATATTCATGATGTGTCAAGTTTTTCACAAGCTCGAGCCATATTATTTGGTGGCTTTAAAATTTCTTTCTTTTTTAAAATCCATTTTTATTCTTGTCTTCAATAGAAGGTACCAAAAAAATTGTTCTGTTGTTTTGAGAATTTTCTTTTAGAAAACTATTTTTTTAAATGGTCTTTACAACCTTTTGTGTTTTGGCCAGTATCATAAATTTCTGAAACTCCAGTGGGTCATTTATAATGGCCACAAATCTAAAGGTCAAATATCTTGTATTGAAAAATAGGTTTGGGGATTCCTCCCCAACTCAGTTACTTCCTTCGTCGTTCTATGTGTCTTAGACAAATGCTACGTCGCCGAAGCCTTCCTGATTTTGTTTGTCGCAACCGCTGTCATTGGTGTTGGTGGCGACATCAACCTTCCCTCCCCTCTATACTTCCCATTTTATGACCTTCGTTCCACCACTCCCGGTAACCGACGAGTTTGAAACATTGCTCTTTGGTATGTCTCACCATACCACAATGATCACACTTGAGTTTTGTTTTGTCTATCCGGGAGGATGATGATCCATTGTTAAAACTCTTAATGATTCGGCACTTAATCATTCAGAGCCTCTTAACTATTTAGACATCTTAATGATTCAACACTTAATCAACCAAACAGCCCCTTAGTATTGTTATGTATTAATTGAACTACATTATATCACAAGAGCTTTCCGGATAAACAAATCTAATATGCAGTGATAAAATGTGTGTTACGATGTATTATAGAAATTAATGTACTATAATATGAAAAAACAACAATTTTAATTATGATGTAAATAAAAATAAAAATATATATTAGAGGGGGAATGTATGTTTGGATGAGCAAGAGAGCCAGAAACAATCATTGCAGAGCGCGATTGAGACAATGATTTTTAAGGTGGTGTTTTTTTTAGAAAGGGTTGATTTTAACCTAAGCTGCCCTAGATGAAAATAAAACTCCTATTCACAATTTCACTTAAGGCTTGTTTGGTAGCCTCTTAATGAGGCTCTAAACCATTCAGCTCTGAATAAAGCATTCAGACTGTTTGTTTTACCATAATAAAAGGCTCTGAATGGAATCGTTAAGAGCTGAATCATTCAGACTTGATGCATAGCTGAATAATTGAGCACTTAATCATTTAGAGCCTTTTAACCATTAGACATCTTAATGATTCAACAATTAATCAACCAAAAAGCCACTTAGTGTAATTCTTAAAAGTTGTGTATCAGATGAGTTATAACGTTTTTTGTTGTTTCCTTTATTATTAGGTTGGAAAAATTAATTTTTACATGAGGTTGGATTAACCATATATTAAATGGTTTTTATTAGGAGAAAATATTAAAAGCATTAGCTAAGAAAATAAATATTAAATATATAAGAGATACACGTGAAATTATGATTTAATAATAATATTTCATATGAGAAAGAATGGAGATGATCATAAGATTTTTAAAAATTATGTAGTAAAGAAATATAAAGATAGGGATAAAGATTAAAACCCATAAAAAAATTTCTTGTATAGCACTATGATACTCGTTGAAAAGAAGATAAAACGTTCTCTAATTTGATGTATTTTTTTAAATATCATATATAAAAGTTATTAACGTTTAAAATTTGTCAGGGAGAAACACGAAAGAGAAAAAGACTTTAAAAGGAATAAAGGGGAGGAATGCCTCACCTAGTGTCATGTGTCACTCAATGGGTGAGAGAGCTTAATCTAATACTACGTGTCACACCCACTTTCGTTTATTATATAAGATGTATTTTACTCTATGTAGTTATGATTTTTCAATATTTCATTCAAATCATGAAGCACAGGGTATCATGACGAAAGCCAGTAAAACTAGAATACAGTATGCCTTATGTACCGCCGGTAAATCCGGTTTAATTGACCATGTTGGGACTTAATGTATTACAATTGACAATAATAGATCAAATATGCCTTAATGGACCATATTTGACATTAATGAATCACATTGAACAATAGTATACCATATATGTAATGGACAATTGTGGACCTTATTGGATCACAATGGGCAATAGTACATCAAACATTTCTTAATGGATCAAAATGACCTTTATAGGATCACAATGGAGAATATATGACTATACATGTCTTAATGGATCATATTGGGCTTTAGTGGATCAGAATGGGAAATAGTAGATCACACATGTCTTAATCAATCATATTAGGCTGAATGGATCACAATCGACAATGGTTCAGGAGGAAGAGTCAATATTTTGCTAGGTAAGCAAAGGAAGGACATGGTTACCGAATGGTCAGTACTCAGTTGCAACTAACTTTTTAACAATTATAATCTGTTAGATGAATTCAAATTGAAATACATCACATAAACGACAAAAACATTGAATCTTCTAGAGTTGGCCGACGAAAACATTTATAACGACACCTAATGGGAATAAAACGACCATTGATTAACTTTTAGAAATGGTCACCTAATGGTCAATACTCACACCCATCGACCACCACACCACACAAACCCACACAAACCCTAACCCAAACCCTCCTTGTTCCTCTTTTTCCATAGCCGCCCCAAACCCTCCCTATTCTTCTTCTTCTTCCTGGCATCGTTCCTCTTGACCACCCACTAGGCCACTACGTAATGTAGGCTATGGCCACCATATAATTAAATCGCCCTACCAATGGGTAGTAATAGATCATATATGTCTTAATGGACTATATAATGGGCCTTAATGGATCATAATGGCCATTAGTACATCATAATATGTATTAGTTGATCATATTGGTTCTCAATGGACGATAGTTGATCCTATATTTCTTTATGAATCATCTTGGGCCTGGATCCAGGTATTTATTGAGCAGAAATTGTATAATTAAAAAATATATATATTTTTTTAGTGGAGGTTTGATTAGTTGGTGTGGGTAGGTATATTGCTTCTCATTTGTTCCCATTTGTTTTGAAGGTGCAGTTGAATTTTTTTAAAAGTGCGGGTATTCCAAACCCACCTCAAATGTTGTGATTTAAAGATGCTCATATATTTAGTGCGGCCTTTACACCGCATCTTGAAAGCAATTTAACTGCATCATCAAACGACTTTTGTACTAGTGCTTCTCAAAGGCTGATGTTTTGGCCATAGAAAACAGATATTACTGCAACTTCTAATCATAAATTTGCAATAACATGGACTTGCGTGTTTCGATCACTACATCAATGGGACATCTCAAATCGTTTACCGCCAACCACTACACAAAAAAATCCTACTATAACTCTCACTGAGGACCTTAACAACCCAGAAGAGTCTCATACTCTTAGATTTGAAAAGCACAATCTAGAAAATGCCTGATGGCCTTGAGGTGACGCCCCATGGCTCATGCATATTTGGGTGAAAATTGGTCAATATAGGTCATGTAGAAGGTTGATATGCAAAAACGACTATATGGATAAAGAAATTATGAATGGTTAAAAAATAATTCAAAGTTTTAATCAGAAGTAAAGATAATTAAATAATAACATACAGACATAGAGATAACCGGTAAATCAAATAATAATAACCAGCATAGATATAAACTCAGTTAAAATTTTAAACGGCAAAAAACGATTGACATTCGAAAGTGACAATAAATGCAACGTCTGGTTGTACATAAACAAAAGCGTCGCGTCTTCTGTATCCGAAAAGCATTACCAAGCTCACACTCAAGTACAAGAACTTGGGATAGTAGTATTCACTATTCAGGTTATGTTGTACGACTCTAGGTACATAATATCCTAGAAACAACAAGTCTATAACATCAAATCGGTATAGATCATGTTACATATGGATTCTAGCTCACAATTAGACGCGATTACGAAACAATTAGGATAACAATTTCACTACCTCATCTACAAACAAAAACAAGAGAAGAACCATTATTTACTTGTATATCTCCCTATGATCTTTGCCAAATTCTTCAGCAGCTAACTTCAAGTAATCCCTACCATAGCTACTCACAAAACAAGACACATCAAACTTATTATTTAGTAAAAAATGGCTTTCCCAAAATACCCTTTTGTATGCAAATAATAAGAAAACATAGCCATATCTGTTGACCGTTCTTTCAACTCCATCAACTCATTTTCTTTCTTAGACTCTCTTCTTAATAATTTCGCTCTTCGATCAAACCGTGAATACATGTTCCGAATTAGTCATATTTGGTTGTAATAAGTTAAATACAATGTATAAATTATATGTCTTTTTATATTGTGGTTCAACATATTACATGTGCTCAGAGTCGTCCTTCTAATTTAAGATATTTCGAATTTGTTGAATAAGACATCCCTTTGAAAGACAAAAGATATTAATCACAATCAGAAAAATAATAATTTTATTCACCTTTTAACATAATAAATATAACAATAGGAAATGAAACAATGATACTAAATGAAGGAATTCAAGTTAAAGAAATAAACATCCTATGATCACATAAAAGTTCAGAATTTTGACTGGATCTGCTGAACCGCTTTGATGTCCACTTGAAAGGCCTTCGCAAGAACGTCCCCATCGATATCAGGGTTTGATCCAAACACAGCATTTGCAATAGTAATCACACCTGGATTTTGACTACTCAAACCCGCAATAGCAAGAGCATACCCATTTCCGATGTTTTTCTGGAAGTGAATTAGCCCTTGTGGAAACACAAACACGTCCCCCTTCTCAAGTACTTTCGTGATGAGGCGGTTTTCAGGGTTAGACGTTACAAAACCAACCAGAAGACGACCTTCAATGACAGTCAAGACTTCAGTGGCTCGAGGGTGCGTGTGTGGTGGGTTAATACCCCATGGAGCAAAGTCAATACGAGCCATGGAAATACCAAGTGTGTTCAGCCCGGGTAACTCTGCTACAGTCACAGCGGTCACATTAGACCCCACATCATTATGGGTGTTTCGCATTTGGTGAAGCCCTCTAAAGAGAAAATCATCTGCTTTCACAAGCTTTGCATCTTTGCAAACCACACCATTCACAAATACTGCATAAAGAAATATAGAAGGCTTATTATGGACACCTATAAATATTGCATATCATAAAACCAGTCAAAATCCGTGATAATCTTTTACCTGGGCTATTAGGATCAGCCACGCAGAAATCCTGGAGAGGACTAGGGTCCGAAGCGAAAGCAATAGAACATGTTGTCAACAAGAGACCGAATATAAGAAAACGAGACATCATTAGCGAGAGGCAAAAAAAAAAACTTGTTTGCTGGGAACTTTGGTAGCTTAAGAAATATATGGTACTTAGAATGTAACTTGGTAATGCTTTTATAGTAAAACCATAGGATTAATATAAGTTTGTGGAAAAAGTAAAATTTCGAAGAAGTCATCAAATACAAACTCACAAGATATATTCAACTTTTGTTCAGTTAGAAAGACAGAATCCACTAGGATAATTCATTTGTTTGTTTAATAAATTTTATAATAATATTAATTGTGTTGGAGCGTTGAATGTTTATTATGAATTGAATTGGCTTATTATGAAATGAATTTATCCACAAGTTTTGTTAAACTAATATATTTCTGGAATTTGAAGTTATCTTTGTTTCACGATGGTATCCGACAATCAAATTCAAAATTCAATGGACTTGACTGATCTGTAACCATGATAATTCTTCCCTTGCCTCCATTAAAAAACTCATTCGTTTCAACTACTAAAGGGGAATGACTTGGTATGTACTATACAAATCATTTTAGTTTGCGTTAATACGAAATTAATGAGAAACGGTTGTTGGACATCCATCCATCATTTTTAGTTTTAAAACCAGTTTCAGTAAGCTGCAACACTTTACGCCATATGTAGTATATTCACTTTAAGAAACTTAACAGGGGGCGGGGCACGGTTACCGTTGCCTGCGGTAACACCGACACCACCCCTTGCGGTTCGATTTTCTATTGTACCACCTGGATACTTGTTGCAGAGACAAACAACACACACATTAGACAATTTACACGGTGAGGTCTCTTTTAAAAAAAATACAAAAGAACATTTATTTATCATTTATATATTACTCATGTTGGAAATATTAGTGAAAATTGGGTTTTCACTAAATATTTTCCACACCAATAATTATGTGTATATATGTTGTATAAATAATTATTGGTGGGTTTTGTGTTCTAGAATGTGAACGTCATAACGAACTAAACAATGTCGAAAATAGAGCTAAGATGAATGAGATATCTACGCTAGAAATTGTATGATTATAAGAACCAAAGATGAGGAAATAGATTAAACTTGTCAAACATTAGTGGGATGATAAAACTTGAAGTGGTTTATCAGGAGGAACACTCGTTGTATATTGTTTAACTTGAGCTAAACACTAGTGGAGATCCTAAAGGGTGTGGAGCACCCTAACCCACACACGCGCGCAACGTGGTTGATGGGCACGGTTTGGCGCACTTGAACTTCGCAAAGCGGCTTGACGACCTTTGTATTTTTGAAGGTTGGTTCAAGGAGAGCAGTTCAGGTTTGTGACCCATGGATAAGGTCAAAAGCGTGTGGTACGGGTCGGGATTAGAATAGTCAGCTAGCGATATTGCTGGGATAAACCAGCAATTGGCTAGTCAACGACTAGACTGTCAGTTTGAATACTGCTGGTCTGTTCCAGCAGTTTGAGTGTTTAGGCAGCAGTTTCTAGTTTGGTTCAGCTACAGGGTAGCTATTTGGGACCAACTGTGTAAGTTCATTATTTGTATGTCCCCAGCTAGTGATAGGTCCTTGTAGGTCGTTGGCTAGGTTAATCGAGTGGTTTATAGCTTGTAAATGTGATAAAGGGCATGTTTATAGGTCGACAGGCGAGTATGAAATGTTTACATGGCTAGCTTTGCTAGTCGTGTGGTTTTGTACACTTGTATGGGCCTAGTAGCGTGACTTTGAGGCGACCATGACCCATAGTCGCCTGGCGTATTCCATAGTCGCCCCATGGGCCTTGGGCTGACTAGCTGGGCCTATAAATAGGTGCACTGCTTTCCCTAATCATAAGACTTGTTCATTTTGTTCATTCTAGCAGTTGAGACTCTTGAATGGAAAACGAAGTTTTGATTAACCAATTAAATCTGTTTAATTAGAGACTAAGTTGTTTATTACAAGAGTAATTATCTTGTCTATTACAAGGTGAATGTCTTTTTTATTACAAGAATAAATGAGGTTAAGTATTTTATGTGTATACAAGAACATGGAGGTTTATACTTGAAAGGTGATCAAGACACACACACATACAAATTCTCTAATCCATGAAAAATTTAGAGAAGAGCCCTCTCTATATTATTTCTATCACAACTTCAACATTTTCCCTACATTTGATAAACACCAAATAACCTGGTGGCTTCTAGGGGCGAGAACCTTTCTGGCAGTACACATATTGTTTCAGTTGTTGCACCCTGGGAGAGACGGTCTGAAAGGAGGCTTATAATCTGTTTAAGGGCCTCGTGTTCAACACATGGACCTAGTTTTCCCCTATCTTGTTTGTGAATGTCAGCAAAGATAGTACACCCAAAAACCCGTGGTGTTAATGTGAGAGGTGGAGAAATTATGGTAAAATTGGATAGGGTTTGAATAGAAGTTTTTAAATTAAGAGCTTTAGTGGGTAACCGGTTGATTAAATAAGTGGCGGTAACAGCAGCTTCAAGACAAAAAGATGGGGGGACTCGAGATTCAATTAACAAGGCCCGAGTAATAGCTAAATGAAATTCGATTTTTTCGCTTAACTGTGCCATTTTGTCAGGGTTGTGTAGGCAAGTTTTTTTGGTGAATAATCCCTTTGTTTTGAATAATTTTTTCATGGAATCATTTATATATTCTCCTTCGTTGTCGGTTCGAAGGATTTAAATGTTGGTTTTAAATTGAGTTTGTATCATGTTATAAAATATAATAAATTTATCAAAAACCTCATATTTGTGTTTCCAAAAATAAATCCACGTGATATGAGTGCAGTCATCAATAAAAAGTACAAATAATCGAAAGCTTTGCTCCCCCCAATAGTTTATGCGGGTCCAAACATCCGAATGGATAAGAGAGAAGGGTGAACCAACTCTTGTGTAATTCAATTTGTAAGTATGTCTATGACTCTTAGCTAGGACACAAGTTTCACAATTAAAAGTTTTATTTGAAAGAAATAGTTTTGAAATAAAACATGTAAATAACTGGTGGACGGGTGTCCCAATCTCCTATGCTACAACCATGCTTCTCTATCTGTAGTCCCGCTATCAAGCATTACATTAACCTGTTGAGTCACTTCTTCCACATAATACAATCATTGGCATTCAGCTGTGCCAAATGATCGTTCTTGTCCTTATATCCATCCTGAAGGATACAAAAGGTTGGATGCATCAAGATGGTGCAATTCAATTCTTTTGCCACGTGACTAATGAATAATAGTTTATGTTATAAGGACGGGAAGTATAGACAATTTGATAGTTTGAAGGTAGGAGATATTTCAATAGTTCCATCTCCCTTAACGGGAATATGGTTGATTCTGTGTTTAGTTTTTGAGATAATATCTAATGGGTCAAATGTCATGGTGTCTGTCGCACCACAATCAAATATTCATGATGTGTGAAGGTTTTCACAAGCTCGTGGCTTTAAAATTCCTTTCTTTTTAAAATCCATTTTTATTGTTGTCTTCAATAGAAGGTACAAAAAATTGTTTTGTTTTTTAAAATGGTCTTTACATCCTATTGTATTTTGGCCAGTATCATAAATTTCTTAAACTCCAGTGGGTCATTTAGCATGGCCACAAATCTGAAGTTAAAATATCTTGTATTGAAAAATATGTTTGAGGATTCCTCCCTAACTCGGTTACCTCCTTCGTCGTTCTCTGTGTCATAGGCAAATGCTACGCCGCCGAAGCGTTCTTGATTTTGTTTGTCGCCGCTGCTGTCATTGGTGTTGGTGGCGACATCAACCTTCCCTCCCCTTTTTTACTTCCCATTTTATGACCGTCGTTCCACCATTCCCGGTAACCGACGAGTTTGAAACATTGCTCTTTGGTATGTCTCACCATACCACAATGATCACACTTGAGTTTTGTTTTTTCTATCCAAGATGATGCTGATCCATTTTTGAAACTCTTCTGACCGGATCGCCTTTTCAACAGAAAAACCAGACCTCCAGGTTCATGCAACTCGTTGGCAACAAGTCCTGACGCCAAGCCGTATGAAGATGAGTTATCAGCAGTTGTTCCCAGAATACCCTATTGTACCATTTTGCTACTGTAGGTAACAACTAACGCATCCCATAGTCTTTTTGCGTTGGGAAATTCGGTTACGAAACTCGCAAGAGTAGGCTTGATATTTTGTATTAACCATGAGGACACGATTAAATCATCTTGTTCCCATTGCTTGTATCCATTATCCGTTGGTTCGGGGGTGTCGGATCTCCCGAAAGATGGTTCAAAAGGGTTTTTGATTTTCGCCTGATTGCAACCCGGGTCATCCGAGCCCAAAGAGCATAATTCTGACTATTGAGTTTTATGCTGATTTTAAGAGTGTCTTAGAGGTTTTGTTCTGGTCGTTGGGATTGATTGTTGAGACTTTTCTTCACCAAGTTGGTGATTTGTAGTCCCAAATCATCATTCTTGTTGTTTGGGTACAACATGATTACTTTCAATTGTGGGTCAAAGGAACAATAGATGATGAGCGAGATGATCTAAGATCGTATATACTGCTCTGATACCAAGTTGTCAATTGGTATTTAGAGAAGAAAGAAAGATAATTGTATTGCATTCATGATAATCGACTACAAGACAACCAAATAAATAGAAAACTCAATATTACATAAAAGGAAACGTGAATGGCTGAAAAAGCATTGATTGTGTCCAACGGCTCTTTTATTGGCTTGTGATGTCATCTCTAATATGGAAAAAATGAAGATTGATTCTTTTATTTTTCTAACACAAGACACATCAAACTTGTTATTTAGTAAAAAAATTGCTCTCCCAAAATACCCTTTTGTATGCAAATAATTAGCAAACCTAGCCATATCTACTGATAACTCCTTTAATTCCATCTGCTCATCCTCACACTATGTTCTTAATAATTTAGCTCTCCGTCAAAACCCGAAAAAACATTCGACAACTTGTTCAAACCTAGTTCAGATTCTTGATCATTCCCCGTTTCGATAACCAAACTAGTTTTTTATTAAAAGATTCTAATGTAGTCGGGCCTTCATCTCCTTATGAATGAAAAAGTTAATCCTTCCAAAAACAAAACTTTGGTCATTTGGGGACACCAATCCTATCACAGCCATTTAATACATACAAAAGTACAGACAATACGTACTAGCCGGCTTGGTAGTGAAGGGGAAAAAAAACTGGTTTCAGGACCGGACCCGACCCGGTCCGAACCAGTATAGCCCACTTTGGATGAATTAGCATTCGACACCCACATTCTATCTCAGCTTATAACAACAAATCATATCAACATTCCCTTTACCAGTTTACACTATACCCCTAACATTTAAGGGCAAAACCCTTAAATAGACATTTGACCACCACAAAAAGCAATAACAAACATAGTTAGGTTATAAATAATAGGGACTTGACACTTTAAAGGCTTATACATAGACTCTAAAAATCAACCAATTACATAGCTTAAGTTTCCAAACCTCTAACCCACGCACACAAAGTCCCTAACATGTAACCTCTTAACATTTTTAATGTGTCACCTCATATGTTTAGACAGCAAAGTGTATACGTCACCTCATTTATGCCTAAAGACTGTTTCTTAGGTGATAAGGACCCAACCTAGACAACTAGCTATGAAAGTCATCACAACCAAACTGTATGTAGTTGATTTCCAATTTTGTTCAAGTCAACATAATGAATGTGGTCAAATGCTAATTGGAACAATAGATTTGTATTGAAGCGTTTTTGGATAGCTATATAAAATAATTTATTTGTACTTTGTCAAAGTTCACAAGTATTAATTATATTCTGGTTCAACATATTACATGTGCTCAGGGTCGTCCTTCTAATTTAAGATATTTCGAATTTGTTGAATAAGACATCCCTTTGAAAGACAAAAGATATTAATCACAATCAGAAAAATAATAATTTTATTCACCTTTTCAAATAATAAATATAACAATAGGAAATGAAACAATGATACTAAATGAAGGAATTCAAGTTAAAGAAATAAACATCCTATGATCACATAAAAGTTCAGAATTTTGACTGGATCTGCTGAACCACTTTGATGTCCACTTGAAAGGCCTTCGCAAGAACGTCCCCATCGATATCAGGGTTTGATCCAAACACAGCATTTGCAATAGTAATCACACCTGGATTTTGACTACTCAAACCCGCAATAGCAAGAGCATACCCATTTCCGATGTTTTTCTGGAAGTGAATTAGCCCTTGTGGAAACACAAACACATCCCCCTTCTCAAGTACTTTCGTGATGAGGCGGTTTTCAGGGTTAGACGTTACAAAACCAACCAGAAGACGACCTTCAATGACAGTCAAGACTTCAGTGGCTCGAGGGTGCGTGTGTGGTGGGTTAATACCCCATGGAGCAAAGTCAATACGAGCCATGGAAATACCAAGAGTGTTCAGCCCGGGTAACTCTGCTACAGTCACAGCTGTCACATTAGACCCCACATCATTATGGGTGTTTCGCATTTGGTGAAGCCCTTTAAAGAGAAAATCATCTGCTTTCACAAGCTTTGCATCTTTGCAAACCACACCATTCACAAATACTGCATAAAGAAATATAGAAGGCCTATTATGGACACCTATAAATATTGCATATCATAAAACTAGTCGAAATCCGTGATAATCTCTTACCTGGGCTATTAGGATCAGCCACGCAGAAATCCTGGAGAGGACTAGGGTCCGAAGCGAAAGCAATGGAACATGTTGTCAACAAGAGACCGAATATAAGAAAACGAGACATCATTAGCGAGAGGCAAAAAAAACTTGTTTGCTGGGAACTTTGGTAGCTTAAGAAATATATGGTACTTAGAATGTAACTTGGTAATGCTTTTATAGTAAAACCATAGGATTAATATAAGTTTGTGGAAAGAGTAAAATTTCGAAGAAGTCATCAAATACAAACTCATAAAGATATATTCAACTTTTGTTCAGTTAGAAAGACAGAATCCACTACTACGATAATTCATTTGTTTGTTTAATAAATTTTATATTAATATTAATTGTGTTGGAGCGTTGAATGTTTAGTATGAAATGAATTTGTCTACAAGTTTTTTTAAACTAATTTCTGGAATTTGAAACTATCATGTCTCCGTTTTTGACAATTTTATCTTTGTTTCACGATGGTATCCGACAATCAATTTCAAAATTGATGGACTTGACCGATCTGTAACCATGATAATTCTTCCCTTGCCTCCATTAAAAAACTCATTCGTTTCAACTACTAAAGGGGCTTGACTTGGTATGTACTATACAAATCATTTTAGTTTGTGTTAAATCTTTTAGAGTTAATGGTATTGATTTATAATTAAAATAAATAAATGTAGTTCAGGGAAGTCACAATTTAGTGTATTATACATATATCGATGTTTTGGGCAATAGCACCGGTAACCGTTTTGGTCAATTCAATAGCCCACAAAAACGCACTTAACCGTTTTGGTCAATTCAATAGCCCACAAAAACGCACTTCACAACACATCGGCCTAGTTTTCCCCTGTCATGTTTGGGAACGTGAGCATGTCTATGACTCTTAGCTAGGACACAGGTTTCACAATTAAAAGTTTTATTTGAAAGAAATAGTTTAGAAATAAAAGATGTAAATAACTGGTGGACGGGTGTCCCAATCTCCTATGCTACAACCTTGATTCTCTATCTGTAGTCCCGCGAGCAAGCATCACATTACCTTGTTGGGTCACTTCTTCCACATAATACAATCATTGTCATTCAGTGCCATGCCCAATGCTCGTTCTTGTCCTTATATCCATTTTGAAGATACAATAGGCTGTATGCATCAAGATGGTGCAGTTCACTTCTTTTGTGACGTAATGAAAAATAGTTTATGTGATAAGGACGGGAAGTATAGACGATTTAAGAGTTTTAAGGTAGGAGATATATCAATAGCTCCGCCTCTCTTAACGGGAATGATATGGTTGATTCTATGTTTATTTTTTGAGATAATATCTAATGGATCCAATGTCATGGTGTATGTCGCACCACAATCAAATATTCATGATATGTCAAGGTTTTCACAAGCTCGAGCCATATTATCTGGTGGCATTAAAATTTCTTTCTTTTTTAAAATCCATTTTTATTCTTGTCTTCAATAGAAGGTACCAAAAAAATTGTTTTGTTGTTTTGAGAATTTTCTTTCAGAAAACTATTTTTTTAAATGGTCTTTACAACCTTTTGTGTTTTGGCCAGTATCATAAATTTCTCTGAAACTCCAGTGGGTCATTTAGAATGGCCACAAATCTAAAGGTCAAATATCTTGTATTGAAAAATAGGTTTGGGGATTCCTCCCCAACTCGGTTACTTCCTTCGTCGTTCTCTGTGTCTTAGACAAATGCTACGTCGCCGAAGCCTTCCTGATTTTGTTTGTCGCAACCGCTGTCATTGGTGTTGGTGGCGACATCAACCTTCCCTCCGCTCTATACTTCCCATTTTATGACCTTCGTTCCACCACTTCCGGTAACCGACGAGTTTGAAACATTGCTCTTTGGTATGTCTCACCATACCACAATGATCACACTTGAGTTTTGTTTTGTCTATCCGGGAGGATGATGATCCATTGTTAAAACTCTTAATGATTCGGCACTTAATCATTCAGAGCCTCTTAACTATTTAGACATCTTAATGATTCAACACTTAATCAACCAAACAGCCCCTTAGTATTGTTATGTATTAATTGAACTACATTATATCACAAGAGCTTTCCTGATAGACAAATCTAATATGCAGTGATAAAATGTGTGTTACGATGTATTATAGAAATTAATGTACTATAATATGAAAAACAACAATTTTAATTATGATGTAAATAAAAATAAAAATATATATTAGAGGGGGAATGTATGTTTGGATGAGCAAGAGGGCAAGAAACAATCATTGCAGAGCGCGATTGAGACAATGATTTTTAAGGTGGTGTTTTTTTTAGAAAGGGTTGATTTTAACCTAAGCTGCCCTAGATGAAAATAAAACTCCTATTTACAATTTCACTTAAGGCTTGTTTGGTAGCCTCAATGAGGCTCTAAACCATTCAGCTCTGAATAAAGCATTCAGACTGTTTGTTTTACCATAATAAAAGGCTCTGAATGGAATCGTTAAGAGCTGAATCATTCAGACTTGATGCACAGCTGAATAATTGAGCACTTAATCATTTAGAACCTTTTAACCATTAGACATCTTAATGATTCAACAATTAATCAACCGAAAAGCCACTTAGTGTAATTCTTAAAAGTTGTGTATCAGATGAGTTATAACGTTTTTTGTTGTTTCCTTTATTATTAGGTTGGAAAAATTAATTTTTACATGAGGTTGGATTAACCATATATTAAATGGTTTTTATTAGGAGAAAATATTAAAAGCATTAGCTAAGAAAATAAATATTAAATATATAAGAGATACACGTGAAATTATGATTTAATAATAATATTTCATATGAGAAAGAATGGAGATGATCATAAGATTTTTAAAAATTATGTAGTAAAGAAATATAAAGATAGGGATAAAGATTAAAACCCATAAAAAAATTTCTTGTATAGCACTATGATACTCGTTGAAAAGAAGATAAAACGTTCTCTAATTTGATGTATTTTTTTAAATATCATATATAAAAGTTATTAACGTTTAAAATTTGTCAGGGAGAAACACGAAAAAGAAAAAGACTTTAAAAGGAATAAAGGGGAGGAATGCCTCACCTAGTGTCATGTGTCACTCAATGGGTGAGAGAGCTTAATCTAATACTACGTGTCACACCCACTTTCGTTTATTATATAAGATGTATTTTACTCTATGTAGTTATGATTTTTCAATATTTCATTCAAATCATGAAGCACAGGGTATCATGACGAAAGCCAGTAAAACTAGAATACAGTATGCCTTATGTACCGCCGGTAAATCCGGTTTAATTGACCATGTTGGGACTTAATGTATTACAATTGACAATAATAGATCAAATATGCCTTAATGGACCATATTTGACATTAATGAATCACATTGAACAATAGTATACCATATATGTAATGGACAATTGTGGACCTTATTGGATCACAATGGGCAATAGTACATCAAACATTTCTTAATGGATCAAAATGACCTTTATAGGATCACAATGGAGAATATATGACTATACATGTCTTAATGGATCATATTGGGCTTTAGTGGATCAGAATGGGAAATAGTAGATCACACATGTCTTAATCAATCATATTAGGCTGAATGGATCACAATCGACAATGGTTCAGGAGGAAGGACATGGTTACCGAATGGTCAGTACTCAGTTGCAACTAACTTTTTAACAATTATAATCTGTTAGATGAATTCAAATTGAAATACATCACATAAACGACAAAAACATTGAATCTTCTAGAGTTGGCCGACGAAAACATTTATAACGACACCTAATGGGAATAAAACGACCATTGATTAACTTTTAGAAATGGTCACCTAATGGTCAATACTCACACCCATCGACCACCACACCACACAAACCCACACAAACCCTAACCCAAACCCTCCTTGTTCCTCTTTTTCCATAGCCGCCCCAAACCCTCCCTATTCTTCTTCTTCCTGGCATCGTTCCCTTGACCACCCACTAGGCCACTACGTAATGTAGGCTATGGCCACCATATAATTAAATCGCCCTACCAATGGGTAGTAATAGATCATATATGTCTTAATGGACTATATAATGGGCCTTAATGGATCATAATGGCCATTAGTACATCATAATATGTATTAGTTGATCATATTGGTTCTCAATGGACGATAGTTGATCCTATATTTCTTTATGAATCATATTGGGCCTGGATCCAGGTAGTTATTGAGCAGAAATTGTATAATTAAAAAATATATATATTTTTTTAGTGGAGGTTTGATTAGTTGGTGTGGGTAGGTATATTGCTTCTCATTTGTTCCCATTTGTTTTGAAGGTGCTGTTGAATTTTTTTAAAAGTGCGGGTATTCCAAACCCACCACAAATGTTGTGATTTAAAGATGCTCATATATTTAGTGCGGCCTTTACACCGCATCTTGAAAGCAATTTAACTGCATCATCAAACGACTTTTGTACTAGTGCTTCTCAAAGGCTGATGTTTTGGCCATAGAAAACAGATATTACTGCAACTTCTAATCATAAATTTGCAATAACATGGACTTGCGTGTTTCGATCACTACATCAATGGGACATCTCAAATCGTTTACCGCCAACCACTACACAAAAAAATCCTACTATAACTCTAACTGAGGACCTTAACAACCCAGAAGAGTCTCATACTCTTAGATTTGAAAAGCACAATCTGGAAAATGCCTGATGGCCTTGAGGTGACGCCCCATGGCTCATGCATATTTGGGTGAAAATTGGTCAATATAGGTCATGTAGAAGGTTGATATGCAAAAAAGACTATAAGGATAAAGAAATTATGAATGGTTAAAAAATAATTCAAAGTTTTAATCAGAAGTAAAGATAATTAAATAATAACATACAGACATAGAGATAACCGGTAAATCAAATAATAATAACCAGCATAGATATAAACTCAGTTAAAATTTTAAACGGCAAAAAACGATTGACATTCGAAAGTGACAATAAATGCAACGTCTGGTTGTACATAAACAAAAGCGTCGCGTCTTCTGTATCCGAAAAGCATTACCAAGCTCACACTCAAGTACAAGAACTTGGGATAGTAGTATTCACTATTCAGGTTATGTTGTACGACTCTAGGTACATAATATCCTAGAAACAACAAGTCTATAACATCAAATCGGTATAGATCATGTTACATATGGATTCTAGCTCACAATTAGACGCGATTACGAAACAATTAGGATAACAATTTCACTACCTCATCTACAAACAAAAACAAGAGAAGAACCATTATTTACTTGTATATCTCCCTATGATCTTTGCCAAATTCTTCAGCAGCTAACTTCAAGTAATCCCTACCATAGCTACTCACAAAACAAGACACATCAAACTTATTATTTAGTAAAAAATGGCTTTCCCAAAATACCCTTTTGTATGCAAATAATAAGAAAACATAGCCATATCTGTTGACCGTTCTTTCAACTCCATCAACTCATTTTCTTTCTTAGACTCTCTTCTTAATAATTTCGCTCTTCGATCAAACCGTGAATACATGTTCCGAATTAGTCATATTTGGTTGTAATAAGTTAAATACAATGTATAAATTATATGTCTTTTTATATTGTGGTTCAACATATTACATGTGCTCAGAGTCGTCCTTCTAATTTAAGATATTTCGAATTTGTTGAATAAGACATCCCTTTGAAAGACAAAAGATATTAATCACAATCAGAAAAATAATAATTTTATTCACCTTTTAACATAATAAATATAACAATAGGAAATGAAACAATGATACTAAATGAAGGAATTCAAGTTAAAGAAATAAACATCCTATGATCACATAAAAGTTCAGAATTTTGACTGGATCTGCTGAACCGCTTTGATGTCCACTTGAAAGGCCTTCACAAGAACGTCCCCATCGATATCAGGGTTTGATCCAAACACAGCATTTGCAATAGTAATCACACCTGGATTTTGACTACTCAAACCCGCAATAGCAAGAGCATACCCATTTCCGATGTTTTTCTGGAAGTGAATTAGCCCTTGTGGAAACACAAACACGTCCCCCTTCTCAAGTACTTTCGTGATGAGGCGGTTTTCAGGGTTAGACGTTACAAAACCAACCAGAAGACAACCTTCAATGACAGTCAAGACTTCAGTGGCTCGAGGGTGCGTGTGTGGTGGGTTAATACCCCATGGAGCAAAGTCAATACGAGCCATGGAAATACCAAGTGTGTTCAGCCCGGGTAACTCTGCTACAGTCACAGCGGTCACATTAGACCCCACATCATTATGGGTGTTTCGCATTTGGTGAAGCCCTCTAAAGAGAAAATCATCTGCTTTCACAAGCTTTGCATCTTTGCAAACCACACCATTCACAAATACTGCATAAAGAAATATAGAAGGCTTATTATGGACACCTATAAATATTGCATATCATAAAACCAGTCAAAATCCGTGATAATCTTTTACCTGGGCTATTAGGATCAGCCACGCAGAAATCCTGGAGAGGACTAGGGTCCGAAGCGAAAGCAATAGAACATGTTGTCAACAAGAGACCGAATATAAGAAAACGAGACATCATTAGCGAGAGGCAAAAAAAAAAACTTGTTTGCTGGGAACTTTGGTAGCTTAAGAAATATATGGTACTTAGAATGTAACTTGGTAATGCTTTTATAGTAAAACCATAGGATTAATATAAGTTTGTGGAAAAAGTAAAATTTCGAAGAAGTCATCAAATACAAACTCACAAGAAGTCATTAAAAAACTCATTCGTTTCAACTACTAAAGGGGAATGACTTGGTATGTACTATACAAATCATTTTAGTTTGCCTTAATAAAAAATTAATGAGAAACGGTTGTTGGACATCCATCCATCATTTTTAGTTTTAAAACCAGTTTCAGTAAGCTGCAACACTTTACGCCATATGTAGTATATTCACTTTAAGAAACTTAACAGGGGGCGGGGCACGGTTACCGTTGCCTGCGGTAACACCGACACCACCCCTTGCGGTTCGATTTTCTATTGTACCACCTGGATACTTGTTGCAGAGACAAACAACACACACATTAGACAATTTACACGGTGAGGTCTCTTTTAAAAAAATACAAAAGAACATTTATTTATCATTTATATATTACTCATGTTGGAAATATTAGTGAAAATTGGGTTTTCACTAAATATTTTCCACACCAATAATTATGTGTATATATGTTGTATAAATAATTATTGGTGGGTTTTGTGTTCTAGAATGTGAACGTCATAACGAACTAAACAATGTCGAAAATAGAGCTAAGATGAATGAGATATCTACGCTAGAAATTGTATGATTATAAGAACCAAAGATGAGGAAATAGATTAAACTTGTCAAACATTAGTGGGATGATAAAACTTGAAGTGGTTTATCAGGAGGAACACTCGTTGTATATTGTTTAACTTGAGCTAAACACTAGTGGAGATCCTAAAGGGTGTGGAGCACCCTAACCCACACACGCGCGCAACGTGGTTGATGGGCACGGTTTGGCGCACTTGAACTTCGCAAAGCGGCTTGACGACCTTTGTATTTTTGAAGGTTGGTTCAAGGAGAGCAGTTCAGGTTTGTGACCCATGGATAAGGTCAAAAGCGTGTGGTACGGGTCGGGATTAGAATAGTCAGCTAGCGATATTGCTGGGATAAACCAGCAATTGGCTAGTCAACGACTAGACTGTCAGTTTGAATACTGCTGGTCTGTTCCAGCAGTTTGAGTGTTTAGGCAGCAGTTTCTAGTTTGGTTCAGCTACAGGGTAGCTATTTGGGACCAACTGTGTAAGTTCATTATTTGTATGTCCCCAGCTAGTGATAGGTCCTTGTAGGTCGTTGGCTAGGTTAATCGAGTGGTTTATAGCTTGTAAATGTGATAAAGGGCATGTTTATAGGTCGACAGGCGAGTATGAAATGTTTACATGGCTAGCTTTGCTAGTCGTGTGGTTTTGTACACTTGTATGGGCCTAGTAGCGTGACTTTGAGGCGACCATGACCCATAGTCGCCTGGCGTATTCCATAGTCGCCCCATGGGCCTTGGGCTGACTAGCTGGGCCTATAAATAGGTGCACTGCTTTCCCTAATCATAAGACTAGTTCATTTTGTTCATTCTAGCAGTTGAGACTCTTGAATGGAAAACGAAGTTTTGATTAACCAATTAAATCTGTTTAATTAGAGACTAAGTTGTTTATTACAAGAGTAATTATCTTGTCTATTACAAGGTGAATGTCTTTTTTATTACAAGAATAAATGAGGTTAAGTATTTTATGTGTATACAAGAACATGGAGGTTTATACTTGAAAGGTGATCAAGACACACACACATACAAATTCTCTAATCCATGAAAAATTTAGAGAAGAGCCCTCTCTAAATTATTTCTATCACAACTTCAACATTTTCCCTACATTTGATAAACACCAAATAACCTGGTGGCTTCTAGGGGCGAGAACCTTTCTGGCAGTACACATATTGTTTCAGTTGTTGCACCCTGGGAGAGACGGTCTGAAAGGAGGCTTATAATCTGTTTAAGGGCCTCGTGTTCAACACATGGACCTAGTTTTCCCCTATCTTGTTTGTGAATGTCAGCAAAGATAGTACACCCAAAAACCCGTGGTGTTAATGTGAGAGGTGGAGAAATTATGGTAAAATTGGATAGGGTTTGAATAGAAGTTTTTAAATTAAGAGCTTTAGTGGGTAACCGGTTGATTAAATAAGTGGCGGTAACAGCAGCTTCAAGACAAAAAGATGGGGGGACTCGAGATTCAATTAACAAGGCCCGAGTAATAGCTAAATGAAATTCGATTTTTTCGCTTAACTGTGCCATTTTGTCAGGGTTGTGTAGGCAAGTTCTTTTGGTGAATAATCCCTTTGTTTTGAATAATTTTTTCATGGAATCATTTATATATTCTCCTCCGTTGTCGGTTCGAAGGATTTAAATGTTGGTTTTAAATTGGGTTTGTATCATGTTATAAAATATAATAAATTTATCAAAAACCTCATATTTGTGTTTCCAAAAATAAATCCACGTGATATGAGTGCAGTCATCAATAAAAAGTACAAATAATCGAAAGCTTTGCTCCCCCCAATAGTTTATGCGGGTCCAAACATCCGAATGGATAAGAGAGAAGGGTGAACCAACTCTTGTGTAATTCAATTTGTAAGTATGTCTATGACTCTTAGCTAGGACACAAGTTTCACAATTAAAAGTTTTATTTGAAAGAAATAGTTTTGAAATAAAACATGTAAATAACTGGTGGACGGGTGTCCCAATCTCCTATGCTACAACCATGCTTCTCTATCTGTAGTCCCGCTATCAAGCATTACATTACCCTGTTGAGTCACTTCTTCCGCATAATACAATCATTGGCATTCAGCTGTGCCAAATGATCGTTCTTGTCCTTATATCCATCCTGAAGGATACAAAAGGTTGGATGCATCAAGATGGTGCAATTCAATTCTTTTGCCACGTGACTAATGAATAATAGTTTATGTTATAAGGACGGGAAGTATAGACAATTTGATAGTTTGAAGGTAGGAGATATTTCAATAGTTCCATCTCCCTTAACGGGAATATGGTTGATTCTGTGTTTAGTTTTTGAGATAATATCTAATGGGTCAAATGTCATGGTGTCTGTCGCACCACAATCAAATATTCATGATGTGTGAAGGTTTTCACAAGCTCGAGCCATATTAGCTCGTGGCTTTAAAATTCCTTTCTTTTTAAAATCCATTTTTATTGTTGTCTTCAATAGAAGGTACAAAAAATTGTTTTGTTTTTTAAAATGGTCTTTACATCCTATTGTATTTTGGCCAGTATCATAAATTTCTTAAACTCCAGTGGGTCATTTAGCATGGCCACAAATCTGAAGTTAAAATATCTTGTATTGAAAAATATGTTTGAGGATTCCTCCCTAACTCGGTTACCTCCTTCGTCGTTCTCTGTGTCATAGGCAAATGCTACGCCGCCGAAGCGTTCTTGATTTTGTTTGTCGCCGCTGCTGTCATTGGTGTTGGTGGCGACATCAACCTTCCCTCCCCTTCTTTACTTCCCATTTTATGACCGTCGTTCCACCATTCCCGGTAACCGACGAGTTTGAAACATTGCTCTTTGGTATGTCTCACCATACCACAATGATCACACTTGAGTTTTGTTTTTTCTATCCAAGATGATGCTGATCCATTTTTGAAACTCTTCTGACCGGATCGCCTTTTCAACAGAAAAACCAGACCTCCAGGTTCATGCGACTCGTTGGCAACAAGTCCTGACGCCAAGCCGTATGAAGATGAGTTATCAGCAGTTGTTCCCAGAATACCCTATTGTACCATTTTGCTACTGTAGGTAACAACTAACGCATCCCATAGTCTTTTTGCGTTGGGAAATTCGGTTACGAAACTCGCAAGAGTAGGCTTGATATTTTGTATTAACCATGAGGACACGATTAAATCATCTTGTTCCCATTGCTTGTATCCATTATCCGTTGGTTCGGGGGTGTCGGATCTCCCGAAAGATGGTTCAAAAGGGTTTTTGATTTTCGCCTGATTGCAACCCGGGTCATCCGAGCCCAAAGAGCATAATTCTGACTATTGAGTTTTATGCTGATTTTAAGAGTGTCTTAGAGGTTTTGTTCTGGTCGTTGGGATTGATTGTTGAGACTTTTCTTCACCAAGTTGGTGATTTGTAGTCCCAAATCATCATTCTTGTTGTTTGGGTACAACATGATTACTTTCAATTGTGGGTCAAAGGAACAATAGATGATGAGCGAGATGATCTAAGATCGTATATACTGCTCTGATACCAAGTTGTCAATTGGTATTTAGAGAAGAAAGAAAGATTATTGTATTGCATTCATGATAATCGACTACAAGACAGCCAAATAAATAGAAAACTCAATATTACATAAAAGGAAACGTGAATGGCTGAAAAAGCATTGATTGTGTCCAACGGCTCTTTTATTGGCTTGTGATGTCATCTCTAATATGGAAAAAATGAAGATTGATTCTTTTATTTTTCTAACACAAGACACATCAAACTTATTATTTAGTAAAAAAATTGCTCTCCCAAAATACCCTTTTGTATGCAAATAATTAGCAAACCTAGCCATATCTACTGATAACTCCTTTAATTCCATCTGCTCATCCTCACACTATGTTCTTAATAATTTAGCTCTCCGTCAAAACCCGAAAAAACATTCGACAACTTGTTCAAACCTAGTTCAGATTCTTGATCATTCCCCGTTTCGATAACCAAACTAGTTTTTTATTAAAAGATTCTAATGTAGTCGGGCCTTCACCTCCTTATGAATGAAAAAGTTAATCCTTCCAAAAACAAAACTTTGGTCATTTGGGGACACCAATCCTATCACAGCCATTTAATACATACAAAAGTACAGACAATACGTACTAGCCGGCTTGGTAGTGAAGGGGAAAAAAAACTGGTTTCAGGACCGGACCCAACCCGGTCCGAACCAGTATAGCCCACTTTGGATGAATTAGCATTCGACACCCACATTCTATCTCAGCTTATAACAACAAATCATATCAACATTCCCTTTACAAGTTTACACTATACCCCTGCAGTTAAGGGCAAAACCCGTAAATAGACATTTGACCACCACAAAAAGCAATAACAAACATAGTTAGGTTATAAATAATAGGGACTTGACACTTTAAAGGCTTATACATAGACTCTAAAAATCAACCAATTACATAGCTTAAGTTTCCAAACCTCTAACCCACGCACACAAAGTCCCTAACATGTAACCTCTTAACATTTTTAATGTGTCACCTCATATGTTTAGACAGCAAAGTGTATACGTCACCTCATTTATGCCTAAAGACTGTTTCTTAGGTGATAAGGACCCAACCTAGACAACTAGCTATGAAAGTCATCACAACCAAACTGTATGTAGTTGATTTCCAATTTTGTTCAAGTCAACATAATGAATGTGGTCAAATGCTAATTGGAACAATAGATTTGTATTGAAGCGTTTTTGGATAGCTATATAAAATAATTTATTTGTACTTTGTCAAAGTTCACAAGTATTAATTATATTCTGGTTCAACATATTACATGTGCTTAGGGTCGTCCTTCTAATTTAAGATATTTCGAATTTGTTGAATAAGACATCCCTTTGAAAGACAAAAGATATTAATCACAATCAGAAAAATAATAATTTTATTCACCTTTTCACATAATAAATATAACAATAGGAAATGAAACAATGATACTAAATGAAGGAATTCAAGTTAAAGAAATAAACATCCTATGATCACATAAAAGTTCAGAATTTTGACTGGATCTGCTGAACCACTTTGATGTCCACTTGAAAGGCCTTCGCAAGAACGTCCCCATCGATATCAGGGTTTGATCCAAACACAGCATTTGCAATAGTAATCACACCTGGATTTTGACTACTCAAACCCGCAATAGCAAGAGCATACCCATTTCCGATGTTTTTCTGGAAGTGAATTAGCCCTTGTGGAAACACAAACACATCCCCCTTCTCAAGTACTTTCGTGATGAGGCGGTTTTCAGGGTTAGACGTTACAAAACCAACCAGAAGACGACCTTCAATGACAGTCAAGACTTCAGTGGCTCGAGGGTGCGTGTGTGGTGGGTTAATACCCCATGGAGCAAAGTCAATACGAGCCATGGAAATACCAAGAGTGTTCAGCCCGGGTAACTCTGCTACAGTCACAGCTGTCACATTAGACCCCACATCATTATGGGTGTTTCGCATTTGGTGAAGCCCTTTAAAGAGAAAATCATCTGCTTTCACAAGCTTTGCATCTTTGCAAACCACACCATTCACAAATACTGCATAAAGAAATATAGAAGGCCTATTATGGACACCTATAAATATTGCATATCATAAAACTAGTCGAAATCCGTGATAATCTCTTACCTGGGCTATTAGGATCAGCCACGCAGAAATCCTGGAGAGGACTAGGGTCCGAAGCGAAAGCAATGGAACATGTTGTCAACAAGAGACCGAATATAAGAAAACGAGACATCATTAGCGAGAGGCAAAAAAAACTTGTTTGCTGGGAACTTTGGTAGCTTAAGAAATATATGGTACTTAGAATGTAACTTGGTAATGCTTTTATAGTAAAACCATAGGATTAATATAAGTTTGTGGAAAGAGTAAAATTTCGAAGAAGTCATCAAATACAAACTCATAAAGATATATTCAACTTTTTTTCAGTTAGAAAGACAGAATCCACTACTACGATAATTCATTTGTTTGTTTAATAAATTTTATATTAATATTAATTGTGTTGGAGCGTTGAATGTTTAGTATGAAATGAATTTGTCTACAAGTTTTTTTAAACTAATTTCTGGAATTTGAAACTATCATGTCTCCGTTTTTGGCAATTTTATCTTTGTTTCACGATGGTATCCGACAATCAATTTCAAAATTCTATGGACTTGACCGATCTGTAACCATGATAATTCTTCCCTTGCCTCCATTAAAAAACTCATTCGTTTCAACTACTAAAGGGGCTTGACTTGGTATGTACTATACAAATCATTTTAGTTTGTGTTAAATCTTTTAGAGTTAATGGTATTGATTTATAATTAAAATAAATAAATGTAGTTCAGGGAAGTCACAATTTAGTGTATTATACATATATCAATGTTTTGGGCAATAGCACCGGTAACCGTTTTGGTCAATTCAATAGCCCACAAAAACGCACTTAACCGTTTTGGTCAATTCAATAGCCCACAAAAACGCACTTCACAACACATCGGCCTAGTTTTCCCCTGTCATGTTTGGGAACGTGAGCATGTCTATGACTCTTAGCTAGGACACAGGTTTCACAATTAAAAGTTTTATTTGTAGTCCCGCGAGCAAGCATCACATTACCTTGTTGAGTCACTTCTTCCACATAATACAATCATTGTCATTCAGTGCCATGCCCAATGCTCGTTCTTGTCCTTATATCCATTTTGAAGATACAATAGGCTGTATGCATCAAGATGGTGCAGTTCACTTCTTTTGTGACGTGACTAATGAAAAATAGTTTATGTGATAAGGACGGGAAGTATAGACAATTTAAGAGTTTTAAGGTAGGAGATATATCAATAGCTCCGCCTCTCTTAACGGGAATGATATGGTTGATTCTATGTTTAATTTTTGAGATAATATCTAATGGATCCAATGTCATGGTGTATGTCGCACCACAATCAAATATTCATGATGTGTCAAGGTTTTCACAAGCTCGAGCCATATTATCTGGTGGCTTTAAAATTTCTTTCTTTTTTAAAATCCATTTTTATTCTTGTCTTCAATAGAAGGTACCAAAAAAATTGTTTTGTTGTTTTGAGAATTTTCTTTCAGAAAACTATTTTTTTAAATGGTCTTTACAACCTTTTGTGTTTTGGCCAGTATCATAAATTTCTGAAACTCCAGTGGGTCATTTAGAATGGCCACAAATCTAAAGGTCAAATATCTTGTATTGAAAAATAGGTTTGGGGATTCCTCCCCAACTCGGTTACTTCCTTCGTCGTTCTCTGTGTCTTAGACAAATGCTACGTCGCCGAAGCCTTCCTGATTTTGTTTGTCGCAACCGCTGTCATTGGTGTTGGTGGCGACATCAACCTTCCCTCCCCTCTATACTTCCCATTTTATGACCTTCGTTCCACCACTTCCGGTAACCGACGAGTTTGAAACATTGCTCTTTGGTATGTCTCACCATACCACAATGATCACACTTGAGTTTTGTTTTGTCTATCCGGGAGGATGATGATCCATTGTTAAAACTCTTAATGATTCGGCACTTAATCATTCAGAGCCTCTTAACTATTTAGACATCTTAATGATTCAACACTTAATCAACCAAACAGCCCCTTAGTATTGTTATGTATTAATTGAACTACATTATATCACAAGAGCTTTCCGGATAAACAAATCTAATATGCAGTGATAAAATGTGTGTTACGATGTATTATAGAAATTAATGTACTATAATATGAAAAAACAACAATTTTAATTATGATGTAAATAAAAATAAAAATATATATTAGAGGGGGAATGTATGTTTGGATGAGCAAGAGAGCCAGAAACAATCATTGCAGAGCGCGATTGAGACAATGATTTTTAAGGTGGTGTTTTTTTAGAAAGGGTTGATTTTAACCTAAGCTGCCCTAGATGAAAATAAAACTCCTATTTACAATTTCACTTAAGGCTTGTTTGGTAGCCTCTTAATGAGGCTCTAAACCATTCAGCTCTGAATAAAGCATTCAGACTGTTTGTTTTACCATAATAAAAGGCTCTGAATGGAATCGTTAAGAGCTGAATCATTCAGACTTGATGCATAGCTGAATAATTGAGCACTTAATCATTTAGAGCCTTTTAACCATTAGACATCTTAATGATTCAACAATTAATCAACCAAAAAGCCACTTAGTGTAATTCTTAAAAGTTGTGTATCAGATGAGTTATAACGTTTTTTGTTGTTTCCTTTATTATTAGGTTGGAAAAATTAATTTTTACATGAGGTTGGATTAACCATATATTAAATGGTTTTTATTAGGAGAAAATATTAAAAGCATTAGCTAAGAAAATAAATATTAAATATATAAGAGATACACGTGAAATTATGATTTAATAATAATATTTCATATGAGAAAGAATGGAGATGATCATAAGATTTTTAAAAATTATGTAGTAAAGAAATATAAAGATAGGGATAAAGATTAAAACCCATAAAAAAATTTCTTGTATAGCACTATGATACTCGTTGAAAAGAAGATAAAACGTTCTCTAATTTGATGTATTTTTCTAAATATCATATATAAAAGTTATTAACGTTTAAAATTTGTCAGGGAGAAACACGAAAGAGAAAAAGACTTTAAAAGGAATAAAGGGGAGGAATGCCTCACCTAGTGTCATGTGTCACTCAATGGGTGAGAGAGCTTAATCTAATACTACGTGTCACACCCACTTTCGTTTATTATATAAGATGTATTTTACTCTATGTAGTTATGATTTTTCAATATTTCATTCAAATCATGAAGCACAGGGTATCATGACGAAAGCCAGTAAAACTAGAATACAGTATGCCTTATGTACCGCCGATAAATCCGGTTTAATTGACCATGTTGGGACTTAATGTATTACAATTGACAATAATAGATCAAATATGCCTTAATGGACCATATTTGACATTAATGAATCACATTGAACAATAGTATACCATATATGCAATGGACAATTGTGGACCTTATTGGATCACAATGGGCAATAGTACATCAAACATTTCTTAATGGATCAAAATGACCTTTATAGGATCACAATGGAGAATATATGACTATACATGTCTTAATGGATCATATTGGGCTTTAGTGGATCAGAATGGGAAATAGTAGATCACACATGTCTTAATCAATCATATTAGGCTGAATGGATCACAATCGACAATGGTTCAGGAGGAAGAGCCAATATTTTGCTAGGTAAGCAAAGGAAGGACATGGTTACCGAATGGTCAGTACTCAGTTGCAACTAACTTTTTAACAATTATAATCTGTTAGATGAATTCAAATTGAAATACATCACATAAACGACAAAAACATTGAATCTTCTAGAGTTGGCCGACGAAAACATTTATAACGACACCTAATGGGAATAAAACGACCATTGATTAACTTTTAGAAATGGTCACCTAATGGTCAATACTCACACCCATCGACCACCACACCACACAAACCCACACAAACCCTAACCCAAACCCTCCTTGTTCCTCTTTTTCCATAGCCGCCCCAAACCCTCCCTATTCTTCTTCTTCCTGGCATCGTTCCCTTGACCACCCACTAGGCCACTACGTAATGTAGGCTATGGCCACCATATAATTAAATCGCCCTACCAATGGGTAGTAATAGATCATATATGTCTTAATGGACTATATAATGGGCCTTAATGGATCATAATGGCCATTAGTACATCATAATATGTATTAGTTGATCATATTGGTTCTCAATGGACGATAGTTGATCCTATATTTCTTTATGCATCATATTGGGCCTGGATCCAGGTAGTTATTGAGCAGAAATTGTATAATTAAAATATATATATTTTTTTAGTGGAGGTTTGATTAGTTGGTGTGGGTAGGTATATTGCTTCTCATTTGTTCCCATTTGTTTTGAAGGTGCAGTTGAATTTTTTTAAAAGTGCGGGTATTCCAAACCCACAAATGTTGTGATTTAAAGATGCTCATATATTTAGTGCGGCCTTTACACCGCATCTTGAAAGCAATTTAACTGCATCATCAAACGACTTTTGTACTAGTGCTTCTCAAAGGCTGATGTTTTGGCCATAGAAAACAGATATAACTGCAACTTCTAATCATAAATTTGCAATAACATGGACTTGAGTGTTTCGATCACTACATCAATGGGACATCTCAAATCGTTTACCGCCAACCACTACACAAAAAAATCCTACTATAACTCTCACTGAGGACCTTAACAACCCAGAAGAGTCTCATACTCTTAGATTTGAAAAGCACAATCTGGAAAATGCCTGATGGCCTTGAGGTGACGCCCCATGGCTCATGCATATTTGGGTGAAAATTGGTCAATATAGGTCATGTAGAAGGTTGATATGCAAAAACGACTATAAGGATAAAGAAATTATGAATGGTTAAAAAATAATTCAAAGTTTTAATCAGAAGTAAAGATAATTAAATAATAACATACAGACATAGAGATAACCGGTAAATCAAATAATAATAACCAGCATAGATATAAACTCAGTTAAAATTTTAAACGGCAAAAAACGATTGACATTCGAAAGTGACAATAAATGCAACGTCTGGTTGTACATAAACAAAAGCGTCGCGTCTTCTGTATCCGAAAAGCATTACCAAGCTCACACTCAAGTACAAGAACTTATGATAGTAGTATTCACTATTCAGGTTATGTTGTACGACTCTAGGTACATAATATCCTAGAAACAACAAGTCTATAACATCAAATCGGTATAGATCATGTTACATATGGATTCTAGCTCACAATTAGACGCGATTACGAAACAATTAGGATAACAATTTCACTACCTCATCTACAAACAAAAACAAGAGAAGAACCATTATTTACTTGTATATCTCCCTATGATCTTTGCCTAATTCTTCAGCAGCTAACTTCAAGTAATCCCTACCATAGCTACTCACAAAACAAGACACATCAAACTTATTATTTAGTAAAAAATGGCTTTCCCAAAATACCCTTTTGTATGCAAATAATAAGAAAACATAGCCATATCTGTTGACCGTTCTTTCAACTCCATCAACTCATTTTCTTTCTTAGACTCTCTTCTTAATAATTTCGCTCTTCGATCAAACCGTGAATACATGTTCCGAATTAGTCATATTTGGTTGTAATAAGTTAAATACAATGTATAAATTATATGTCTTTTTATATTGTGGTTCAACATATTACATGTGCTCAGAGTTGTCCTTCTAATTTAAGATATTTCGAATTTGTTGAATAAGACATCCCTTTGAAAGACAAAAGATATTAATCACAATCAGAAAAATAATAATTTTATTCACCTTTTAACATAATAAATATAACAATAGGAAATGAAACAATGTTACTAAATGAAGGAATTCAAGTTAAAGAAATAAACATCCTATGATCACATAAAAGTTCAGAATTTTGACTGGATCTGCTGAACCACTTTGATGTCCACTTGAAAGGCCTTCGCAAGAACGTCCCCATCGATATCAGGGTTTGATCCAAACACAGCATTTGCAATAGTAATCACACCTGGATTTTGACTACTCAAACCCGCAATAGCAAGAGCATACCCATTTCCGATGTTTTTCTGGAAGTGAATTAGCCCTTGTGGAAACACAAACACGTCCCCCTTCTCAAGTACTTTCGTGATGAGGCGGTTTTCAGGGTTAGACGTTACAAAACCAACCAGAAGACGACCTTCAATGACAGTCAAGACTTCAGTGGCTCGAGGGTGCGTGTGTGGTGGGTTAATACCCCATGGAGCAAAGTCAATACGAGCCATGGAAATACCAAGTGTGTTCAGCCCGGGTAACTCTGCTACAGTCACAGCGGTCACATTAGACCCCACATCATTATGGGTGTTTCGCATTTGGTGAAGCCCTTTAAAGAGAAAATCATCTGCTTTCACAAGCTTTGCATCTTTGCAAAC
Source organism: Ambrosia artemisiifolia (assembly GCA_032199755.1). Taxonomy (NCBI): domain Eukaryota; kingdom Viridiplantae; phylum Streptophyta; class Magnoliopsida; order Asterales; family Asteraceae; genus Ambrosia; species Ambrosia artemisiifolia. Next base: position 25,221,895 of record CM063527.1, read on the forward strand.
TACACCATTCACAAATACTGCATAAAGAAATATAGAAGGCTTATTATGGACACCTATAAATATTGCATATCATAAAACCAGTCAAAATCCGTGATATTCTTTTACCTGGGCTATTAGGATCAGCCACGCAGAAATCCTGGAGAGGACTAGGGTCCGAAGCGAAAGCAATAGAACATGTTGTCAACAAGAGACCGAATATAAGAAAACGAGACATCACTAGCGAGAGGCAAAAAAAAAAAAACTTGTTTGCTGGGAACTTTGGTAGCTTAAGAAATATATGGTACTTAGAATGTAACTTGGTAATGCTTTTATAGTAAAACCATAGGATTAATATAAGTTAGTGGAAAAAGTAAAATTTCGAAGAAGTCATCAAATACAAACTCACAAGATATATTCAACTTTTGTTCAGTTAGAAAGACAGAATCCACTAGGATAATTCATTTGTTTGTTTAATAAATTTTATAATAATATTAATTGTGTTGGAGCGTTGAATGTTTATTATGAATTGAATTGGCTTATTATGAAATGAATTTATCCACAAGTTTTGTTAAACTAATATATTTCTGGAATTTGAAGTTATCTTTGTTTCACGATGGTATCCGACAATCAAATCCACAAGTTTTGTATGTCCCCAGCTAGTGATAGGTCCTTGTAGGTCGTTGGCTAGGTTAATCGAGTGGTTTATAGCTTGTAAATGTGATAAAGGGCATGTTTATAGGTCGACAGGCGAGTATGAAATGTTTACATGGCTAGCTTTGCTAGTCGTGTGGTTTTGTACACTTGTATGGGCCTAGTAGCGTGACTTTGAGGCGACCATGACCCATAGTCGCCTTGCGTATTCCATAGTCGCCCCATGGGCCTTGGGCTGACTAGCTGGGCCTATAAATAGGTGCACTGCTTTCCCTAATCATAAGACTTGTTCATTTTGTTCATTCTAGCAGTTGAGACTCTTGAATGGAAAACGAAGTTTTGATTAACCAATTAAATCTGTTTAATTAGAGACTAAGTTGTTTATTACAAGAGTAATTATCTTGTCTATTACAAGGTGAATGTCTTTTTTATTACAAGAATAAATGAGGTTAAGTATTTTATGTGTATACAAGAACATGGAGGTTTATACTTGAAAGGTGATCAAGACACACACACATACAAATTCTCTAATCCATGAAAAATTTAGAGAAGAGCCCTCTCTATATTATTTCTATCACAACTTCAACATTTTCCCTACATTTGATAAACACCAAATAACCTGGTGGCTTCTAGGGGCGAGAACCTTTCTGGCAGTACACATATTGTTTCAGTTGTTGCACCCTGGGAGAGACGGTCTGAAAGGAGGCTTATAATCTGTTTAAGGGCCTCGTGTTCAACACATGGACCTAGTTTTCCCCTATCTTGTTTGTGAATGTCAGCAAAGATAGTACACCCAAAAACCCGTGGTGTTAATGTGAGAGGTGGAGAAATTATGGTAAAATTGGATAGGGTTTGAATAGAAGTTTTTAAATTAAGAGCTTTAGTGGGTAACCGGTTGATTAAATAAGTGGCGGTAACAGCAGCTTCAAGACAAAAAGATGGGGGGAATCGAGATTCAATTAACAAGGCCCGAGTAATAGCTAAATGAAATTCGATTTTTTCGCTTAACTGTGCCATTTTGTCAGGGTTGTGTAGGCAAGTTTTTTTGGTGAATAATCCCTTTGTTTTGAATAGTTTTTTCATGGAATCATTTATATATTCTCCTCCGTTGTCGGTTCGAAGCATTTAAATGTTGGTTTTAAATTGAGTTTGTATCATGTTATAAAATATAATAAATTTATCAAAAACCTCATATTTGTGTTTCCAAAAATAAATCCACGTGATATGAGTGCAGTCATCAATAAAAAGTACAAATAATCGAAAGCTTTGCTCCCCCCAATAGTTTATGCGGGTCCAAACATCCGAATGGATAAGAGAGAAGGGTGAACCAACTCTTGTGTAATTCAATTTGTAAGTATGTCTATGACTCTTAGCTAGGACACAAGTTTCACAATTAAAAGTTTTATTTGAAAGAAATAGTTTTGAAATAAAACATGTAAATAACTGGTGGACGGGTGTCCCAATCTCCTATGCTACAACCATGCTTCTCTATCTGTAGTCCCGCTATCAAGCATTACATTACCCTGTTGAGTCACTTCTTCCACATAATACAATCATTGGCATTCAGCTGTGCCAAATGATCGTTCTTGTCCTTATATCCATCCTGAAGGATACAAAAGGTTGGATGCATCAAGATGGTGCAATTCAATTCTTTTGCCACGTGACTAATGAATAATAGTTTATGTTATAAGGACGGGAAGTATAGACAATTTGATAGTTTGAAGGTAGGAGATATTTCAATAGTTCCATCTCCCTTAACGGGAATATGGTTGATTCTGTGTTTAGTTTTTGAGATAATATCTAATGGGTCAAATGTCATGGTGTCTGTCGCACCACAATCAAATATTCATGATGTGTGAAGGTTTTCACAAGCTCGAGCCATATTAGCTCGTGGCTTTAAAATTCCTTTCTTTTTAAAATCCATTTTTATTGTTGTCTTCAATAGAAGGTACAAAAAATTGTTTTGTTTTTTAAAATGGTCTTTACATCCTATTGTATTTTGGCCAGTATCATAAATTTCTTAAACTCCAGTGGGTCATTTAGCATGGCCACAAATCTGAAGTTAAAATATCTTGTATTGAAAAATATGTTTGAGGATTCCTCCCTAACTCGGTTACCTCCTTCGTCGTTCTCTGTGTCATAGGCAAATGCTACGCCGCCGAAGCGTTCTTGATTTTGTTTGTCGCCGCTGCTGTCATTGGTGTTGGTGGCGACATCAACCTTCCCTCCCCTTCTTTACTTCCCATTTTATGACCGTCGTTCCACCATTCCCGGTAACCGACGAGTTTGAAACATTGCTCTTTGGTATGTCTCACCATACCACAATGATCACACTTGAGTTTTGTTTTTTCTATCCAAGATGATGCTGATCCATTTTTGAAACTCTTCTGACCGGATCGCCTTTTCAACAGAAAAACCAGACCTCGAGGTTCATGCGACTCGTTGGCAACAAGTCCTGACGCCAAGCCGTATGAAGATGAGTTATCAGCAGTTGTTCCCAGAATACCCTATTGTACCATTTTGCTACTGTAGGTAACAACTAACGCATCCCATAGTCTTTTTGCGTTGGGAAATTCGGTTACGAAACTCGCAAGAGTAGGCTTGATATTTTGTATTAACCATGAGGACACGATTAAATCATCTTGTTCCCATTGCTTGTATCCATTATCCGTTGGTTCGGGGGTGTCGGATCTCCCGAAAGATGGTTCAAAAGGGTTTTTGATTTTCGCCTGATTGCAACCCGGGTCATCCGAGCCCAAAGAGCATAATTCTGACTATTGAGTTTTATGCTGATTTTAAGAGTGTCTTAGAGGTTTTGTTCTGGTCGTTGGGATTGATTGTTGAGACTTTTCTTCACCAAGTTGGTGATTTGTAGTCCCAAATCATCATTCTTGTTGTTTGGGTACAACATGATTACTTTCAATTGTGGGTCAAAGGAACAATAGATGATGAGCGAGATGATCTAAGATCGTATATACTGCTCTGATACCAAGTTGTCAATTGGTATTTAGAGAAGAAAGAAAGATTATTGTATTGCATTCATGATAATCGACTACAAGACAACCAAATAAATAGAAAACTCAATATTACATAAAAGGAAACGTGAATGGCTGAAAAAGCATTGATTGTGTCCAACGGCTCTTTTATTGGCTTGTGATGTCATCTCTAATATGGAAAAAAATGAAGATTGATTCTTTTATTTTTCTAACACAAGACACATCAAACTTATTATTTAGTAAAAAAATTGCTCTCCCAAAATACCCTTTTGTATGCAAATAATTAGCAAACCTAGCCATATCTACTGATAACTCCTTTAATTCCATCTGCTCATCCTCACACTATGTTCTTAATAATTTAGCTCTCCGTCAAAACCCGAAAAAACATTCGACAACTTGTTCAAACCTAGTTCAGATTCTTGATCATTCCCCGTTTCGATAACCAAACTAGTTTTTTATTAAAAGATTCTAATGTAGTCGGGCCTCCACCTCCTTATGAATGAAAAAGTTAATCCTTCCAAAAACAAAACTTTGGTCATTTGGGGACACCAATCCTATCACAGCCATTTAATACATACAAAAGTACAGACAATACGTACTAGCCGGCTTGGTAGTGAAGGGGAAAAAAAACTGGTTTCAGGACCGGACCCGACCCGGTCCGAACCAGTATAGCCCACTTTGGATGAATTAGCATTCGACACCCACATTCTATCTCAGCTTATAACAACAAATCATATCAACATTCCCTTTACCAGTTTACACTATACCCCTAACATTTAAGGGCAAAACCCGTAAATAGACATTTGACCACCACAAAAAGCAATAACAAACATAGTTAGGTTATAAATAATAGGGACTTGACACTTTAAAGGCTTATACATAGACTCTAAAAATCAACCAATTACATAGCTTAAGTTTCCAAACCTCTAACCCACGCACACAAAGTCCCTAACATGTAACCTCTTAACATTTTTAATGTGTCACCTCATATGTTTAGACAGCAAAGTGTATACGTCACCTCATTTATGCCTAAAGACTGTTTCTTAGGTGATAAGGACCCAACCTAGACAACTAGCTATGAAAGTCATCACAACCAAACTGTATGTAGTTGATTTCCAATTTTGTTCAAGTCAACATAATGAATGTGGTCAAATGCTAATTGGAACAATAGATTTGTATTGAAGCGTTTTTGGATAGCTATATAAAATAATTTATTTGTACTTTGTCAAAGTTCACAAGTATTAATTATATTCTGGTTCAACATATTACATGTGCTTAGGGTCGTCCTTCTAATTTAAGATATTTCGAATTTGTTGAATAAGACATCCCTTTGAAAGACAAAAGATATTAATCACAATCAGAAAATTAATAATTTTATTCACCTTTTCACATAATAAATATAACAATAGGAAATGAAACAATGATACTAAATGAAGGAATTCAAGTTAAAGAAATAAACATCCTATGATCACATAAAAGTTCAGAATTTTGACTGGATCTGCTGAACCACTTTGATGTCCACTTGAAAGGCCTTCGCAAGAACGTCCCCATCGATATCAGGGTTTGATCCAAACACAGCATTTGCAATAGTAATCACACCTGGATTTTGACTACTCAAACCCGCAATAGCAAGAGCATACCCATTTCCGATGTTTTTCTGGAAGTGAATTAGCCCTTGTGGAAACACAAACACATCCCCCTTCTCAAGTACTTTCGTGATGAGGCGGTTTTCAGGGTTAGACGTTACAAAACCAACCAGAAGACGACCTTCAATGACAGTCAAGACTTCAGTGGCTCGAGGGTGCGTGTGTGGTGGGTTAATACCCCATGGAGCAAAGTCAATACGAGCCATGGAAATACCAAGAGTGTTCAGCCCGGGTAACTCTGCTACAGTCACAGCTGTCACATTAGACCCCACATCATTATGGGTGTTTCGCATTTGGTGAAGCCCTTTAAAGAGAAAATCATCTGCTTTCACAAGCTTTGCATCTTTGCAAACCACACCATTCACAAATACTGCATAAAGAAATATAGAAGGCCTATTATGGACACCTATAAATATTGCATATCATAAAACTAGTCGAAATCCGTGATAATCTCTTACCTGGGCTATTAGGATCAGCCACGCAGAAATCCTGGAGAGGACTAGGGTCCGAAGCGAAAGCAATGGAACATGTTGTCAACAAGAGACCGAATATAAGAAAACGAGACATCATTAGCGAGAGGCAAAAAAAACTTGTTTGCTGGGAACTTTGGTAGCTTAAGAAATATATGGTACTTAGAATGTAACTTGGTAATGCTTTTATAGTAAAACCATAGGATTAATATAAGTTTGTGGAAAGAGTAAAATTTCGAAGAAGTCATCAAATACAAACTCATAAAGATATATTCAACTTTTGTTCAGTTAGAAAGACAGAATCCACTACTACGATAATTCATTTGTTTGTTTAATAAATTTTATATTAATATTAATTGTGTTGGAGCGTTGAATGTTTAGTATGAAATGAATTTGTCTACAAGTTTTTTTAAACTAATTTCTGGAATTTGAAACTATCATGTCTCCGTTTTTGGCAATTTTATCTTTGTTTCACGATGGTATCCGAGAATCAATTTCAAAATTCTATGGACTTGACCGATCTGTAACCATGATAATTCTTCCCTTGCCTCCATTAAAAAACTCATTCGTTTCAACTACTAAAGGGGCTTGACTTGGTATGTACTATACAAATCATTTTAGTTTGTGTTAAATCTTTTAGAGTTAATGGTATTGATTTATAATTAAAATAAATAAATGTAGTTCAGGGAAGTCACAATTTAGTGTATTATACATATATCGATGTTTTGGGCAATAGCACCGGTAACCGTTTTGGTCAATTCAATAGCCCACAAAAACGCACTTAACCGTTTTGGTCAATTCAATAGCCCACAAAAACGCACTTCACAACACATCGGCCTAGTTTTCCCCTGTCATGTTTGGGAACGTGAGCATGTCTATGACTCTTAGCTAGGACACAGGTTTCACAATTAAAAGTTTTATTTGTAGTCCCGCGAGCAAGCATCACATTACCTTGTTGAGTCACTTCTTCCACATAATACAATCATTGTCATTCAGTGCCATGCCCAATGCTCGTTCTTGTCCTTATATCCATTTTGAAGATACAATAGGCTGTATGCATCAAGATGGTGCAGTTCACTTCTTTTGTGACGTGACTAATGAAAAATAGTTTATGTGATAAGGACGGGAAGTATAGACAATTTAAGAGTTTTAAGGTAGGAGATATATCAATAGCTCCGCCTCTCTTAACGGGAATGATATGGTTGATTCTATGTTTAATTTTTGAGATAATATCTAATGGATCCAATGTCATGGTGTATGTCGCACCACAATCAAATATTCATGATGTGTCAAGGTTTTCACAAGCTCGAGCCATATTATCTGGTGGCTTTAAAATTTCTTTCTTTTTTAAAATCCATTTTTATTCTTGTCTTCAATAGAAGGTACCAAAAAAATTGTTTTGTTGTTTTGAGAATTTTCTTTCAGAAAACTATTTTTTTAAATGGTCTTTACAACCTTTTGTGTTTTGGCCAGTATCATAAATTTCTGAAACTCCAGTGGGTCATTTAGAATGGCCACAAATCTAAAGGTCAAATATCTTGTATTGAAAAATAGGTTTGGGGATTCCTCCCCAACTCGGTTACTTCCTTCGTCGTTCTCTGTGTCTTAGACAAATGCTACGTCGCCGAAGCCTTCCTGATTTTGTTTGTCGCAACCGCTGTCATTGGTGTTGGTGGCGACATCAACCTTCCCTCCCCTCTATACTTCCCATTTTATGACCTTCGTTCCACCACTTCCGGTAACCGACGAGTTTGAAACATTGCTCTTTGGTATGTCTCACCATACCACAATGATCACACTTGAGTTTTGTTTTGTCTATCCGGGAGGATGATGATCCATTGTTAAAACTCTTAATGATTCGGCACTTAATCATTCAGAGCCTCTTAACTATTTAGACATCTTAATGATTCAACACTTAATCAACCAAACAGCCCCTTAGTATTGTTATGTATTAATTGAACTACATTATATCACAAGAGCTTTCCGGATAAACAAATCTAATATGCAGTGATAAAATGTGTGTTACGATGTATTATAGAAATTAATGTACTATAATATGAAAAAACAACAATTTTAATTATGATGTAAATAAAAATATATATTAGAGGGGGAATGTATGTTTGGATGAGCAAGAGAGCCAGAAACAATCATTGCAGAGCGCGATTGAGACAATGATTTTTAAGGTGGTGTTTTTTTAGAAAGGGTTGATTTTAACCTAAGCTGCCCTAGATGAAAATAAAACTCCTATTTACAATTTCACTTAAGGCTTGTTTGGTAGCCTCTTAATGAGGCTCTAAACCATTCAGCTCTGAATAAAGCATTCAGACTGTTTGTTTTACCATAATAAAAGGCTCTGAATGGAATCGTTAAGAGCTGAATCATTCAGACTTGATGCATAGCTGAATAATTGAGCACTTAATCATTTAGAGCCTTTTAACCATTAGACATCTTAATGATTCAACAATTAATCAACCAAAAAGCCACTTAGTGTAATTCTTAAAAGTTGTGTATCAGATGAGTTATAACGTTTTTTGTTGTTTCCTTTATTATTAGGTTGGAAAAATTAATTTTTACATGAGGTTGGATTAACCATATATTAAATGGTTTTTATTAGGAGAAAATATTAAAAGCATTAGCTAAGAAAATAAATATTAAATATATAAGAGATACACGTGAAATTATGATTTAATAATAATATTTCATATGAGAAAGAATGGAGATGATCATAAGATTTTTAAAAATTATGTAGTAAAGAAATATAAAGATAGGGATAAAGATTAAAACCCATAAAAAAATTTCTTGTATAGTACTATGATACTCGTTGAAAAGAAGATAAAACGTTCTCTAATTTGATGTATTTTTCTAAATATCATATATAAAAGTTATTAACGTTTAAAATTTGTCAGGGAGAAACACGAAAGAGAAAAAGACTTTAAAAGGAATAAAGGGGAGGAATGCCTCACCTAGTGTCATGTGTCACTCAATGGGTGAGAGAGCTTAATCTAATACTACGTGTCACACCCACTTTCGTTTATTATATAAGATGTATTTTACTCTATGTAGTTATGATTTTTCAATATTTCATTCAAATCATGAAGCACAGGGTATCATGACGAAAGCCAGTAAAACTAGAATACAGTATGCCTTATGTACCGCCGATAAATCCGGTTTAATTGACCATGTTGGGACTTAATGTATTACAATTGACAATAATAGATCAAATATGCCTTAATGGACCATATTTGACATTAATGAATCACATTGAACAATAGTATACCATATATGCAATGGACAATTGTGGACCTTATTGGATCACAATGGGCAATAGTACATCAAACATTTCTTAATGGATCAAAATGACCTTTATAGGATCACAATGGAGAATATATGACTATACATGTCTTAATGGATCATATTGGGCTTTAGTGGATCAGAATGGGAAATAGTAGATCACACATGTCTTAATCAATCATATTAGGCTGAATGGATCACAATCGACAATGGTTCAGGAGGAAGAGCCAATATTTTGCTAGGTAAGCAAAGGAAGGACATGGTTACCGAATGGTCAGTACTCAGTTGCAACTAACTTTTTAACAATTATAATCTGTTAGATGAATTCAAATTGAAATACATCACATAAACGACAAAAACATTGAATCTTCTAGAGTTGGCCGACGAAAACATTTATAACGACACCTAATGGGAATAAAACGACCATTGATTAACTTTTAGAAATGGTCACCTAATGGTCAATACTCACACCCATCGACCACCACACCACACAAACCCACACAAACCCTAACCCAAACCCTCCTTGTTCCTCTTTTTCCATAGCCGCCCCAAACCCTCCCTATTCTTCTTCTTCCTGGCATCGTTCCCTTGACCACCCACTAGGCCACTACGTAATGTAGGCTATGGCCACCATATAATTAAATCGCCCTACCAATGGGTAGTAATAGATCATATATGTCTTAATGGACTATATAATGGGCCTTAATGGATCATAATGGCCATTAGTACATCATAATATGTATTAGTTGATCATATTGGTTCTCAATGGACGATAGTTGATCCTATATTTCTTTATGAATCATATTGGGCCTGGATCCAGGTAGTTATTGAGCAGAAATTGTATAATTAAAAAATATATATATTTTTTTAGTGGAGGTTTGATTAGTTGGTGTGGGTAGGTATATTGCTTCTCATTTGTTCCCATTTGTTTTGAAGGTGCAGTTGAATTTTTTTAAAAGTGCGGGTATTCCAAACCCACCACAAATGTTGTGATTTAAAGATGCTCATATATTTAGTGCGGCCTTTACACCGCATCTTGAAAGCAATTTAACTGCATCATCAAACGACTTTTGTACTAGTGCTTCTCAAAGGCTGATGTTTTGGCCATAGAAAACAGATATTACTGCAACTTCTAATCATAAATTTGCAATAACATGGACTTGCGTGTTTCGATCACTACATCAATGGGACATCTCAAATCGTTTACCGCCAACCACTACACAAAAAAATCCTACTATAACTCTCACTGAGGACCTTAACAACCCAGAAGAGTCTCATACTCTTAGATTTGAAAAGCACAATCTGGAAAATGCCTGATGGCCTTGAGGTGACGCCCCATGGCTCATGCATATTTGGGTGAAAATTGGTCAATATAGGTCATGTAGAAGGTTGATATGCAAAAACGACTATAAGGATAAAGAAATTATGAATGGTTAAAAAATAATTCAAAGTTTTAATCAGAAGTAAAGATAATTAAATAATAACATACAGACATAGAGATAACCGGTAAATCAAATAATAATAACCAGCATAGATATAAACTCAGTTAAAATTTTAAACGGCAAAAAACGATTGACATTCGAAAGTGACAATAAATGCAACGTCTGGTTGTACATAAACAAAAGCGTCGCGTCTTCTGTATCCGAAAAGCATTACCAAGCTCACACTCAATTACAAGAACTTGGGATAGTAGTATTCACTATTCAGGTTATGTTGTACGACTCTAGGTACATAATATCCTAGAAACAACAAGTCTATAACATCAAATCGGTATAGATCGTGTTACATATGGATTCTAGCTCACAATTAGACGCGATTACGAAACAATTAGGATAACAATTTCACTACCTCATCTACAAACAAAAACAAGAGAAGAACCATTATTTACTTGTATATCTCCCTATGATCTTTGCCAAATTCTTCAGCAGCTAACTTCAAGTAATCCCTACCATAGCTACTCACAAAACAAGACACATCAAACTTATTATTTAGTAAAAAATGGCTTTCCCAAAATACCCTTTTGTATGCAAATAATAAGAAAACATAGCCATATCTGTTGACCGTTCTTTCAACTCCATCAACTCATTTTCTTTCTTAGACTCTCTTCTTAATAATTTCGCTCTTCGATCAAACCGTGAATACATGTTCCGAATTAGTCATATTTGGTTGTAATAAGTTAAATACAATGTATAAATTATATGTCTTTTTATATTGTGGTTCAACATATTACATGTGCTCAGAGTCGTCCTTCTAATTTAAGATATTTCGAATTTGTTGAATAAGACATCCCTTTGAAAGACAAAAGATATTAATCACAATCAGAAAAATAATAATTTTATTCACCTTTTAACATAATAAATATAACAATAGGAAATGAAACAATGATACTAAATGAAGGAATTCAAGTTAAAGAAATAAACATCCTATGATCACATAAAAGTTCAGAATTTTGACTGGATCTGCTGAACCACTTTGATGTCCACTTGAAAGGCCTTCGCAAGAACGTCCCCATCGATATCAGGGTTTGATCCAAACACAGCATTTGCAATAGTAATCACACCTGGATTTTGACTACTCAAACCCGCAATAGCAAGAGCATACCCATTTCCGATGTTTTTCTGGAAGTGAATTAGCCCTTGTGGAAACACAAACACGTCCCCCTTCTCAAGTACTTTCGTGATGAGGCGGTTTTCAGGGTTAGACGTTACAAAACCAACCAGAAGATGACCTTCAATGACAGTCAAGACTTCAGTGGCTCGAGGGTGCGTGTGTGGTGGGTTAATACCCCATGGAGCAAAGTCAATACGAGCCATGGAAATACCAAGTGTGTTCAGCCCGGGTAACTCTGCTACAGTCACAGCGGTCACATTAGACCCCACATCATTATGGGTGTTTCGCATTTGGTGAAGTCCTCTAAAGAGAAAATCATCTGCTTTCACAAGCTTTGCATCTTTGCAAACCACACCATTCACAAATACTGCATAAAGAAATATAGAAGGCTTATTATGGACACCTATAAATATTGCATATCATAAAACCAGTCAAAATCCGTGATAATCTTTTACCTGGGCTATTAGGATCAGCCACGCAGAAATCCTGGAGAGGACTAGGGTCCGAAGCGAAAGCAATAGAACATGTTGTCAACAAGAGACCGAATATAAGAAAACGAGACATCATTAGCGAGAGGCAAAAAAAAAAAAACTTGTTTGCTGGGAACTTTGGTAGCTTAAGAAATATATGATACTTAGAATGTAACTTGGTAATGCTTTTATAGTAAAACCATAGGATTAATATAAGTTTGTGGAAAAAGTAAAATTTCGAAGAAGTCATCAAATACAAACTCACAAGATATATTCAACTTTTGTTCAGTTAGAAAGACAGAATCCACTAGGATAATTCATTTGTTTGTTTAATAAATTTTATAATAATATTAATTGTGTTGGAGCGTTGAATGTTTATTATGAATTGAATTGGCTTATTATGAAATGAATTTATCCACAAGTTTTGTTAAACTAATATATTTCTGGAATTTGAAGTTATCTTTGTTTCACGATGGTATCCGACAATCAAATTCAAAATTCAATGGACTTGACTGATCTGTAACCATGATAATTCTTCCCTTGCCTCCATTAAAAAACTCATTCGTTTCAACTACTAAAGGGGAATGACTTGGTATGTACTATACAAATCATTTTAGTTTGCGTTAATAAAAAATTAATGAGAAACGGTTGTTGGACATCCATCCATCATTTTTAGTTTTAAAACCAGTTTCAGTAAGCTGCAACACTTTACGCCATATGTAGTATATTCACTTTAAGAAACTTAACAGGGGGCGGGGCACGGTTACCGTTGCCTGCGGTAACACCGACACCACCCCTTGCGGTTCGATTTTCTATTGTACCACCTGGATACTTGTTGCAGAGACAAACAACACACACATTAGACAATTTACACGGTGAGGTCTCTTTTAAAAAAATACAAAAGAACATTTATTTATCATTTATATATTACTCATGTTGGAAATATTAGTGAAAATTGGGTTTTCACTAAATATTTTCCACACCAATAATTATGTGTATATATGTTGTATAAATAATTATTGGTGGGTTTTGTGTTCTAGAATGTGAACATCATAACGAACTAAACAATGTCGAAAATAGAGCTAAGATGAATGAGATATCTACGCTAGAAATTGTATGATTATAAGAACCAAAGATGAGGAAATAGATTAAACTTGTCAAACATTAGTGGGATGATAAAACTTGAAGTGGTTTATCAGGATCGAGGAACACTCGTTGTATATTGTTTAACTTGAGCTAAACACTAGTGGAGATCCTAAAGGGTGTGGAGCACCCTAACCCACACACGCGCGCAACGTGGTTGATGGGCACGGTTTGGCGCACTTGAACTTCGCAAAGCGGCTTGACGACCTTTGTATTTTTGAAGGTTGGTTCAAGGAGAGCAGTTCAGGTTTGTGACCCATGGATAAGGTCAAAAGCGTGTGGTACGGGTCGGGATTAGAATAGTCAGCTAGCGATATTGCTGGGATAAACCAGCAATTGGCTAGTCAACGACTAGACTGTCAGTTTGAATACTGCTGGTCTGTTCCAGCAGTTTGAGTGTTTAGGCAGCAGTTTCTAGTTTGGTTCAGCTACAGGGTAGCTATTTGGGACCAACTGTGTAAGTTCATTATTTGTATGTCCCCAGCTAGTGATAGGTCCTTGTAGGTCGTTGGCTAGGTTAATCGAGTGGTTTATAGCTTGTAAATGTGATAAAGGGCATGTTTATAGGTCGACAGAGTATGAAATGTTTACATGGCTAGCTTTGCTAGTCGTGTGGTTTTGTACACTTGTATGGGCCTAGTAGCGTGACTTTGAGGCGACCATGACCCATAGTCGCCTGGCGTATTCCATAGTCGCCCCATGGGCCTTGGGCTGACTAGCTGGGCCTATAAATAGGTGCACTGCTTTCCCTAATCATAAGACTTGTTCATTTTGTTCATTCTAGCAGTTGAGACTCTTGAATGGAAAACGAAGTTTTGATTAACCAATTAAATCTGTTTAATTAGAGACTAAGTTGTTTATTACAAGAGTAATTATCTTGTCTATTACAAGGTGAATGTCTTTTTTATTACAAGAATAAATGAGGTTAAGTATTTTATGTGTATACAAGAACATGGAGGTTTATACTTGAAAGGTGATCAAGACACACACACACATACAAATTCTCTAATCCATGAAAAATTTAGAGAAGAGCCCTCTCTAAATTATTTCTATCACAACTTCAACATTTTCCCTACATTTGATAAACACCAAATAACCTGGTGGCTTCTAGGGGCGAGAACCTTTCTGGCAGTACACATATTGTTTCAGTTGTTGCACCCTGGGAGAGACGGTCTGAAAGGAGGCTTATAATCTGTTTAAGGGCCTCGTGTTCAACACATGGACCTAGTTTTCCCCTATCTTGTTTGTGAATGTCAGCAAAGATAGTACACCCAAAAACCCGTGGTGTTAATGTGAGAGGTGGAGAAATTATGGTAAAATTGGATAGGGTTTGAATAGAAGTTTTTAAATTAAGAGCTTTAGTGGGTAACCGGTTGATTAAATAAGTGGCGGTAACAGCAGCTTCAAGACAAAAAGATGGGGGGACTCGAGATTCAATTAACAAGGCCCGAGTAATAGCTAAATGAAATTCGATTTTTTCGCTTAACTGTGCCATTTTGTCAGGGTTGTGTAGGCAAGTTTTTTTGGTGAATAATCCCTTTTTTTGAATAATTTTTTCATGGAATCATTTATATATTCTCCTCCGTTGTCGCTTCGAAGGATTTAAATGTTGGTTTTAAATTGGGTTTGTATCATGTTATAAAATATAATAAATTTATCAAAAACCTCATATTTGTGTTTCCAAAAATAAATCCACGTGATATGAGTGCAGTCATCAATAAAAAGTACAAATAATCGAAAGCTTTGCTCCCCCCAATAGTTTATGCGGGTCCAAACATCCGAATGGATAAGAGAGAAGGGTGAACCAACTCTTGTGTAATTCAATTTGTAAGTATGTCTATGACTCTTAGCTATGACACAAGTTTCACAATTAAAAGTTTTATTTGAAAGAAATAGTTTTGAAATAAAACATGTAAATAACTGGTGGACGGGTGTCCGAATCTCCTATGCTACAACCATGCTTCTCTACCTGTAGTCCCGCTATCAAGCATTACATTACCCTGTTGAGTCACTTCTTCCACATAATACAATCATTGGCATTCAGCTGTGCCAAATGATCGTTCTTGTCCTTATATCCATCCTGAAGGATACAAAAGGTTGGATGCATCAAGATGGTGCAATTCAATTCTTTTGCCACGTGACTAATGAATAATAGTTTATGTTATAAGGACGGGAAGTATAGACAATTTGATAGTTTGAAGGTAGGAGATATTTCAATAGTTCCATCTCCCTTAACGGGAATATGGTTGATTCTGTGTTTAGTATGTGAGATAATATCTAATGGGTCAAATGTCATGGTGTCTGTCGCACCACAATCAAATATTCATGATGTGTGAAGGTTTTCACAAGCTCGAGCCATATTAGCTCGTGGCTTTAAAATTCCTTTCTTTTTAAAATCCATTTTTATTGTTGTCTTCAATAGAAGGTACAAAAAATTGTTTTGTTTTTTAAAATGGTCTTTACATCCTATTGTATTTTGGCCAGTATCATAAATTTCTTAAACTCCAGTGGGTCATTTAGCATGGCCACAAATCTGAAGTTAAAATATCTTGTATTGAAAAATATGTTTGAGGATTCCTCCCTAACTCGGTTACCTCCTTCGTCGTTCTCTGTGTCATAGGCAAATGCTACGCCGCCGAAGCGTTCTTGATTTTGTTTGTCGCTGCTGCTGTCATTGGTGTTGGTGGCGACATCAACCTTCCCTCCCCTTCTTTACTTCCCATTTTATGACCGTCGTTCCACCATTCCCGGTAACCGACGAGTTTGAAACATTGCTCTTTGGTATGTCTCACCATACCACAATGATCACACTTGAGTTTTGTTTTTTCTATCCAAGATGATGCTGATCCATTTTTGAAACTCTTCTGACCGGATCGCCTTTTCAACAGAAAAACCAGACCTCCAGGTTCATGCGACTCGTTGGCAACAAGTCCTGACGCCAAGCCGTATGAAGATGAGTTATCAGCAGTTGTTCCCAGAATACCCTATTGTACCATTTTGCTACTATAGGTAACAACTAACGCATCCCATAGTCTTTTTGCGTTGGGAAATTCGGTTACGAAACTCGCAAGAGTAGGCTTGATATTTTGTATTAACCATGAGGACACGATTAAATCATCTTGTTCCCATTGCTTGTATCCATTATCCATTGGTTCGGGGGTGTCGGATCTCCCGAAAGATGGTTCAAAAGGGTTTTTGATTTTCGCCTGATTGCAACCCGGGTCATCCGAGCCCAAAGAGCATAATTCTGACTATTGAGTTTTATGCTGATTTTAAGAGTGTCTTAGAGGTTTTGTTCTGGTCGTTGGGATTGATTGTTGAGACTTTTCTTCACCAAGTTGGTGATTTGTAGTCCCAAATCATCATTCTTGTTGTTTGGGTACAACATGATTACTTTCAATTGTGGGTCAAAGGAACAATAGATGATGAGCGAGATGATCTAAGATCGTATATACTGCTCTGATACCAAGTTGTCAATTGGTATTTAGAGAAGAAAGAAAGATTATTGTATTGCATTCATGATAATCGACTACAAGACAACCAAATAAATAGAAAACTCAATATTACATAAAAGGAAACGTGAATGACTGAAAAAGCATTGATTGTGTCCAACGGCTCTTTTATTGGCTTGTGATGTCATCTCTAATATGGAAAAAATGAAGATTGATTCTTTTATTTTTCTAACACAAGACACATCAAACTTATTATTTAGTAAAAAAATTGCTCTCCCAAAATACCCTTTTGTATGCAAATAATTAGCAAACCTAGCCATATCTACTGATAACTCCTTTAATTCCATCTGCTCATCCTCACACTATGTTCTTAATAATTTAGCTCTCCGTCAAAACCCGAAAAAACATTCGACAACTTGTTCAAACCTAGTTCAGATTCTTGATCATTCCCCGTTTCGATAACCAAACTAGTTTTTTATTAAAAGATTCTAATGTAGTCGGGCCTTCACCTCCTTATGAATGAAAAAGTTAATCCTTCCAAAAACAAAACTTTGGTCATTTGGGGACACCAATCCTATCACAGCCATTTAATACATACAAAAGTACAGACAATACGTACTAGCCGGCTTGGTAGTGAAGGGGAAAAAAAACTGGTTTCAGGACCGGACCCGACCCGGTCCGAACCAGTATAGCCCACTTTGGATGAATTAGCATTCGACACCCACATTCTATCTCAGCTTATAACAACAAATCATATCAACATTCCCTTTACCAGTTTACACTATACCCCTAACATTTAAGGGCAAAACCCGTAAATAGACATTTGACCACCACAAAAAGCAATAACAAACATAGTTAGGTTATAAATAATAGGGACTTGACACTTTAAAGGCTTATACATAGACTCTAAAAATCAACCAATTACATAGCTTAAGTTTCCAAACCTCTAACCCACGCACACAAAGTCCCTAACATGTAACCTCTTAACATTTTTAATGTGTCACCTCATATGTTTAGACAGCAAAGTGTATACGTCACCTCATTTATGCCTAAAGACTGTTTCTTAGGTGATAAGGACCCAACCTAGACAACTAGCTATGAAAGTCATCACAACCAAACTGTATGTAGTTGATTTCCAATTTTGTTCAAGTCAACATAATGAATGTGGTCAAATGCTAATTGGAACAATAGATTTGTATTGAAGCGTTTTTGGATAGCTATATAAAATAATTTATTTGTACTTTGTCAAAGTTCACAAGTATTAATTATATTCTGGTTCAACATATTACATGTGCTTAGGGTCGTCCTTCTAATTTAAGATATTTCGAATTTGTTGAATAAGACATCCCTTTGAAAGACAAAAGATATTAATCACAATCAGAAAAATAATAATTTTATTCACCTTTTCACATAATAAATATAACAATAGGAAATGAAACAATGATACTAAATGAAGGAATTCAAGTTAAAGAAATAAACATCCTATGATCACATAAAAGTTCAGAATTTTGACTGGATCTGCTGAACCACTTTGATGTCCACTTGAAAGGCCTTCGCAAGAACGTCCCCATCGATATCAGGGTTTGATCCAAACACAGCATTTGCAATAGTAATCACACCTGGATTTTGACTACTCAAACCCGCAATAGCAAGAGCATACCCATTTCCGATGTTTTTCTGGAAGTGAATTAGCCCTTGTGGAAACACAAACACATCCCCCTTCTCAAGTACTTTCGTGATGAGGCGGTTTTCAGGGTTAGACGTTACAAAACCAACCAGAAGACGACCTTCAATGACAGTCAAGACTTCAGTGGCTCGAGGGTGCGTGTGTGGTGGGTTAATACCCCATGGAGCAAAGTCAATACGAGCCATGGAAATACCAAGAGTGTTCAGCCCGGGTAACTCTGCTACAGTCACAGCTGTCACATTAGACCCCACATCATTATGGGTGTTTCGCATTTGGTGAAGCCCTTTAAAGAGAAAATCATCTGCTTTCACAAGCTTTGCATCTTTGCAAACCACACCATTCACAAATACTGCATAAAGAAATATAGAAGGCCTATTATGGACACCTATAAATATTGCATATCATAAAACTAGTCGAAATCCGTGATAATCTCTTACCTGGGCTATTAGGATCAGCCACGCAGAAATCCTGGAGAGGACTAGGGTCCGAAGCGAAAGCAATGGAACATGTTGTCAACAAGAGACCGAATATAAGAAAACGAGACATCATTAGCGAGAGGCAAAAAAAACTTGTTTGCTGGGAACTTTGGTAGCTTAAGAAATATATGGTACTTAGAATGTAACTTGGTAATGCTTTTATAGTAAAACCATAGGATTAATATAAGTTTGTGGAAAGAGTAAAATTTCGAAGAAGTCATCAAATACAAACTCACAAGATATATTCAACTTTTGTTCAGTTAGAAAGACAGAATCCACTACGATAATTCATTTGTTTGTTTAACAAATTTTATATTAATATTAATTGTGTTGGAGCGTTGAATGTTTATTATGAATTGAATTGGCTTATTATGAAATGAATTTGTCCACAAGTTTTGTTAAACGAATTTTTTTATACCACCTGCTTACTTGATGCAGGGACAAACAACACACATTAGACAATTTACACGGTGAGGGCTCTTTTAAAAAAATAAAAATTAAAAAACATTTATTTGTCATTTATATATAAATCATGTTGGAAATATTAGTTAAAATTGGTCTTTCACTAGATATTTTGCGCACCAATAATTATTGGTGGGTTAGTGTTCTAGAATGTGAGAGCATAATAACGAACTAAATTATGTCGAAATTGTATGACTATAAGAACCAAAGATGAAGAAATAGACTAAACTTGTCAAACATTAGTGTGATGATTAACTTGAAGTGGTTTATGAGGAGGAGCACTTGTTGTATATTGCTTAACTTGAGCTAAGTGGAGCACCTTAACCTGCACATGATCGCAACCTGGTTGATGGGCGCGATTTGGCGCACTTGAACTTCGCAAAGCTGATTGACAGTCACCTTTGTATTTTTGAAGGTTTGTTCAAAGAGAGCAGTTCAGGTTTGTGACCCATGGTTCAGGTCAAAAGCGTGTGGTACGGGTCGGGATTATAATAGTCAGCTAGCGATACAGCTGGGTTAAACCAGCAATTGGCTAGTCAATGGCTAGACCGTCAGTTTGAATACTGCTGGTCTGTTCTAGCAGGTTGAGTGTTTAGGCAGCAGTTTGGTCCGGCTGCAGGGCCACTATTTGGTACCAACCGTTTCAGAGCATCTGGTTGGAACCATCACTTGTGCACCAACAGTTTGAACCCGGTCAAACTAGCAGTTGAGACTCTTGAATGGAGAAAGAAGTTTTGATTAACCAATTAAATCCATTTAATTAGAGATTAAATTGTTTATTACAAGAGTAATTATCTTATCTATTACAAAATGTCCTTTTTATTACAAGAATAAATGAGGCTAAGTATTATATGTGTATATACGAACATGGAGGTTTATACCTCAAAGATGATCAAGACACACACACACACAACACATACAGATTCTCTCTTCCATGAAAAATTTAGAGAAGAGCCCTCTCTAAATTATTTCTATTACAACTTCAACATTTTCCCTACAATTTGATAAACACCAAATAACCTGGTGGCTTCTAGGGGCGACAGCCTTTGGGGCAGTACACATATTGTTTTGGTTGTTGTACCCTGGGAGAGACCGTCTCAAAGGAGGTGCATAATCTGTTTTAAGGGCCTCGTGTTCAACACGATTCTCAACCAAAAATTCATCAAGTTTTTCGTTCATTTATTGTTGCAGCCAACAAGGACGATTGAAAACTCAAGTGCTAAGACTCGAATCGAGTTTGATACTTCTTGTTTATGTATTTTATATTCATTTTATGTTGTTTTGTATCAAACGTTATACTATTATATTTTTCTACATATAGCGAGAGTATCATTATTATTTACTTTATTATTGTTTTAATAAAAAGATGAACCCTATTCTTAGAATATAATCTAAACACCTTCTTATAAAGGTTTTTAGTTTCATGAAAGTTTTAAAATATTAATTGAGTTTTTTTTTTGTATAGAATCTTGTGTGTGTATACATATATATATAGGTAGAGGATCTTGTAGGAAAATTTGTTTGTGTAGCCATGATGTTTTTGATTTTGGAATGATGTTTTGGGTTGTTTTGGCTTGAAAAACAATTAACACAACAATATACAAAAATTTAAAACGCAATCCAATGTATTATAATCATTAAAATGTAAATTACAGATAAAACACCCTAGTAATTACTTAAAACACTCTGCTTAAATGTTCTTAACATAGTGTTTTAAGTTTTAAGCCTAAAATAGATTGTTTTCGGTTGTTAATTGTTATGTTTGGTGTTTTTCCAAGCAAAACAATCCAAAACATCATGAATACGTCCAAAAAAATGATGCATACATATCAATTTTTAGTCTTTCTTACACTTCTAACACAAACCAATTTTTCCTACAGGAACCCTACCATATATATATATATATATATAGGGTGGGTTTAGGATATAAAAGACGTGTTTTCTAGGAAGGGTGAGAAGGCAAAAATGATCATTGGATCAAAGTGATGGAGGGATGAGATTAAATGAGTGACAATTTTGTAAATTGTGTTATAAGATTATCATATATATTTCTGATGTGGGGTTAGTAATGTAATAACACACATTCTCAATTAAAAAACCCACTTAATATAACTCTCTCTCTTTCTAATCTCATTTAATTTCTCTATCTCTCTCTTTCTTCCTCTTTCTTCTCTTCAACTTAATTCTCAACGATACTCTTTCTCTTTCTTAAGGTTCAAAGGATGCTTTTTTCTTTAAATAACAAAGAACAGACTTTCATACGAGTCACAGACTTCATGCTTTTTTAATAATGGAACAAAACCTCATTTCCCTTTTCATTTAATTTTGATTATATTTCTTATTAAACACTATCATGTGAGTCACATACTTTATAATGATGAACCACTTCAAAAGGATAATCACTCTGCAGCATAGGAGAACAAAACAGTGGTTGAAAAAACACAACGACTGACAAAGAAGTTGGGCATGAGGATGAGTTCGTCGGCATCGGAAAAACACAACGGCTGACAAAAAAGTTGTGTTTTATCGTCTGGGAATGTGTGTGTTGACGGGTGTGTTTTATCTTCATGGAACTCGTGTTTATTGGTTAGATCTGCTTTAAAATTATTTTGTATGCTATTTTGTTATAATGTTTTTATGTTTACAATATAATATTAAAAACCAAAGTTAACATGTTTTGTCTGTTTTATGTTTATGTTCATATTTTTGGAAAAGATATGTGTTATTAATCTTCGGGTTTCATACTATTGTGTTTTATGTTCATGTTTTGGGGAAAATATACATGTTAAAACACAGTGTTTTTACATTCACTTGTATTTTTTGTTTGTGTTTTTTTATAAAAAACAGTTAGGAGGGTGAGAGAATAAAACACAATTGGTGAGATTTGAATATAGAACACACTACTAGTTAGATTATGATAAACAAGCGTAAAACACACCATTGTGGTCCGGTTGTCTTGTATAAACCTAGAAAACTTGCGGATTATAGAGAGAAATTGAAAACCAATTCCCTAAAATCACTCACTAATTAAAAATGAATTAAAATTAATAAATTAACTGATTTGTGTATAATTACCTAATTAACCTTTAGATTAATCTACCCTAGTGCCACATGTCGCATTGAGAGTCTTTCTTACCCTTCTCACAATTTCCACCCTTTGTACCGGAACCCATATATATATATAGGATTTGGATCATTTGAGAACCACCATTTAGGGAGAGAACAAGGAACCAATGTGAACATGGGGTATTTTTGTAATTAGAAAAAAAAAACAAAGCATGTTCACGTTTTTCATGATTTGAAACCTTAACAACTTATTCTTTATCTTCACCTTCATCTTTACCTTCACCTTCATCTTTGCTTTCATAATAATCGATGACAAGACACAACCGAATAAATAGAAAACTCAATAATACATAAAAGGAAACGTGAATGGATACGAACTATCAGTGAAAATTGGTCTTTCACTAGATATTTTCCGCACCAATAATTATACATATATATATATATATGTTGTATAAATAATTATTGGTGGGTTTGTGTTCTAGAATGTGAGAGCATAATAACAAACTAAACTCTGTCAAAAAATAGAGCTAAGATGAATAAGATATCTAGGCTAGAAATTTTATGATTATAAGAACCAAAGATGAAGAAATAGATTAAACTTGTCAAACATTAGTGGGATGATAAACTTGAAGTGGTTTACGAGGAGGGACACTCGTTGTATGTTGCTTAACTTGAGCTAAGTGGAGCACCCTAACCTGCACGTGGTTGATGGGCGAGATTTGGCGCACTTGAACTTCGCAAAGCTGCTTGACAGTCACCTTTGTATTTTTGAAGGTTGGTTCAAAGAGAGCAGTTCAGGTTTGTGACCCATGGTTCCGGTCAAAAGCATGTGGTACGGGTCGGGATTAGAATAGTCAGCTAGCGATACTGCTGGGTTAAACCAGCAATTGGCTAGTCAATGACTAGACCGTCAATTTGAATACCTGTTGTCTGTTCCAGCAGTTTGATTGCTTAGGCAACAATTTGGTCCAGCTGCAGGGCAACTATTTGGGACCACCCGTCTCAGAGCATCTGGTTGGAACCAGCACTTGTACACCAACAATTCGAACCCGGTCAAAATAGCAGTAGAGACTCTTGAATGGAGAAAGAAGTTTTGATTAACCAATTAAATCCATTTAATTAGAGATTAACTTGTTTATTACAACAGTAATTATCTTGTCTATTACAAGGTTAATGTCTTTTTTATTACAAGATTAAATGAGGTTGAGTATTATATGTGTATATAAGAACATGGAGGTTTATACATGAAAGGTGATCAAGACACACACATACAGATTCTCTAATCCCTATAAAAAATTTAGTGAGGAGCCCTCACTAAATTATTTCTGTCACAACTTCAATATTTTCCCTACAATTTGATAAACACCAAATAAACTAGTGGCTTCTAGGGGCGAGAGCCTTTCTAGCAGTACATATATTGTTTTGGTTGTTGTACCCTGGGAGAGACCTTCTCAAAGAAGGCGCATAATCTGTTTTAAGGGCCTCGTGTTCAACACGATTCTCAACCAAAAATTCATCAAGTTTTTAGTTCATTTATTGTTGCAGCCAACAAGGACGATTGAAAACTCAAGTGCTAAGACTTGAATCGAGTTTGATACTTCCTTTATTATTGTTTTAATAAAAAGGTGAACCCTATTCTTAGAATCTTAAAACAGATTTTCGTGTAAATTTTCGATATAATCTAAACATCTTCTTATAAAGGTTTTTAGTTTCATGAAAGTTTTAAAATATTAATTGAGTTTTTTTTAATAAAATCTTGTATATATATATATATATATATATAAGGGAAAGTTAATTTGAGAACACCTATATTTCGTGCGAACCGTGAGAACGGCATCTAAAACCATTCAAATTCAAAATTTCTTTTTACATTTATCTTTATTATTAAAATACAATCCCAAAAACACAATTTACGCGTAAAAATTCAATCGTATACGAAAAAAAATTGTTTTTACACATGTGTAAATTTACTGTTTATACATGTGTAAACTGTTTCATTTACACATGTGTAAAAAGTTAATTTGAAAGTGTTTTTGCAAGAAAAGATGAATTATTTGTAAAGAACATTCATTTATTAATGTTGTATTTTGATTATAATGAGGTTTGTATTAAAAAAAAATTGATTTTGATTGATTTTTTACTTGTTCTCACGGTTCTCACAATATTTAGCGTTCTCAAGATAACCCTCCCCTATATATATATATATATATATAGGTCAAGTATAAAATGAAAACCCACTTGAGTTGAGAAAACCTTGGAAACCCATGTAAAAAAAGATTTTTTTCTTTTGAAAAAAATAACCAATGTAAAATACATGTTTTTAAGTGTTTTTGGCCAAAAAAATATAAAAAGCGCCGAAGGGATTTTTTTAAAAAAAATAAACAAAGCTGCGAAAACACATGTTTACAACAGCTTTTATAACAGCAAATAGCTGAAAACATATGTTTTTTAGCAACTTTGTTTATTTTAAAAAAAAAAAAATCCCTTCGGCGCTTTTTATATTTTTTTTGGCCCAAGATGCTTAAAAACATGTTTTTTACATTGGTTATTTTTCTCAAAAAAAAATAATGATTTTTTACGTGGGTTTCCAAGGTTTTCTCAACTCAAGAGGGTTTTCAATTTATCCTTCCCCTATATATATATATATATATATAGGGGGGAGGGTTATCTTGAGAACATGAATTTTTGTGAGAACGGTGAGAACTATTTTCATCCATAGATCATTCTAAATCAATGGTTAAGATTAAACGGGGTTTCAATGTGAAAGGGAACCTAAATTAAAAGGCTAAAAGGGCATTACTGTCAAAAACCCTTCCTATCTTCCCCTCAGGAACCCATGTCTCGATCACCAACCCTCTTCATCCCTTATAGAACATCATCATCATCTCCAATCATGTTACTTTCTGCAACATCCGTGTTCATGAACTCGATCTACTATCATATCAATAATTTTGCACCATTCATTGAGTGAAGACGATCTAAAGTTCGAAATTAAACATTGAATTCATTTTTTTCTGGATCTCCATCATCGATCGTCATACCATCTGTTAGATCTTCTCTGATCAAGATCAAGTAATCGTCCCATTGCTGGTATCATGTATTTATTTAGGTAGTTTACTTACCGTGATTTTGTGTAATTTAACTGTAATAGTTAAACCTTCATGTTCCCTGTAGATCTCGTCAAATATGATAGTTTAGCGGCAATTGAAGCTAAATCTTTATGTCCGTTCTAGATTTCGTAATATAGATGCACACACGTATACATAAAAGATATGATGGAGTGTAATTAATGATTTGAGTCTATTCGATTAGATTTTTCATGTTTGTTAGAGGTATTATTTATTAATTTGTGTGTCGGCTATCATTTCGTTTAATTAAGTGACATTTTAATTGAAGCTAAATCTTCTAGTTTATGATAATCATAATACTTAAACCTTCACGTTCCTTGTGATTTAACACATGAGAAAAGTAAATTGGTTATGTACAAATGATTTAGAAGATGATTGACAAATTATAATACCTAGTTATTATTAAAATTGAAGTTTATTATTTGGTTGTTGCTACTATTTCATCTCTCCATTGCTGTAACATCATGGAAATGCATTTGAGAGTAAGTTTGAGCAAATCAACTGCAGGAGTATTATTTAATCATATATATGTACTGTTTACACATATGTACATCATTATACTTAAGCTTAAAATTTCTCTGCACATGTACAAATCAACTTAGTTACTATTGCATTTGTGTAATTAAGAAATTTACACATGTGTAAATAAGATGTGCATATTGAAACAACGGTATAAGAACAAACATGTATGATTAAATAGGTAGTTTACACATGTGTAAGTGAGCAGTTTTGCACAATACACATATGTAAGTTAGTCGAATTATTTGTATAGAATAACTATAAAAACAAATGGCTTAACGATATTGTACTTTTGTCACTTTGACCAGGTACATTTCAGAAAGAAAATGAAGCTAAACTTTACTCATGGTTGGAAAATGATAAAGAACTTTTAGAGGTCAATCGTAGATGCCCAGAAAATGATACGAAGATTGTACTTTGGAAAGGGAATATTCACCATCAAGAAAGCATTGGAGTTTGAGAGAGGAAAAAATGAAAAGAAAAAACAAGATTAGATGATATAATGGATTATGACTTTGTTTCTGTATTACCGTAGTTAGTATATATTAAGGATTAGAATCTTTGTTTGTATGTACCGTTGTTACCATATGTCAAGGGTTATGAATTGTTGGGCAATTTAATGCTTTTGATTTTTGCTAAATACTATCGTGGTTTAATTCACAATTTACACATGTGTAATTCAACAACAAATGTGTGAAACACCAAAAATAATCAGTGACAATGAACAGTTTACACATGTGTAATTCAGATGCAAATGTGTAAAATAGAAACAAATAAGCGACATTGAACAATGTACACATGTGTAGTTCATATAAAAATGTGCAAAACAAAAATAAACAGGTGACAATGAACAATTTACAGATGTTTAAGACAACACTTACACATGTGTAAAACAACTGCACATAGGTAGAATAGAAATAAATGACAGTGAACACTTTACACATGTGTAATACATATGTAAATGTGTAAAACAAAAACAAATAAGTGACAATGAATAATTTACACATGCGTAAACCAACACTTACACATGTGTAAGACAATTGATTATACGTCAAAATAGAAACACGTGACTATAAACAATTTACACATGTATTATTCAGATGTAAATGCTTAAAACAGAAACAAATAACTAAGTGATAGTGAACAATTTACACATGCATAATACAACCTAACATATGTAAAATAGAAACAATAAGTTGTAGTGAATAGTTTACACATGTGTAAATCAGTTGTAAATGTGTAAAACATACGTCACTATGTGACAACAGATAATTTACACATGTGTAATAAAACTACACCTATGTAAAATACAAACAAATAGGTGTCATTGAACAATATACACATGTGTAATTAAAGCTGCAAATGTGTAAAAAGGATAGAAAGAAGTGACAGTGAACAAGTTACACATGTGTAAACAAAAAGAAATGAGTGACATGAGAGAAACAAAAAAATGGAAAAAAAGCCAGATGATATCATGAATTATAGATTGTTTCTATATTATTATGGTTAGGATATATCAATGGTTACAACTTCTTTTTTCTGAATACAGATGCATAAAACAGAATTATGGATTGTTTCTATATTATTGTGGTTAGGATATATCAATTACAACTTTTGTTTTTATGATTACACATGTGCAAATCAGACACTTACACAAATAAATTTGATAATGAATAAGAAAACAAACAACAATTTAATGTACAAAAAATTTACACTAGAAATTTTCTATTCAATTGATGAGAATTTAAAGGTCTGAGTTTAGAATTTTAAATCTGAAAAGATATATTATGTTGTCACTTATGCATATGAGCACACTATACTTACACATATGTAAAACATACACTTACACATATGTACAATCAACTATTACATGTTCATAAATATAAATAATACATAAGAATCCTTGTAATACCATCAACATTCTCATTCACCCGATCCATCCTTGCAAGCTAGCTGAACATCTTATGGACTTGAGACAATTCACTTCAATATCACACACATACGCATACATGTCCTCACATCTTCTAGCATTGAAATAGCCTTTTACGATAGTAGCATTTGTTAAAATTCTATTAACACGACTCGTGTCGATTAACATGTCATAAACTTGATTTCTTTGTGCCTTCTATGTGGTACAAAGCTGGATTAATGAGCCTTTGAAAGTACATTGAATGAATAAGGTGGGCACTCTGCTTCGACAGAATCCTCCTGAGAAACCAACACTACATATATAGCCTTGTGAATTTTTTTTCCCTGGATTACTAGTGGTTGACGCCATCATCATTTTCTATAGTATTTATACCCTAATCCGATTCAGCAAACATGGACCACACGAACAAAGACGAGTATATCCTATGAACATATATACCTTCCTCAATCAACCTACCCATTCTAGCATTTCCAGGAGCCTCTGTCTTCTACAAAACATATATATATCAGCAGCATATAAAAAGTGATATAATATTCTACAATAAACATGTGCTGGTGTGCCATCCCAGAAACGAATTACACGAAGACGATCAACACGAAACGACTAGAAATTACTTAATCACTAGTATTCATCACATGGTTATCAAGATGCCCCGCTATGCGTTTCTTTGCTAAGCCCTATGGAACTCACTCCAAGACTCGCACTATGTGCTAGCCCCGCCCTCATTCAGTCAATATAGACCACAAACTCACACACACCAAGTTTAGGAACCAAGAAATTCCATACCATAGACCCCTAATCCTGAAACGAATTAATAGGAATAGAAACTCGAAGCGACTATGACTAGCTAACTACTAACACCCATCATGGACAAATCATCTGGTTATATTAACCTTAACATATGATTACCCACATCTCAATACATGCGCCAATATTATCCCCTAAAATTTAGAAAACAAAAAGTATTTAGGCCAAATTTGAGACTGAAAGAACAAATAGACCATTGCAAATATAGAAATGTAATGAACAACAATCGATTGAAACATAAAAAACACAACAAACGAACATTTGGTCGATTGATGCCAGGCTAAATTGGATCATATACTCAAGAAAATAACACATTAAACATCCTATAACACAATACAGAAAAAGAGATGGAGGTATTCTAACCATAACATTGTTCCAAAACATTTACCATGGTAGAATTCAATCCAGATGGTAGATGTGATTACATGGCATCTCACAACCTTCAGCACCGTGAACAAACAATTCATTTAAAATAAACATAGTTCAATTCATCGCTTACGTGTACACCCGAGATCTCAATCATCTGCTTCGCTTTAACAACATATCTCACCACTGGTGGATGCTTTAGTTCGACCAAATTAGTTTATTGTCGCCGTCATACATTGAACCAATGAGAAATATGACATCGTCGTCCGAAAACCTTAAACCAATTAGATGATATGGCATCGTCGCCAGCGATACAGATTGTCGGAGATGCCCTCATGGATGTGCTCATAATGGAAGATTAGAGGATCAGGGGATAATTGTGTATTTATCCAGTCTTGTGTAAAATTACCAATTTAACCTTACAATTAAAAAATAAAGGAAGATAAATGATTGGCTGAGATTTGTTCCCACTGTTCTCACAAAAGATGAGTGTTCTCATTTAAACCCTCCCCTATATATATATATATATATATATATATATATAGTACAAATGCATTAGATTAATTGCATGATTGGACTATAATCTTTAATCTGAAATCCTGTGTTACAAAACGAACGTTTTAATTTAAGTTTTTTCGGAGTTTGATGGGTTTTGATTGGTTTTTGGTAAAAGCGAACCATATACAAAATATCTTGTGATTCAAAATATGTCTTGAAATGAGGTTATTGAAAAAGGATATTTTTTTAAACTCATGTAAAATCGTATGTGAACGTTTTCTTTCTAATGAGCATATTCGAAACATCGTTTCAAAAGTTTTGAAATGTTTACATTTTTTAATGAGTGTATTAGAGAAGTGATGAAAATAACATGTTTTGAAACACGTATTTCTAGCGAGTCTGTTAGAACCAACAATGTTGAAAGAATAGCGTGTCATAAAACATTTTTAATGAGCGTATGAGAGATTATTATTTACAAAATCATATTTTTTTTAAAAAATTATATATTTATTTCTCTCTAATGAGCGTGTTAGAAAGTGATGATTTTGTAAAAACGAACAACTTAATTGTTTGGATTTTCTAACGAGTATGTTAGGAAAGATTGTACAAAATTATTTCTTACGAGTGTGTTAGAAATGATTATTTTGAAAAAATAATCAACATTTGAAACGGTTTGGTTAAACTTGTAAGGTTTCTAAAGAGCGAATTGAAACATGTTTATTTTAAATCAAGTTAAAACCGTTTTTATGTAGATTTTTTATTTTCCAACAAGTGTGTTAGAAACAATTATTTTAAAAATAATCAAGCTTTGAAACGATTTTTGGTATTCATTTAATTCTAACGGGTGTGTTTGAAACGTTTTACGTTATATAATAAAAATAACATATAACGATAAGTGCAATCGTATGTATTCTGACAAGCATGTTAGAAATGGTTAGTTATTGAAACCAAATAATATTAATATTTGGTACACATGTAGCTTCTAATTAGTAAATTAGAATCGTTTTATCTAGAAAACCATATACTTTAATGGTTTATAATCATTTATTTTCTAACAAGTGGGTTAGAATCGGGTTAACTATGATAAACTAATTAAGATGATTTGTAATCATTTTATTTTTCTAACGAGCAAGTTAGATATTGTTATAAATAATTAAATTTTTTAGAATTTATGGTATTGATTTGTAATTAAAATAAATAAATATAGTTTATGTAAGTCACAATTTAGTGTACTATACATATATCGATGTTTTGGGCTATAGCACATGTAACCGTTTTGGTCAATTCAATAGCCCATAAAAACGCACTTCTCAACACATGGGCCTAGTTTTCCCCTGTCGTGTTTGGGAATGTGAGAAAAGATAGTACACCCAAAAGCCTGTGGTGTTAATATGAGAGGTGGAGAAATTATGGTAAAATTGGATAGGGTTTGAATAGGAGTTTTTAAATTAAGAGCTTTAGTGGGTAACCGGTTGATTAAATAAGTGGCGGTAGCAACAACTTCAAGACAAAAAGATGGGGGACTCAAGATTCAATTAACAAGGCCCGAATAATTTCAAAAAGAATAGGATTTTTTTTCGCTTAACTGTGCCATTTTGTTCAGGGGTGTGTGTGCAAGTTTTTTGGTGAATAATATCTTTGTTTTGACAGAATTTTTTCATGGAATCATTTATATATTCTCCTCCATTGTCAAATCGAAGTATTTGAATGTTGGTTTTAAATTGAGTTTGTATCATTTATAAAATATAATAAATTTATCAAAAACCTCAAATTTTTGTTTCAAAAAATAAATCCACGTCATATGAGTGCAATCATCAAGAGAAGGGTGAACCAACTCTTGTGTTATTCAATTTGTAAGTATGTCTACGCCTCTTAGCTAGGACACAAGTTTCACAATGAAAAGTTTTATGTGAAAGAAATAGTTTTGAAATAAAAGATGTAAATAACTGGTGGACGAGTGTCCATATCTCCTATGCCACGACCATGCTTCTCTATCTATAGTCCTGTGAGCAAGCATCACATTACCCTGTTGAGTCACTTCTTCCACATAATAGAATCATTGGCATTCAGTGCCGTTCACAATGATCGTTCATGTCCTTATATCCTGAAGGATACAAAAGGTTGGATGCATCAAGATGTTGCAATTCAATTCTTTTCTCACCTTTTGTATTGGGTTAGATAAGATCCCAAGGATACTAGACGTTTAATCGAGGATGAGGTTGCGGTAGGAAATTCGCTCCTTGTGACCAAGGCTGTAGATTGTTGTCGGATCTAGTTATCGGGCCATAGTCTTCCTACGCTCTTGTACTTAATGTCATTGGGTTGCTTTGATTTTATTCTTGGGATGGACTGGGCGGCTACCGTGGATGCTCAACATTGTGTGCAGGTAGAGACTCGTGCTACTTACAGCTCCTGATGGGAATCGTATTACGATTCATAGGGATGATAGTTGCTCATTACCTCAGATTGTTTTTATTCTTAAGGCGGGGGAATGTTGCAATGTGGGTGTAAGGCGTATTCGGCGCAAGTCTTAGATGTGGGGGCTGATATCCCTAAGCTAGGGGATGTCCCCGTAGTGCGGGATTACCCAGATGTATTTCCTGATGGTTTGACAGAGTTGCCACCGGACTGTGAGTTTGACTTCCAGATAGACCTCGTGTCGGGAGCTAAAACTGTTGCCAAGGCACCTTACTGACTCGCACCTGCAGAAATGAAAGAACTCTGATCTCAATTGGAGGATTTGCTTGAGAAAGGGTTTATTAGACCCAGTATCTCACCTTGGGGTGCGCCGGTTTTGTTCGTTAAAAAGAAGGATGGCCGCATGCGGATGCGTATCGATTACAGGGAACTAAACAATTTGACTGTGAAGAATACGTATCCTTTACCAAGGATTGATGACTTGTTTGATCGGCTCCAAGGAGCAAGTTGGTTCTCAAAGATTGATCTTAGATCGGGCTACCATCAGCTGAAAATACTAGAGCAGGATGTACCGAAAACTGCTTTTTGTACCCGTTATGGGCATTACGAGTTTTTGGTGATGTCCTTTGGTTTGACTAACGCGTCGGCGGCATTCATGGATTTGATGAACCAGGTGTGTAGGCCGATGCTCGACCGTTCGATTATTGTTTTTATTGATGACATTCTCATATATTCCAAAAGTGAAGAAGACCATGCTCTACATCTTGAAGAGGTTCTTCAAACTTTGAGGAATAAGAAACTTTATGTTTAATTCTCAAAGTGTGCTTTCTGGTTGCGTGAGGTTCAATTTCTAGGTCATGTCATCAATTCTGATGGTATTATGGTAGATCCCGCGAAGGTGGAGGCCTTGATGAACTGGGCGACACCAAAATCACCATCTTAGATTCGTAGCTTCTTCGGTTTTGCAGGTTATTATCGGCGGTTCATACAGGATTTCTCCAAGATAGTTTCCTCCTTCACTAAACTAACCAAGAAGGAGGCAAAATTTCTTTGGGACTCAGACCAGGAGAACGCGTTTCTTGAACTAAAGAAACGTTTGACACCGGATTTGCGGGTCTTACAAGTTTGACACATGCACTGATCCTAATCTTGTCGGAATGGAAGGAGGGTCTAGTGGTTTGTTCGGACGCGTCACTTAGGGTTTTTGGGTGTGTACTCGTGCAGCGCGGTGAGGTGATGGCTTATGTCTCACGCCAGCTGAAGTCCCATGAGATTAAATACCCGACTCAAGATTTGGTGTTAGCAGTCGATCGTTTTGCGCTTAAACTGTAGAGACATTATTTATATGGGGTCCTTGCACCATCTATATCGACCGTGAGAGTTGAAATATTTGTTTGAGCAAAAGGATCTAAGCAGGAGGCAGCGCGTTGAGCCGAAAGGAGAGGCCTAAACCCATTCGGGTGAAGTCTTGTCAGCTTATTTTGAATCCAAATATTGTGAGGAGATCACTAGTGTCCAGATTGAAGCCTTACAGGTGGGGCAAATTAAGACAGGGCGTATGTGGGGACAAAAAGGACTTTTGGAAAGTAATGGAGATGGAGTTATAGTCATAAAAGGCCGGATGTGGGTACCTCTATATGGAGGGTTTAGGGATAAAATCATGGATTAGGCGCACGAAACCCGCTATTCTAATCATCCGGGGGCAGCAAGATGTATCAAGATTCTTAATAACTATTGGTGTCCAGCAATGAATTATGAGGTAGCAACTTATGGGGTTGGTGTTTGACTTGTTACATGTTAAACCAGAACATTAGAAACCGATTGGAAAAAAAAATTTCAACCTTTGGAGGTACCGGAATGGAAGTGGGAGTATCTTACCATGTATTGCATCACTAAGCTACCCCACACACCCAAGGGGTTTTGAAACCATTGGATGGTGGTGGATTGGTTGACAAAGAGTGTTCACTTCTTGCCGATACGGGAGACCTGTTACTCTGAAAGGTTGGCAGAATTGTTCCTTCAGGAGATTGTATCGAAGCACGATGTGTCATTGTTTATTGTTTCTGATAGGGACACTCGTTCTACATGAATGGGTACTGGTTTACACATTAGCACCGCATATCACCCGCAGACGGATGGTCAGTCGAAAAGAACCATCCAAAATCTTGAAGATATGCTTCGGGTATGCTCTATTAATTTCGGCGGTAACTGGGAGTATCAACTACCCTCGGCGGAATTCTCATATAACAATAGCCATCACGCCAGTATTGGGATGCTACCGTATGAGAAGTTGTTGTGTTTGGCGACTACCTGAACTTATAAACTGGGCTATGATAGAAGTGGGATATGCCTGCTCAGATCTATGGTATTGGTTTTGTGTCATAGTTATTGCTTAGTTTATGTTATACTTGTTATTATATATAATACACTATGTTTAATGGCTACCTGATATGTCGAACTGAGCTATGACAAAAGGGGGATATGCCTACTCTGATCTATGGTATTGGTTTTGAGTCAGGGTTGTCACATACCTTATATTATATGTAGTTTTTTAAACTGAGCTATGACAGAAGTGGGATATGCCTGCTTGATCTCTAGTCTTAGTTTATGTTGTATGGACGTAGGTGTAGAACTCTTGTTTATTGGGGTCCTATCAGGACAGAAGCAATGGGGTTATTTAGAAGTGGTTGAGATAACCACTGAAAAAAAAAAAACTTGATAAGATCAAAGCTTTTGTGAAGGCATCTCAGGATAAACAGAAGTCGTATGATGACAAGGGGAGGAGACCTATAGAGTTAATGTGGGTGACCGCGTCTTGTTGAAGGTGTCCCCTTGGAAGGGAATCATACGCTTTCACAAGCGTGGGAAGCTCAGTCCGAGGTTTATCAGACCTTTTTGCATTAATGCACGTGTAGGGGAGGTGGCTTATCGGTTGGACTTGCCCGGGGAACTCAAGGGTATCCATCCAACCTTTACGGAAATGTCTAGCGGATGAGGAAGCTCATATACCCCTTGATAACATATGACTGGATGAGAAGTCGAACTGCATAGAGTGGTTAGAAATTGCGCAATAAAGTGGTTAGACAGGTGAAAATACAGTGGAGACACCGAAGGGGGTCCGAAGCTACTTGGGAATCCGAATCGGAAATGATGAGGCTACACCCACACTTGTTTCCCTCGCAGCAGGATTCGGGGACGAATCCTAATGCAACGGGGGAAGACTTGTAACACCCGGAAATTTTCTCTCAGTTCGTACTATTGTATAATTCGTATGTTTTGTCTCACGCAACTCCATGGTGACTTAAGAAACTTTTGTGGCCTTATGACTCTATGAGAACGGTAAGAGGACCCGATGTGTTTAAACGTAAAAGTATGTGGAGCCATTACATTAGATTATGAAATTGTGGAATTCCTTCTACACAATTGCCCCACATAGTTCCTACTCTACTCAATCGCCTATCCACAAAGATTTTGTATACTCTAAATATGGTCATATTGTAGAATGGCAAGGAGATGGAGGGCCTTATAGCAAAAGTTGGTGTGATCACCAAAACCCTACAATCGAAACCCTACGGCACCATATTATATATTCTTTTCCTACTCGACGGCAAGGAAAGAAGATACAAAAAAATTATCTTCCATTGTCTACGTACGATCATCATCATCAAAGAGGAAGCAAGAAACAATATTATTAACAAAACCTCGTGTTTAACCCTTGTGTTGTGATTCAAAATCATTGTTGAACCTCTACACAAACTACAACAGTTCACATTTTGTTTCTCCTTCTCCTCCTTGTCTATGCCTTCGATAAAGAAAGAAAAAAAAAAGAAGAGAGCACGAATATTAATTCAAGCGAAACCATTTTTGGATCTCCTTCCCTCGCCGCCTACATATAGAAGCTTTCCCAGGTTTGAATAATTCGGTTCTTTTCTTTCCTTGCCGCTAGCATTTCCGCGTAGAGTTCTGTTTGGTAAATCGGGACCGTAAAGCTCTAACATGCGAGATCTAGAATTCATAGCAGGGCAAGGTACGGGATCTTTCGGTGGTTCGTGGTGAAGTAATTAGCAGTGGCGAACTCAGGAATTGTTTTCATGGGGTGCGGAATCTCTAAGCCCTTGGGTCGTTTATCGATCAGGTGGCCCGGGTCGGGTCGGGTGCTAAAAATAATAAGAATAAAATTATATAATCAACAAAAGGAAACCAAAAGGCAAAACTAATTTAAATGTCGTTACATATGCATAATAAAATTCTAAAATCTAAAGTTGTGGATTCATCTCGGCTAATCGTGTAACAACAACCGTACCCAGTAAAAATCTCACAAATAGTAAAGCTATTATCAAGGTCTGGGGAGGTCCAACTACTTTATCAGGAAACATTTCGACTATCACCCATCATCCAACAAATTGTCTTAACGGATCCACGCTGATGCGCTGGGGTGGCTTTCGCCCGGAAACCATACTACCCTCACACTAGATCACTAGCTTGGGTAATAGCGGGGTAAAACCAAGGCAGCTCGGGATACACACTTGCATCACTAGGACCACAAGTCTCACCGTCATTGCCTGATGTCCCTCAAATGTCACCCGTGGGAATCGAAGTCAGATCTCTCAAAGGAAAGCCCGGCCCATTCACCACTAAGCTACAAGTGAAGGACATACTTTTTTTTGTTTTTAAAAACAAAGACTGTAATAAATATAGAGAAACTAAAATCTAAATCAAATAATCTAATAACGCTGAAACTAGATAATTAGGCAAAAAATTATAATTAAATAAATAAACTTTTATCTTCAACACAATTAAATAGTCTACATCTAACTAGACCTATAATCATGTGGTAGGCTTTTTTATATTTTAATACCACTATGGAGACCTTGGAAAGCAAACAAGGTAAATTATAATATATAAAATTCAAATACAGAAGACCCATACAAACCATATGTCTTCTTCACCTTTTTCACAGGTATTGGCAGTTCGGCACTTCCTCTTCCGATAGCTGGCGTTACCTTCTGGAAAACACTGATTTCAAAGTTCAAGGGGTGCGATTGAAAATTTCCAAGGGGTGCGGATAGGATTAACGCGCGTATATAACACTAAATTTTTTTTTTCAAGGGGGGCGCCCGCCCACCTTGGGATGGCCTTGGGTCCGCCCCTGGTAATTAGCGATCTTCGCGAGTCCAGGTTTGTCTCGTAACTATTCACGAGATATCGGATATCTTTACGCGTTACTTTCTAATTGCGCAAGCCTATCTATGTGTAGCTAAATCACTTCAGATCGGCCCGCGTAGAGTCCCGGTTTGTAGTTGTTCGGATCATTCCGTCCTTGCGATCAGGTACCTTCCAATACTCTTGTCTTGTTATGGTCGCAAATCATGCAGGCCGATGGTTACCTCATACGGTTGTTCAGATCTTGATACGAAACCATTTAGACCGATGGTTATGTGGCCTTGTATTAAACTTCACTTGTTAGTGTACATAATATCTAAAGAGTGATGGTGTGGCTATAAGGATCAAAGCTTCTATTCTTATTATTGGCAAACATGATTTTGGCGCTAAGTCATTATTTTTGGTTTGCACATGCCTTATGAAGTCATAATATGAGGAAGGTGGAATTATTAACAACGCAATGACGTTTCTTATTATCACTAATTTCTTTTATGTGGGCAAACATAATTAAACGGAATTGGCGGTCGTGATATGAACAGAAGTCGTTGTCATAGATTGAATTAACTAAACGGTTACGTTTTGAACATTGGGATTCAGGAGTGCGTAGCACAACACAACATGCCTAAGTGTAATACAACCACGCGGGAAGAAAATATTAATACACTAGTAGCGTGGTAAAATATTAGTCAGGACTTGTATTATATGTTTTCTTTCCTTCGCAAACCTTAGTGCATTGGTGACGTTTACGTCCTCATTACCAGGTTATTAACCACTTGCTTGCTTGTGCCCCCTTGCTGTTGAAGAGACGAACTATACGCACACTAAGGTGAATTCATATGCCCTCTTTACTGTTTTTAAAACATTTTGGGCTAATATGCATGTCTTGAAAGCGTATGTGAAACCTTGCTTGTTAGATCCGGATTTGCCTTGATTTATACTTGATTAGGTTTAATTCTTTACTATATATTTATACATATATAAATTGTGTATGAAGGTTACTTAGTATTATAAATTGAGCCATGATAGTTATATTGTATGTCTGCTCTGATTTATAGTTATGGTTTGAGTCTTAGTAGGCGGTTTGCGCTTATGTAGACTTGTTGTAGTTTGGTGACAAATAGGCGGAATGCGCTTATTGTAGATTTAAAATAAAGTCTTATGTTAAGTAGGCGGATTGCGCTTACTCTAGACTTTAGACTTTGCTTAGGGAACATATAGGCGGATTGCGCTTATTGTAACTCTAAGGTTAAAGTATTTTGTTAACTTTTATTTTGACAATTTACTTATTATTTAAGAACTTTACAAAACTTGAATTCACTCAGCTCGTCTTACTTTGCGCGCATATTAGATTGATTTCAGGTATTTGAAGAATAAAAGGGATGCCTTGGCATGCTGCAAGACTACTCAGAGGCGGTTGACATTTTCAAATAAAGAAGAGCCTACTTTATTGCTTGAAAACTCTTTTCTAAACTTATTGTTTTGTTTCACAAATATGCTTTGACCCATTATGGGGATTTCATGTTTGAACAATTTAAACCATTTATTTTCCGCTGCGTGTTTCCTGATAATAAAATAAGACTTCTTGAGTAGTAATTATGGTTTTAGTCTTTGAATACCAACTGTGTGACCCGTCGGTTTTGAGGGTCTTACAAGTTGGTATCAGAGCAATGGTTCGAGGGATTCGGGCAGTTTGTGCTTGAACTCGAACCTGGTATGTAGAAAGAGTATTGGGTTTATATTTCAAAAGGTGGAAAACTTGGAATTAAAAGTAAACAAAATCAAATGGGTTAAGTTGGAAAAAGTGAAAACTTTTTAGTTAGACATGAAAAACACTATTAGAAAAAGGGTTAGTTTTCTACAAAAACTTCCGACAAATATCCCACAAAATTCATTTGCGACAAGTTTACTGCTAATTTTCGACAAAAAGTGGAAACCATGCTTCATCCCTCAACTTTGTGACAAATAAGCTACAAAATAATATTTTGTCGCAATTTTGACGCAAGTTTAAAGACGTTTTCGACAACTTTCTGACAAAAACATATATCCTAATAATTGTTAGTTCTATCTTTGTTTATATAAGTAAATTAATAAATTTTAAAATATAAAATATAAAATGTTATTTCGGACAATTTTTCGTCAAAAACATATTTTTAAGACTTTTCCGACAAAAACATGTTTTTAATACACTTCCGACAAATTTTTGACAAAAAGTATTTTAAGATATTTCTGACAAATATTCGGCAAAAACATATATTTAAGATATTTCCGACAAATTTTCGACAAAGATACATACTTTTTAGACATTTTGACAAAGTTTTGACAAAAAAAATATTTTTAACATGTTTATATAAATAAATTAATAATTTTAAAAACTTAAAATTTTATTTTATTTTATTCAAAAAAGCTTGTTTGGATAGATTTGGCGAACACGCCATGCTCAGGATTTTTTGACTTTTGTGCCCATTGAAGTTCTTGGGCAAC
This sequence comes from Ambrosia artemisiifolia, assembly GCA_032199755.1. Taxonomy (NCBI): domain Eukaryota; kingdom Viridiplantae; phylum Streptophyta; class Magnoliopsida; order Asterales; family Asteraceae; genus Ambrosia; species Ambrosia artemisiifolia. The sequence continues at coordinate 25,261,604 of CM063527.1, forward strand.
AGATGTCAGCTGTTGATTACCGCACCATCCTCAAATACCAGCTCATGATACCTCTTTTCCCGCCAGACAAACCATGCCCTATATGCAAAAAAGCTTGTTTAGATAGATTTGGCGAACATGCCCTACACTGTAAGGAATTACCAGGGTTCAAGTATCGTCATGACAGGCTTAGGGATGTTTTATGGGATGTGCTTAGACGCGCTGGAATCTTATCCAAGAAAGAAGCACCGGTTAACATTCTGACTGATCTGCAAGTGGGGAGATCTACCTTACGTCCTGCGGATATCCTTGTGTTTGGCTGGGCGGGGGGGAAGCATGCATGTGTCGACCTCACTGGGGTTCCCCGTTGGTGGGGTTGAGAGACAGTGGTTTCGTTCCGGGACAAGCGGTTTTGAGGGCGGAAGCTAGGAATGTGGCTAAGCATGAGGCAACACGTTTAGAGAATCAACACGTGTTCCTTCAGTTTGCCTTTGACACATTTGGGTCCTTAGCCCCTGAGGCGGTTCGTTTCTTGTAGCGGGTTCAAGGAGTCATCCACAGCGACTCGCAGAGCCTAAGGAACCAAGGGTTTGTTTTTAGTAGAGTAAGCTTTGCAATTCAAAAGGGTATAGCGGTGCAGCTTGTTGCTCGCTTACCCATTATCCAGATATAACTTGGTTTTTATTGTGGAATGAAAATGTAATATAATTTTATTCGTACTTGTTGCAGAGACAAACAACACACACATTAGACAATTTACACGGTGAGGGCTCTTTTAAAAAAAATAAAAAAGAACATTTATTTATCATTTATATATAACTCATGTTGGAAATATTAGTGAAAATTGGGTTTTCACTAAATATTTTCCACACCAATAATTATGTATATATATGTTGTATAAATAATTATTGGTGGGTTTTGTGTTCTAGAATGTGAACATCATAACGAATTAAACAATGTCGAAAATAGAGCTAAGATGAATGAGATATCTACGCTAGAAATTGTATGATTATAAGAACCAAAGATGAGGAAATAGATTAAACTTGTCAAACATTAGTGGGATGATAAAACTTGAAGTGGTTTATCAGGAGGAGCACTCGTTGTATATTGTTTAACTTGAGCTAAACAATAGTGGAGATCCTAAAGGGTATGGAGCACCCTAACCCACACACGAGCGCAACGTGGTTGATGGGCACGATTTGGCGCAATTGAACTTCGCAAAGCTGCTTGACGACCTTTGTATTTTTGAAGGTTGGTTCAAGGAGAGCAGTTCAGGTTTGTGACCCATGGTTCAGGTCAAAAGTGTGTGATCCGGGTCGAGATTAGAATAGTCAGCTAGCGATACTGCTGGGTTAAACCAGCAATTGGCTAGTCAACGACTAGACCGTCAGCTTGAATGCTGCTTGTCTGTTCCAGCAGTTTGAGTGTTTAGGCAGCAGTTTCCAGTTTGGTTCAGCTGCAGGGTAGCTATTTGGGACTAACTGTGTAAGTGCATTATTTGTATGTCCCCAGCTAGTGATTGGTCCTTGTAGGTCGTTGGCTAGGTTAATCGAGTGGTTTATAGCTCGTGAATGTGATAAAGGGCATGTTTATCGGTCGACAGACGAGTATGAAATGTTTACATGGTTAGCTTTGCTAGTCGTGTGGTTTCGTACACCTGTATGGGCCTAGTAGCGTGACTTTGAGGCGACTATGACCCATAGTCGCCAGGCGTATTCCATAGTCGCCCCATGGGCCTTGGGTTTACTAGCTAGGCCTATAAATAGGTGCACCCCTTGCCCTAATCATAAGACTTGTTCATTTTGTTCATTCTAGAGAGAAACCTTGGTGTTTAGATGATTGGATTGTATTTGTAACACTCGAGCTCTATTTAATATAATCAATTTCATTGAAAACTAGATCCGAACAACTCGTCTTTGTGTGTGTTTGATGTTTCCTGTTGCTTAAATGGCCAACCGAGGATTCTGCACTCGTTTCGTGTCAAACCCGTGATATCCGGATGAGTTATCAGCAGAAAAGCCAGACCTCCAGGTTCATGCGACGCGTTGGCAACAAGTCCTGACGCCAAGCCGTTTGAAGATGAGTTATCAGCAGTTGTTCCCAGAATACCCTATTGTACCATTTTGCTACTGTAGGTAACAACTAACGCATCCCATAGTCTTTTTGCGTTGGGAAATTCGGTTAGGAAACTCGCAAGAGCACGCTTGATATTTGTATTAACCATGAGAACACGATTAAATCATCTTGTTCCCATTGTTCGTATCCATTATCGGTTGGTTCCGGGGTGTCGGATCTCCCGAAAGATGGTTCAAAAGGGTTTTTGATTTTCGCCTGATTGCAACCCGGGTCATCCGAGCCCAAAGGGCATAATTCTGACTATTGAGTTTTATGCTGATTTTAAGAGTGTCTTAGAGGTTTTGTTCTGGGCGTTGGGATTGATTGTTGAGACTTTTCTTCACCAAGTTGGTGATTTGTAGTGCCAAATCATCATTCTTGTTGTTTGGGTACAACATGATTACTTTCAATTGTGGGTCAAAGGAACAATAGATGATGAGCGAGATGATCTAAGATCGTATACACTGCTCTGATACCAAGTTGTCAATTGGTATTTAGAGAAGAAAATAAGATTATTGTATTGCATTCATAATAATCGATTACAAGACACAACCAAATAAATAGAAAACTCAATATTAAATAAAAGGAAACGTGAATGGCTGGAAAAAGCATTGATTGTGTCCAACGGCTCTTTTTTTGGCTTGTGATATCTTATCTAATATGGAAAAAATGAAGATTGATTCTTTTATTTTTCTAACACAAGACACATCAAACTTATTATTTAGTAAAAAAATTGCTCTCCCAAAATATCCTTTTGTATGCAAATAATTAGTAAACCAAGCCATATCTACTCTACTGATAACTCCTTTAATTCCATCAGCTCATCCTCACACTCTGTTCTTAATAATTTAGCTCTCCGTCAAAACCCGAAAAAACGTACGACAACTTATTCAAACCCAGTTCAGATTATTGATCATTCCCCGTTTCGATAACCCAACTAGTTTTTTATTAAAAGATTCTAATGTAGTCGGGCCGCCAGCTCCTTATGAATGAAAAAGTTAATCCTTCCAAAAACAAAACTTTGGTCATTTGGGGACACTAATCCTATCACAGTCATTTAATACATACAAAATTACAGACAATGCGTACTAGCCGGCTTGGTAGTAAAGGGGAAAAAAACTGGTTTTAGGACCCGACCCGGTCCGGACCAGTGTAGCCCACTTTGGATGAATTAGCATTCGACACCCACATTCTATCTCAGCTTATAACAACAAATCATATCAACATTCAACTTTTCTGCCTTACAGAATCGACTTTAACTTTTTGCCACAAAGGGCGGACTTAACTTTTCTGCCATACAAGTTATTTTTCCCTTTACCAGTTTACACTATACCACTAACATTTAAGGGCAAAACCCGTAAATAGACATTTGACCACCACAAAAAGCAATCACAAACATAGTTAGGTTCTAAATAATAGGGACTTGACACTTTAAAGGCTAATACATAGACTCTAAAAATCAACCAATTACATAACTTCACCTTACGAAATAAATAGAAAACTTAATAATACATAAAAGGAAACGTGAATGGCTGGAAAAAGCATTGATTGTGTCTAACAGCTCTTTTATTGGCTTGTGGTATCATCTCTAATATGGAAAAAATGAAGATTGATTCTTTTATTTTTCTAATACATGACACATCAAACTTATTATTTAGTAAAAAAAATTACCTTCCCAAAATACCCTTTTGTATGCAAATAATTAGCAAACTAAGCCATATCGTTTTTTTTTTCAAAAGCTTAATTCAGTGGAAATCCTTGTACAACCATAACCTAGCGGTCTCAAGTTTGAATCCCTACTTACACATCGGTGTCCTCCTTGCCTAAGCTCAAACCGTCACGGGAATGTTTTTGTGGTGTGCGTGGATAGAACCTGTTACCTACCCCTGGAATAGGAACCCATAAGGGAAAACCCACCATACCTCAAACCAGTTGGGCTAGAGATCATTGGCAATACTAACATCTCCTTCATTTTCAAACCCAGTTCATATTATTGATCCTTCCTCGTTTTGATAACCCAACTGGTTTTTTATTAAAAGATTCTAATGTAGTCGGGCCGCCACCTCCTTTTGAATGACAAAACTAATCCTTCCAAAAACAAAACTTTGGTCCTTTGGGTACGCTAATCCTATCACACCCACTTAATACATACAAAATTACAGACAATGCGTACTAGCCTGCTTGGTAGTAAAGGGTAACAAAAAAACTGGTTTCAAGACCCGACCCGGTCAGAACCGGTATAGCCCACTTTGGATCAATTAGCATTCGACACCCACATTGTATCTCAGCTTATAACAACATATCATATCAACATTCAACTTTTCTGCCTTATAGAATCGACTTTAACTTTTTGCCACACAAGTTATTTTTCCCTTTACCGGTTTACAATATACCTCTAACATTTAAGGGCAAAACCCGTAAATAGACATTTGACCACCACAAAATGCAATAATAAATAAAGTTAGGGTCTAAATAATAGGGACTTGACACTTTAAAGGCTAATATACAAACTCTAAAATCAACTAATTACATATCACCTTACCAAACCTCTAACCCACGCACACAAAGTCCCTAACATGTAGCCTCTTAACATTTTGAAGGCTTGTGTCTTTTTGTTTAGGGATCAATAAATGTGAGATCTCATATGTTTAGACGCCAAAGTGTATGCGTCCCCTCATTTATGCCTGGAGACTGTTTCTTATGTGATAAGGACCCAACACAACCAAACCGTATATAGTTGGTTTCCAAATTTGTTCAAGTCAACATAATGGATGTGGTCAAATGCTAATTAGAACAATAGATTTGTATTGAAGCATTTTTCGATAGCTATTTAAAATAGTTTATTTTACTTTGTCAAAGTTCACAAGAATTAGTTATAAAGGGCTGTTAATAACTTTCTACCCCTAAAACATAAGTAGCAGATTAACTTTAACATAATCGTAGAAGATTACTAATACCTCCCGAAGATTTGAACATAAAAAAATTTAGTTTATCATGCGTTGTATATAACCGGAGATTATTTAGTTAAATACTATGTACAAATTATGTCTTTTTATATTCTGGTTCAACATATAACATGTGCTCATTATTGTCCTTGTCCTTCTAATTTAATATATTTTCGAATGTTTTTAATAAGACATATATCCTTTTGAAAGACAAAAATTATTAATCACAATCAGGAAAATAATACTTTTATTCATCTTTTAACATAACAAATATGACAATAGGAAATGAACCAATGATACTAAATTAAGAATTCAAGTTAAAGAAATAAACATCCTTATGATCACATAAAAGTTCAGAATTTTGACTGGATCTGCTGAACCACTTTGATGTCCACTTGAAAGGCCTTCGCAAGAACGTCCCCATCGATATCAGGGTTTGATCCAAACACAGCATTTGCAATAGTAATCACACCTGGATTTTGACTACTCAAACCCGCAATAGCAAGAGCATACCCATTTCCGACGTTTTTCTGGAAGTGAATTAGCCCTTGTGGAAACACGAACACGTCCCCCTTCTCAAGTACTTTCGTGATAAGGCGGTTTTCAGGGTTAGACGTTACAAAACCAACCAGAAGACGACCTTCAATGACAGTCAAGACTTCAGTGGCTCGAGGGTGCGTGTGTGGTGGGTTAATACCCCATGGAGCAAAGTCAATACGAGCCATGGAAATACCAAGAGTGTTCAGCCCGGGTAACTCAGCTACAGTCACAGCGGTCACATTAGACCCCACATCATTATGGGTGTTTCGCATTTGGTGAAGCCCTCTAAAGAGAAAATCATCTGCTTTCACAAGCTTTGCATCTTTGCAAACCACACCATTCACAAATACTGCATAAAGAAATATAGAAGGTGTATTAAGGACACCTATAAATATTGCATATCATACAACCAGTCAAAATCCGTGATAATCTTTTACCTGGGCTATTAGGATCAGCCACGCAGAAATCCTGGAGAGGACTAGGGTCCGAAGCGAAAGCAATTGAACATGTTGTCAACAAGAGACCGAATATAAGGAAACGAGACATCATTGGCGAGAGGTGAAAGACTTGTTAATTTGCTAGGAACTTTGGTAGCTCAAGAAATATATTTGTACCTAATATGTAACCTGGTGATGTTTTTATAGTAAAACCATAGGATTAATATAAAGGCTTGTGTTGTTTAACCACGAATAAAATAAGTTTGTGGAAAGAGTAATACAAGAAGAAGTCAGTAAATACATCCTCGTAAGATATATTCAACTATTGTTCAACTCAAAATTAGAGATAGTATGCCCTATGTGGTTTCTTTAATAGTTTTATACTAATATTTGTGTCTTGGAGCGTTGATTATTTATTATGAATTGAATTGTTCTAGAAGTTCCTTAAACTAATTTACGAATCAAATAACACCTGTATCGAGACACTTACCGACTAATGGGCCTGCCATGTCAAGTGAACTAGTATTTTGCCCGTCTACGTTGCTTTGTGAGCTTGTGGTGTATCAAGTAGACATAAATATGACCTCCATTGATTATACATTAATGTTGCGTAAAATTTTTAATTGTTAATATTAACTAACATCATTTAAAAATGTTGAACCACACATGCATGATGCTGCGTGTTAACATACAAAATTTAGAACGAAACATAAATTGAAAATCTTGTAAAAGATGAAAAGCATGAGTATCAAAGTTGAAAGTAGAAAGAGTATTGGGTTTATATTTCAAAAGGTGGAAAACTTGGAATTAAAAGTAAACAAAATCAAATGGGTTAAGTTGGAAAAAGTGAAAACTTTTTAGTTAGACATGAAAAACACTATTAGAAAAAGGGTTAGTTTTCTACAAAAACTTCCGACAAATATCCCACAAAATTCATTTGCGACAAGTTTACTGCTAATTTTCTACAAAAAGTGGAAACCATGCTTCATCCCTCAACTTTGTGACAAATAAGCTACAAAATAATATTTTGTCGCAATTTTGACGCAAGTTTAAAGACGTTTTCGACAACTTTCTGACAAAAACATATATCCTAATAATTGTTAGTTCTATCTTTGTTTATATAAGTAAATTAATAAATTTTAAAATATAAAATATAAAATGTTATTTCGGACAATTTTTCGTCAAAAACATATTTTTAAGACATTTCCGACAAAAGCATGTTTTTAATACACTTCCGACAAATTTTTGACAAAAAATATTTTAAGATATTTCTGACAAATATTCGGCAAAAACATATATTTAAGATATTTCCGACAAATTTTCGACAAAGATACACACTTTTTAGACATTTTGACAAACTTTTGACAAAAAAATATTTTTAACATGTTTATATAAATAAATTAATAATTTTAAAAACATAAAATTTTATTTTATTTTATTCAAAAAAGCTTGTTTGGATAGATTTGGCGAACACGCCATGCTCAGGATTTTTTGACTTTTGTGCCCATTGAGGTTTTTGGGCAACGGATGTCAGCTGTTGAATACCGCACCATCCTCAAATACCAGCTCATGATACCTCTTTTCCCGCCAGACAAACCATGCCCTATATGCAAAAAAGCTTGTTTGGATAGATTTGGCGAACATGCCCTACACTGTAAGGAATTACCACGGTTCAAGTATCGTCATGACAGGCTTAGGGATGTTTTATGGGATGTGCTTAGACGCGCTGGAATCTTATCTAAGAAAGAAGCACCGGTTAACATTCTGACTGATCTGCGAGAGGGGAGATCTACCTTACGTCCTGCGGATATCCTTGTGTTTGGCTGGGCGGGGGGGGGGGGGGAAGCATGCATGTGTCGACCTCACTGGGGTTCCCCGTTGGTGGGGTTGAGAGACAGTGGTTTTGTTCCGGGACAAGCGGTTTTGAGGGCGGAAGCTAGGAATGTGGCTAAGCATGAGGCAACACGTTTAGAGAATCAACACGTGTTCCTTCAGTTTGCCTTCGACACATTTGAGTCCTTAGCCCCTGAGGCGGTTCGTTTCTTGTAGCGGGTTCAAGGAGTCATCCACAGCGACTCGCAGAGCCTAAGGAACCAAGGGTTTGTTTTTAGTAGAGTAAGCTTTGCAATTCAAAAGGGTATAGCGGTGCAGCTTGTTGCTCGCTTACCCATTATCCAGATATAACTTGGTTTTTATTGTGGAATGAAAATGTAATATAATTTTATTCGTACTTGTTGCAGAGACAAACAACACACACATTAGACAATTTACACGGTGAGGGCTCTTTTAAAAAAAATAAAAAAGAACATTTATTTATCATTTATATATAACTCATGTTGGAAATATTAGTGAAAATTGGGTTTTCACTAAATATTTTCCACACCAATAATTATGTATATATATGTTTTTGTGTTCTAGAATGTGAACATCATAACAAATTAAACAATGTCGAAAATAGAGCTAAGATGAATGAGATATCTACGCTAGAAATTGTATGATTATAAGAACCAAAGATGAGGAAATAGATTAAACTTGTCAAACATTAGTGGGATGATAAAACTTGAAGTGGTTTATCAGGAGGAGCACTTGTTGTATATTGTTTAACTTGAGCTAAACAATAGTGGAGATCCTAAAGGGTATGGAGCACCCTAACCCACACACGAGCGCAACGTGGTTGATGGGCACGATTTGGCGCAATTGAACTTCGCAAAGCTGCTTGACGACCTTTGTATTTTTGAAGGTTGGTTCAAGGAGAGCAATTCAGGTTTGTGACCCATGGTTCAGGTCAAAAGTGTGTGATACGGGTCGAGATTAGAATAGTCAGCTAGCGATACTGCTGGGTTAAACCAGCAATTGGCTAGTCAACGACTAGACCGTCAGCTTGAATGCTGCTTGTCTGTTCCAGCAGTTTAAGTGTTTAGGCAGCAGTTTCCAGTTTGGTTCAGCTGCAGGGTAGCTATTTGGGACTAACTGTGTAAGTGCATTATTTGTATGTCCCCAGCTAGTGATTGGTCCATGTAGGTCGTTGGCTAGGTTAATCGAGTGGTTTATAGCTCGTGAATGTGATAAAGGGCATGTTTATAGGTCGACAGACGAGTATGAAATGTTTACATGGTTAGCTTTGCTAGTCGTGTGGTTTCGTACACGTGTATGGGCCTAGTAGCGTGACTTTGAGGCGACTATGACCCATAGTCGCCAGGCGTATTCCATAGTCGCCCCATGGGCCTTGGGTTTACTAGCTAGGCCTATAAATAGGTGCACCCCTTGCCCTAATCATAAGACTTGTTCATTTTGTTCATTCTAGAGAGAAACCTTGGTGTTTAGATGATTGGATTGTATTTGTAACACTCGAGCTCTGTTTAATATAATCAATTTCATTGAAAACTAGATCCGAACAACTCGTCTTTGTGTGTGTTTGATGTTTCCTGTTGCTTAAACGGCGAACCGAGGATTCTGCACTCGTTTCGTGTCAAACCCGTGATATCCGGATGAGTTATCAGCAGAAAAACCAGACCTCCAGGTTCATGCGACGCGTTGGCAACAAGTCCTGACGCCAAGCCGTTTGAAGATGAGTTATCAGCAGTTGTTCCCAGAATACCCTATTGTACCATTTTGCTACTGTAGGTAACAACTAACGCATCCCATAGTCTTTTTGCGTTGGGAAATTCGGTTAGGAAACTCGCTAGAGCACGCTTGATATTTGTATTAACCATGAGAACACGATTAAATCATCTTGTTCCCATTGTTCGTATCCATTATCGGTTGGTTCCGGGGTGTAGGATCTCCCGAAAGATGGTTCAAAAGGGTTTTTGATTTTCGCCTGATTGCAACCCGGGTCATCCGAGCCCAAAGGGCATAATTCTGACTATTGAGTTTTATGCTGATTTTAAGAGTGTCTTAGAGGTTTTGTTCTGCGCGTTGGGATTGATTGTTGAGACTTTTCTTCACCAAGTTGGTGATTTGTAGTGCCAAATCATCATTCTTGTTGTTTGGGTACAACATGATTACTTTCAATTGTGGGTCAAAGGAACAATAGATGATGAGCGAGATGATCTAAGATCGTATACACTGCTCTGATACCAAGTTGTCAATTGGTATTTAGAGAAGAAAATAAGATTATTGTATTGCATTCATAATAATCGATTACAAGACACAACCAAATAAATAGAAAACTCAATATTAAATAAAAGGAAACGTGAATGGCTGGAAAAAGCATTGATTGTGTCCAACGGCTCTTTTTTTGGCTTGTGATATCATATCTAATATGGAAAAAATGAAGATTGATTCTTTTATTTTTCTAACACAAGACACATTAAACTTATTATTTAGTAAAAAGTTTGCTCTCCCAAAATATCCTTTTGTATGCAAATAATTAGTAAACCAAGCCATATCTACTCTACTGATAACTCCTTTAATTCCATCAGCTCATCCTCACACTCTGTTCTTAATAATTTAGCTCTCCGTCAAAACCCGAAAAAACGTTCGACAACTTATTCAAACCCAGTTCAGATTATTGATCATTCCCCGTTTCGATAACCCAACTAGTTTTTTATTAAAAGATTCTAATGTAGTCGGGCCGCCAGCTCCTTATGAATGAAAAAGTTAATCCTTCCAAAAACAAAACTTTGGTCATTTGGGGACACTAATCCTATCACAGTCATTTAATACATACAAAATTACAGACAATGCGTACTAGCCGGCTTGGTAGTAAAGGGGAAAAAAACTGGTTTTAGGACCCGACCCGGTCCGGACCAGTGTAGCCCACTTTGGATGAATTAGCATTCTACACCCACATTCTATCTCAGCTTATAACAACAAATCATATCAACATTCAACTTTTCTGCCTTACAGAATCGACTTTAACTTTTTGCCACAAAGGGCGGACTTAACTTTTCTGCCATACAAGTTATTTTTCCCTTTACCAGTTTACACTATACCACTAACATTTAAGGGCAAAACCCGTAAATAGACATTTGACCACCACAAAAAGCAATCACAAACATAGTTAGGTTCTAAATAATAGGGACTTGACACTTTAAAGGCTAATACATAGACTCTAAAAATCAACCAATTACATAACTTCACCTTACCAAACCTCTAACCCACGCACACAAAGTCCCTAACATGTATCCTCTTAACATTTTTAATGCGTCACCTCATATGTTTAGACACCAATGTGTATGCGTCACCTCATTTATGCCTAAAGACTGTTTCTTATGTGATAAGGACCCAACCTAGACAACTAGCTATGAAAGTCAACACAACCAAACTGTATGTAGTTGATTTCCAAATTTGTTCAAGTCAACATAAGGAATGTGGTCAAATGCTAATTGGAACAATAGATTTGTATTGAAGCATTTTTGGATAACTATATAAAATAATTTATTTCTACTTTGTCAAGTATTAATTATATTCTGGTTCAACATATTACATGTGCTCAGAATTGTCCTTCTAATGTAAGATATTTTCGAATGTTTTGAATAAGACATCCCTTTGAAAGTGAAAGACAAAAATTATTATCGACAATCAGAAAAATAATACTTTTATTCCCCTTTTAACTTAAAAAATATAACTATTGTAAATGAAACAATGATACTAAAGGAAGGAATTCAAGTTAAAGAATTAAACATCCTATGATCACATAAAAGATCAGAATTTTGACTGGATCTGCTGAACCACTTTGATGTCCACTTGAAAGGCCTTTGCAAGAACGTCCCCATCGATATAAGGGTTTGATCCAAACACAGCATTTGCAATAGTAATCACACCTGGATTTTGACTACTCAAACCCGCAATAGCAAGAGCATACCCATTTCCGACGTTTTTCTGGAAGTGAATTAGCCCTTGTGGAAACACGAACACGTCCCCCTTCTCAAGTACTTTCGTGATGAGGCGGTTTTCAGGGTTAGACGTTACAAAACCAACCAGAAGACGACCTTCAATGACAGTCAAGACTTCAGTGGCTCGAGGGTGCGTGTGTGGTGGGTTAATACCCCATGGAGCAAAGTCAATACGAGCCATGGAAATACCAAGAGTGTTCAGCCCGGGTAACTCTGCTACAGTCACAGCGGTCACATTAGACCCCACATCATTATGGGTGTTTCGCACTTGGTGAAGCCCTCTAAAGAGAAAATCATCTGCTTTCACAAGCTTTGCATCTTTGCAAACCACACCATTCACAAATACTGCATAAAGAAATATAGAAGGCTTATTATGGACACCTATAAATATTGCATATCATAAAACCAGTCAAAATCCGTGATAATCTTTTACCTGGGCTATTAAGATCAGCCACGCAGAAATCCTGGAGAGGACTAGGGTCCGAAGCGAAAGCAATTGAACATGTTGTCAACAAGAGACTGAATATAAGAAAACGAGACATCATTAGCGAGAGGCAAAAAAAACTTGTTTGCTTGGAACTTTGGTAGCTTAAGAAATATATGGTACTTAGAATGTATCTTGGTAATGCTTTTATAGTAAAACCATAGGATTAATAATATATTGTTTTGCTGCGAATAAATATAAGTTTGTGGAAACGGTAAAATTTCGAAGAAGTCATCCAATACGTATAGCCTCATAAGATACATTCAACTTTTGTTCAATTCCCAGTTAGAAAGATAGCATCCACTAGGATAATTAATTTTGTTTACTTAATAAATTTTATAATAATATTAATTGTGATGGAGCGTTGAATGTTTATCATGAATTGATTTGCCTTATTATGAAATGAATTGGTCCGGCCACATGTTTCGTGAACCGGACTCTAAACAATTGTGTCTTCGTTTTTGTCAATTCTATCTTTGTTTCATTCAGGTACCTCGTGTCTTTTCATTAGCATACCTGATGGTCAAAAGGGTTTTCTGTTGCGAACCCAAAACCACCGCACCTGATGGTCAAAAGGGTTTTTGTTGCGAACCAGAAACCACCATGCTTGGTTATGTAGATAGGTTGGTTCTTCATTGTCTCTATTAAAAACTCATTCATTTCAACTGTTAAGACTACACGGGGGGGGGGGGGGGGGGGCGTGGAAGAGGAATGTGAAGCTACATGTCACTCTATGCCCCTGGGCATGACCACACCGTATAGTCTAAAGGAAGGTGCCTTGGTACTTAATCATTTTAGTTTGTGTTAGTGAAAAATAAAGAGAATCGGTCTATGAGGGGTTGGACATCCACCCGTCTGTTACGGAACCAGCAGCATGCACAAGAAGACCCGGGAAGACCAGTGGCGGATATAGATTTTTTTTGATAAACATAGTGCCTAAGCCTCAGAATAGAGGATACCGGCAAAGCCGTAGGCGGCTATTTAGCCGTTGTCAGAGACGGCCTACGGGAGGCAAGGGTTTTGAAACCCAAGAAGATTAAAAGAATTAGAGTAACATGAACTTACAACGGAAAACCAAAGCAAGGTAGACAGACACGTGGAACAACAGGAAAGAAATCATAAGATAAAGCTTTAGAAATTAGGCACGGATTAGATGTGGGTCTAATCCTATTTGCTCGAAGGTGAGCTCTTGTGCTGCTTCTTCTTCTTCTTGTTGTTCTTGATTATTATTATTCGTTGGGGGGTGGTTTTCATTGAAATTATTCGACATGTTTGGTGTGTTGAAAGGATGTGCAGGTGAAGCTAAGTTTTTTAATCTATGTTTTTTTTTGTTTTTTTTTTTATAAAATTAAATGTATTTTTGGGGGGTTTTACTAGTTTGAGATGTTCTGTAAACTTATGAGTTTGGAGTTTTTGATCATAGAGGTAACTTATGAGTAGTCACTGTTTGACTAAAGTGAAGTGATTGCAAGAGTCTTGAGTTTTTGAATTTCAGCTTTTTTTTATGAAAATTTAATTGAATTTTGGGTTTTAACTAATTTTAGAGGTTTTGTGAATTAGGTTTTTATATTGATTTGATTAGTTTCATAAATAGTGCTAGCATTTGAATATTTTTACATTGATGTAATTGTAAATTTCACACAATAATTTTTTACAGGTGTAAATTACATTTCACAGGAGTAAACTATTTTTTTTATACTATTGTAAATTGTTTTGCCCCAGTGTAATTATAATTTTTATACAATATTTTCATAGGTGTAAATTAGATTTTACATATATGTTTTAGATATTTTGTATTTTTACACAATTTTTTTCATATGTGTAAACTAGATTTATATATAAAAATAAATTTATTTTTGAATTAGATCTAAAAGATGTGTGTGTGTGTGTTTTTTTTGTGGTTTTATAGGTGGCTATGTGATCAATGGTGACGCTGGAGATCAAGAAAATGAAGAACGCATGGTTGTTTTTTTAGAACGACTAATGGTACACACCCAGAACGAAGCCCCGCAGCCTTCAGGTCCGGTCCCCGGGCCCCCTAAGGTCCAGTCCCTGATTTTAGAATAACCCTACTCTGAGTGGGATTCGAACCTGTGACCTCCCAGAGCAGGAACCCCACAAAGTGGGTAAACCTTCTCACCTCCATTGCAACCACTAGGCTACAACATCATTGACGCATGGCTGTTGTTTACATTGATGATTTCGGTGCAAGTTTGAAGTTTACACGGGTGTAATACCATTATTATAGCTATCACTAGTTCTCTACAGTGTTGTAATACAAATTTTATAAATGGTGCTGGGGTATTTACACTGGCGTAATATTAATCTCAAATTTGTAAGTATCTTTTTGGTTTTTACACTGGTGTAAATAAATGAAGGTTTTTACACTGGTGCACAGATGATTTTTTGATTCTCAGAGATGTAAGAAAATGTGTTATCTTTTGTTTAAGAAAATAAATGAATTAAAAATAAAATAAAGTTGAAAAAAAATATATGGTGATGTGATAGTGAGAGAAACAAATAAAATAAAACATAAGTTGATGTGATAGTGGGTTGTGACTTTACCATATTACTCTTACTTTGTATTTTAATATTTTGTTTAGTAGGGCGGAACAAAAACACAAAATAAATACGTGGCATAATAAGAACCGTTGGATGATCGAATGTTGTGATTGGTTTTGTTGTTCTTTCAACTCAATCCTCTTCTCGCTTTACCCATTCACACACACACACACATATATATATACAGATTGGTTCTTCATTGTCTCTATTAAAAACTCATTCATTTCAACTGTTAAGACTACACCGGGGGGGGGGGGGGGTGGAAGAGGAGTGTGAAGCAACATGTCACTCTATGCCCTTGGGCATGACCACACCGTATAGTCTAAAGGAAGGTGCCTTGGTACTATTAAAATCATTTTAGTTTGTGTTAGTGAAAAATAAAGAGAATCGGTCTATGAGGGGTTGGACATCCACCCGTCTGTTACGGTACCAGCAGCATGCAAAAGAAGACACGGGAAGACCAGTGGCGAATATAGATTTTTTTTATAAACATAGAGCCTAAGCCTTCGAATATAGGATACCGACAAAGCCGTAGGAGGCTATTTTGCTGCTGTTAGAGACGGTCTACGGGAGGCAAGGGTTTTGAAACCTAAGAAGATTAAAAGAATTAGAGTAACATGAACTTAGAAAGGAAAACCAAAGCAAGGTAGACAGACAGACACGTGAAACGACAAGAAAGAAATCATAAGATAAAGCTTTAGAAATTAGGCACGGATTAGATGTGGGTCTAATCCTATTTGCTCGAAGGTGAGCTCTTGTGCTGCTACTTCTTATTCTTCTTCTTGTTGTTCTTAGATTATTATTATTCGTTGGGGGTGGTTTTCATTGAAATTATTCAACATGTTTGGTGTGTCGAAAGGATGTGCAGGTGAAGATAAGTTTTTTAATTTATGTTTTTTGTTTTGTTTTTATAAAATTAAATGTATTTTTGGGTTTTTTACTAGTTTGAGATGTTCTGTGAACTTATGAGTTTGGAGTTTTTGATCGTAGAGTTAACTTATGAGTAGTCACTGTTTGACTAAAGTGAAGTGATTGCAAGAGTCTTGAGTTTTTTAATTTCAGCTTCTTTTTTTTATGAAAATTTAATTGAATTATGGGTTTTAACTAATTTTAGAGGTTTTGTGAATTAGGTTTTTATATTTATTTGATTAGTTTCATAAATAGTGCTAGCATTTTAATATTTTTACATTGATATAATTATAAATTTCACACAATAATTTTTACAGGTGTAAATTACATTTCACAGGTGTAAACTGTTTTTTTTACATTGATGTAAATTTTTTTTGTCCCTATGTAATTATAATTTTTATACAATATTTTCATAGGTGTAAATTAGATTTTACATATATGTTTTAGATATTTTGTATTTTTACACAATTTTTTTCATAAGTGAAAACTAGATTTCTATATAAAAATAAATTTATTTTTGAATGATATCTAAAAGATGTGTGTGTGTGTGTGTTGTGTTTTATAGGTGGCTATGTGTTCAATGGTGACGATGGAGATCAAGAAAATGAAGAACGCATGGTTGTTTTTTGAATGGCTAATGGTACACAACCATAACGAAACCTCGCATCCTTCAGGTCCGGTCCCCGGTCCCCCTAAGGTCCAGTCCCCCATTTCAGGATAAGCCTACTTTGAGTGATATTCAAACCTGTGACTTCCCAGAGAAGGAACCTCGCAAAGTGGGTAAACCTTCCCGCCTCCATTGCAACCATTAGGCTACAACATTATTGGCGCATGGTTGTTGCTAACATTGATGATTTGAGTGCAAGTTTGAAGTTTACACTAGTGTAATAAAGTTCTCTACAGTGTTGTAATACACTTTTAAAAATGTTGCTGGGGTATTTATACTGGCGTAATATTAATCTCAAATTTATAAGTATCTTTTTGGTTTTTACACTGGTGTAAATAAATGATTGTTTTTACACTGGTGCATAGATGATTTTTTTGATTCTTAGAGATGTAAAAAAATGTGTTATCTTTTGTTTAACAAAATAAATGAATTAAAAATAAAATTAAGTTGAAAAAAAAATATATGGTAATGTGAAGGTGAGAGAAACAAATAAAATAAAACATAAGTTGATGTGATAGTGGGTTGTGAATTTACCATATTACCCTTACTTTGTATTTTAATATTTTGTTAAGTAGGGCGGAACAAAGAGAGAATAAATATGTGGCATAATAAGCACCATTGGATGATCGAATGTTGTGATTCGTTTTTGTTGTTCTTTCAACTCAACCCTCTTCTCACTTTACACATTCCCTCTATACACAGGCGCGCGCACACACACATATATATATGTATATATATTTATATATATATTAATCATCTTTGTAAAATACATGGCCAATTGCTGGCAAAGCTCGAGGCCCAAAGACAACACCTAGGTGAAGAAGGTAGCTCATCCCAGTGAAGAATGTTGTAGAGTATTTGAAAATTGTTGGGCGCTAGCATGGCGATATTCGCGGTATTGGGCATAAATCTTCCTCGGCTACACCCTCAACTTTATTTTGTATGCATCAGTCACCTCAACAACCTCAAGACTTTATAGAGGTAAAACAACTTATTTTATTTTTAAGGTAGCTTATTTTATTTTTAAAAACGTATCTAAGGATCGATGAATGCTTATGTTGGTAGTTTATGAATTCGGTTAATATATGTTAATGCTTTTATAACTTGGTTACTTTCCTTAATATTAGTAAATGTTAGTAGTTTGTTGAATGTTAGAAATTTGCGAATTGGTTTACTGTTGATTGATGCATGGGTAATTTGGTTTATATCGGATACTGTTAGTAGATTGGTAAATGACTAAATGTTAATAGTTTGGTAGTTGTTTATTTTTGGTACTTTGCGAAAAGGGTTATTATTGATGCTTTGGTAGTTTGGTTTAATCGATAGTATGCTCATTTAGTCAATTCGACCCATTTGACTTTATTACCGCTAATTTAGTCAATTCGACCCAATTGACTTTATTTTGTTACATAAGATGATATGGTTTGATAGTATGCTAATTTAATCAATTTGACCAATTTGACTTTATTTCGGCCCATTTAATCAGTTCGATCCATTTGATTTTTTTTTGTTGCATATGATAATATATATGGTTTGATTGATAGTATGCTCATTTATATATGTTGGTAACTGTGTTTAGTTTGTAAATTTCGTTTGTCTGATAGAATGCACATTTGTTTAATCTAGATATTATTATATGAGTATGTTGAGACTTAGTTTCAAAACCCGCAATTTAGAGGTCAATTCACAAAAATAATGGGTTCGATCGCCAAAGGATCAAATTTGAGGGCGAAGATGATGGTGACCATGGAGATGAGGATACGATATAGACAATGTCAAAACAATCTATTTTTATTAAGTTATGACGTTTTGTACCTTAAACGACTGGCATTTATGTTTAGTTAATTTGTGATGTTTTGTATATATATATATATATATACACGCACACACACACACTTTTGTGTGTCCCGAACCTAAAATTTGCTAGATTTGTATTGTAAAACAACGATAGGTTAAGAAAATAAAAAAATTTAAAAAAACCATTAGTGGCGTCACCTGTCCCTGCTAAAGACACCGTCACTAAAAGATAAAGTAAGCATTAGCCGGGACAGTGTTGCTGCTAAAGGACCAAATAACACGAAAAAATAGGCAAAATGACAAAACATGCATTGGCGGCGAGAACTGCCTTTAGCGGTGATAGGTGGATTGACTTGTAATTGTAATACTGAACTATAGGTATAACCTTTCGCTCAATACTAGAATCGAGAATTGAAACCTAGCATCTAAGGCTGCATTAATCAAGGATACACGACAAAAGGAAATAGTTAGCCCTGGTAAAGGCCTCATGCGACATATTTTTTTGAAACGAGGACCTCGGTAATGCGGCATAAAGACTCTTTCTTCTTATTTCGATTTAATTATTAATTCTTATATATGAAATTTCATTTTACATAATAAACCTAAACTGGGTCGGATTTTGTAGTTTTTTCTTCTACAGTACCTGGACATGACATGAGCGTGAAAGGGGTTCAAGAGTCAGTTTTCTTTTTATAAAGGGTAAATAGCGACAAAGCAATACTGGCGATCCTTTACATGCGAAATGTCGTCGCTAAAGGTTTTAGCGGTGACAAGCACCCTCATTAATGGCCTCGATCGTTGTAATGTTACTAGAGTTGTCTTCATTTTTAAAAGTTTTGATTTTACAAGATATGTGATTACGTGTTTTGTATAACGTTCCATCATAACGGGATTATGGTAGCCGTACGTAATTACGTAATATGCATTTTATTGGTAAACAACTATAACATTACGTGATATTGTAAAGTATTGTGATTATGTACTAGTAGATAATCACTTAGTGGGGTTTCATATAATATTATAATGAAAATTACATAATGGGCATTTCAAAAACACATAATCACCTAACGTTACACCTGTTTCAAGAATAAAATGCATATTACGTAATTAGCTACCGGTTCATAATCACATGGTAAGGTGGCTTCAAAAAAAGAATTGGTTTACAGGGGCGTTAACCTTCCGAGTCTGACCTGCAACCGCTGTGGTATTTCTGATGAGGACGTGAGCCATACCTTCATTACGTGATTGTTTGCTAGGAGTGTATGGTGGAATGTTTTCACGTGGACTAAAATCTAGTGGCCAGGTGATTTAGATTCGGTTAATAGCCTTGTGAATGTTTTGAGAAGTACTCCAGGCAGCAAGAAATGGAGAAAGATTGTCGATACGGTGTTCATGGCAACTTTTTGGAAGATCTGGCAAGCGAGAAATGCAGCTGTCTTTGACAATAATTTCATCCCGGTCAGTAAGTCTATTGAAGTCATTAAGGAAGACGCTTTTGTATGGATTCGGCAACGCGCGAAGGCCCCGAGTATATCTCGGGAAGATTGGTCTGAATTCAATGTTATGAGTCTGTTGTAAGCGAGTCTTTGGGGCTGTTTGGACCTCGGCTCTTGTTGTGTGTGGGTCTGTTTGTTTGTTCTCTTGTTTGTTTCCAGTTTCTTGCTGGGCTCTATAATCATATATAGAAGTTTTGCCGTTCAAAAAAAAAAAATATAACGTCCCAAAACCACTTAAGCTTGTATTTCTTTCAAAAATAAAATGCATTATACATAATTAAGTATTGGTACATAATCTTGTAACGTTATACCAGAAAAATCATGTAACATAATAAAAAACACGTAATTATGTAGCTTGTAAAATGAATACTTTTAAAAACAAAGAAAACTATAGTAACAGAGTACTCAACTTCAATAGAAGAAATGGTCGTTAATATTATGTGATTTAAAAAAATATTAGTGAACTAAAAAATTATAATGGTTTAAAGATCGTGGGAAGTGGATTCAAACTCAATAATAGCGGATGTTTCTGTTTTGCCCTTTCCACTTGTTTCACTTGTTTTTATCATATGTGATTTGTAGATTTAGGGGTCGTTAAATCTCAACCATTGGATTTACTTGATCAAAGGCTAATATTATCTCCTACGCTTTGCACGATAATGTGTCTTCTTAAATGAACCTTTGTCTCTCTCTCTATATGTGTGTGCGTGTATGTGTGATAGATAAAGAAGGAGGGGGGGGGGGGGGGGGGGTTTACACTTGGGTCCGCCCTTGGTCCATAGTTTCTGAATGAACATTTGCACAACATAACTTGGTTTGGAATATAAATGGGTTTGAATTTCTTGAATGAACTACATAGGTCGCGTTGTGCTAGAGGGTAGTTACTTAGTAGTGGTTATTCTCTATAATAATATTTTTAAATATGGACTTCTTCTATTACATTTTTTATTTCTTGTAGGACTGGGTTTAAACACTAAAATATTTGGACCAAATCATACATCATCATCATCATCATCATACTCAGTTTATCCCACCAATAGCAAAGCTAAGGTAGGGTCTGAGGAGGGTAAGATGTAGACAGCCTTTCCTCTACCCCGTGGGAATAGAGAGGCTGCTTCCGGTTAGACCCCCGGCTCGATAGTGGTTTTGTATCAAGCCTTGGACATATGGCACATAACACTTAACAATCGGGCTTCGACTGGTGCATGTGCCCCTTGTCTTTTGGCTATCAACACCACCACATGATGCATGATTAAGCATCCGTCGGAAATCATACAATTGTATAAAAACCATTAAATAAGATCATGTATAAATCTTTATAAAAATACTGATAAGAATAATGTAAAGTGGAACGTATTTCAATGGTGGTTGCTAATTTATGTGCTCTCTTTTGCTGGCTAGCTCGTGCAATCAATAAAAAGTGATTCACATTAGCAAGCCAGCTCTGTAAACTAAGCAAACCTATTTCTTCGGGCACTACTGTAGGGTTATAGCTAATCTCTTTTTATATGATTTGGTTATGATTTTAGTTATACCAAACCCACTAATTCATTGCATAATAAACATTCATTGTGTATGGTTATTGCTAATCTCTTTCGATCTTTCTAATTTGGAGTTCAACAAAAGTTGAAAATATCTTATAAGGATGTATTTTATGACTTCTTCATGATTTTACTTCTTCAACAAACTTGTGTTTACGGGTAGTCCGAGCTGTCCTATCGGATGGTAATAAAAGAGACGCGATTCCTGAAGCAGCAACTGCAAGCACAATTTTTCAGATGGATCTAAAGAAGGATATTATGGTGTTCCATAGGAAAGTTTTCCCTGTTCCGCCATGGCCATACACGAATAACAGTACCTGCGCTTGATTGGTGTGTGCATGTATTATGGCATTATAGACACGTAACTGGTCTACATTTAGGTTTGCATGCATCTGGGAGTTTTGGGCAGCTAATGCTAGTCTGTCATAACTTGTTTCTTCTAGTAAAAGTCGGTTTCTCAATGTTTCAAGGACAACTTCAGATGGCATAGGAAGACCAAAATCCTGAAGTCATGATTTTAATGGAATGGCAGATCTTAGCAGCTTTTCAAGTTCTAATAGTAGTTGTTCCTGCAAATGAAAGTCATTTATATGTAAACTCGTATTCAGAAGAAAACGATTAATTGACATACGCATGTCGGCTGACATCCTTCTCCATTCACTTTGCCATAACATTAGAGGCTTATTTACTTCGCAAAACAAAAGCATATGAACAAAGAGTGATCTTCGTTCCCATGATGTGGCCTAAGTAGAAGCTTCAACAAAGGATGTTTGCCATTCTCTGTCATCACCTATTAAACCCAGCGCCTCGCATGCATCTCGAAAGGTTGCATGTGTAGTGTTTGAAACTGTCCGTATGTCTGCGTATTACTTAAAACCTTTTTGATGACATAGCAACATGCGTAAATAAAATAACTCCCCTCAAGTGGGATGAACATATGCAAGTAGTCCTATTGCTGGACTTCTTTGTTGGACTCGACGAATCCATCCTTTTGCAGATGCATCCAAACGATACATAAAAGGGTATTCAGAATATGTCAGATTTTGTCCTTCTGATTATGAATTGTTGTTAGAAAGCCATTCAGTTAAAGTTGTTTTACCAAAAGATGGGCTGTTGATAATGGCTTGTAATTTGTTGTTGTCTCTAAAAGTGACGTTATGCATGTCTTCCAAGTGGACTGCTAGTACCTATACAGTAGGATTTCGTTCATGAATCCCAAAGTCCAAAATTCTCCATGAGGCTTCATGTGGGCAAATAAACCTTCCATCTACAAAATTTTTAATCTCATCTATCGACGAATGCCGATTTGTTGTTGGATGTTGAAACTTGTTCGGCTTGCTTCAGTGCAAATCTAACGCGATCAACTCCTTTTGATATGTATTTGAATAGGTACTTAATCATCATGTTCCATCCACAATATTCTACATTTATGTGGGCGTTAAAACGGCTAGACAAACGCTTATTATATGGGACAACATAACCTTTATGGATTTGAAAACCATTTCTCAATACATGATAGCTAGTAGGCGACCGTTTATAGTGAACATACCCTTCCTTGTCAAAATGGCTGACATGTTCAAACGGTTTTGGAAAGCGTTGGGAACATGTACCATCACGCATGCACGGAACCTTTGGAGCGAGTAATCCACATGGAAGGTGAACCATACACTCAGTAATGATTTTATATAAAGAAGGCTCTGTGAAACTCAGCAATAACATAGGAGTCAACTTCTTAGGCATCACGTATTCTAAAAGGGGTAGTTACCCAGAGTAGAATTGGAGTAAACCTCTCTTCTGAAATTCAATAATATAGAGGTCTACGACATGTTGCCGCTAAAGGTTTTAGCAGCGACAAGTACCCTCATTAATGGCCTCAATCGTTATAATGTTACTATAGGTGTCTTCGTTTTTAAAAGTTTTGATTTTACAAGATATGTGATTACGTGTATTGTATAACTTTACGTAATTACGGGATTATGGTAGCAGTACGTAATTATGTAATATGCATTTTTATTGGTAAACAACTATAACGTTAAGTGATATTGTAACGTTTCGTGATTATATACCAGTATATAATCACTTAGTGAGGTTTCATATAATATATATTATAATGAAAACTACGTAATGGGCATTTCAAAAACACAAAATCACCTAATGTTACACTTGTTTCAAGAATAAAACGCATATTACATAATTAGCTCCCGATACATACTCATATAACGTCCCAAAACCATGTAAGATTGTACTTCTTTCCGAAGTAAAATGCATTTTACATAATTAAGTACAGGTACATAATCTTGTAACGTTATACAAGAAAATCACGTAACGTAATAAAAAAACACGTAATCCTCTAGCTTATAAAATAAATACTTTTAAAAACCAAGAAAACTATTGTAACAGAGTACTCAAATTAAATAGAAGAAATGTTCGTAATATTATGTGATTTAAAAAAATATTATTTAATTAAAAATTTATAATGGTTTAAAGATCGTGGGAAATGGGTTAAAACTCAACAATAGTAGATGTTCCCATTTTCCCTTTTTCACTTGTTTCACTTGTTTTATCATATGTGATTTGTATTTTTAGGAATCGTTAAATCTCAACCATTGGATTTACTTGATCAAAGGCTAATATTATGTCCTACGCTTTGCACGATAATGTGTTTGTTAAATGAACCTTTGTCTCTCTCTACATGTCTGTGCGTTTGTGAGTGTGATAGATAGAGGGGGGGGGGGGGTTACACTTGCGTCCGTCCTTGTCCATAGTTTCGGAATGAACTTTTGCACAACATAACTTGGTTTGGAATATAAATGGGTTTGAATTTCTCGGATGAACTACATAGGCCACGTTGCGCTAGAGGGTTGTTACTTAGTACGTAGTGGTTAATTACTTCCTTTTTTTAGTAATCTAAGTTTCAAGTAATCAAATGTTCAAGGTTTTATTGGAAACACAAATTTGATAACACCTAATCCATTATTCTCTATTATAATATCATTAAATATGGACTTCTTCTATAACATTTTTTATTTTTTTAGGACTAGGTTTAAACACTAAAATATTCAGACCAAATCATACGATTGTATAAAAACCATTAAAAAAGATCATGTATAAATCATTATAAAAACACTAATAAGAATAATAAAAAGTGGAACGTATTTCAATGGTGGTTGCTAATTTATCGTGTGCTCTCTTTTGCTCAATAGCTCGTGCTATCAATAAAAAAATGATTGACATTAGTAAGCCAGCTTTGGTTATTATTTTAGTTATACGAAACTCTTGACTAATTCATTGCATAATAAACATTCATCATTGTGCATGGTTATTGCTAATCTCTTTCGTTCTTTCTAATTTGGAGTTCAACAAAAGTTGAGAATATCTTATGAGGATGTATTTTATGACTTCTTCGTGATTGTACTTCTTCCACAAACTTGTGTTTACCGGTAGTGCGAGATACCTTTATTATTTTATATTATGTAATCAAATAATTGGTATTAGATAAAATTATAAAAATAACAGATTCGCTTAACCTCATGAGTCGGCTCGAGCTCAATAAGTGAAACACATGATGCTCATACTCGTTAGCCACACAAGTTTATATTTTCCTCGGACTCTGGCTTGAGCACGTTTAAACTCGACACAAGCAACTCACGTCGTTTACACCCTAGATTTGATTATGATATAAGTTAAACGAAACCTGTGGAACACTTAGATGGATAATAAGTATTCAAAGCTCCAGCAAAATTATTCTTAATATATTAATGGTTAGATAAACGAAATGTATCATCTCACTGCCAACTATGTTTTTTCAATTAAGACAACAACAAAAGTTGAATAAATCTTTGACTATGTATTTCTAGACTTCTTCGACGGTTTACTTTTTCCATAAACATATATTTTATCGTGGATGAACAACACATGATGCCTTTATTTTAATCCTACATTTTTACTATAAATACACTACCATGTTGCATCCTTTGTTTCATAAATTTCTTTAGCTACCTAAATAAATCCTATAAAACAAGTTTTACATACGCCTCTAACTAATGATGTCTCGTTTTCTTATATTCGGTCTCTTGTTGGCAACATGTTTGATTGCTTTTGCTTCCGACCCTAGTCCTCTCCAAGACTTCTGTGTGGCTGACCTAAAGAGCCCAGGTAGAAGATTATCAAAGCTTATGGTTTTGTGATATGCAATGTATATTAGTAGGTTTCTATAACAAATTTTCTCTGTTTGTTTATTCATGCAGTATTTGTGAATGGTGTGGTTTGCAAAGATCCAAAGCTTGTCAATGCAGACGACTTTCTCTTTCAGGGGCTTAATGTAATGGGAAATACATCGAATGACGTGGGCTCTAATGTTACTACAGTCACAGTTGATGAGTTACCCGGGCTCAACACTTTGGGCATTTCCTTGGCTCGTATTGATTTTGCTCCAGATGGTATTAATCCTCCACACACACACCCTCGAGCCACTGAAGTCTTGACTGTCATCTAACCCTGAAAACCGCCTCATCACAAAAGAACTTGAGAAGGGTGATGTGTTCGTGGATATGCTGTTGCTATTGCGGGTTTGAGCAGTCAAAAGCCAGGCGCCATTACAATTGCAAATGCTGTTTTTGGATCAAAACCTGACATCCCTGGGGATATTCTTTCAAAGGCCTTTCAAGTTGATATCAATGTAGTTTACCAAATACAATCAAAATTCTGAACTCTTATGTGACCATATAGTATGTTGAGCTCTTAAACTCGTAATTTTCCGTTTAGTAATAATGTTCTGTTTTCACTTGATATATGTAAAATGAATAAAATGACTATTGTCTAGATTGTGCTATATATAACTTTTTTTAGTAGAATAAATTAAACATAATTCATGGTACTTAAAGAAAATAGAAAAAAAAGAGTTATTATTCGGAATCAGAGATTAAATTGAAGATCAAACAAAGCATAAACACATTAATATTTGTTATTTGAATTTACTAAGTGTTGTACTGTTTACAAATTATAACTAGGTTATTCATCCCCTCGCGTTGCGCGTGGAACTAACCGAAGCTGAAATATCGCCACAATTTCGACATACACCTGCCCAATTGAGGTGGAAATACACCCCATATAAACTCAGATAAAGTCTAAGTTTCCGAAACCATTTTAACAGTTGCATATTCTCGTATTTTGCATATTCTGTAAAAGAAAGAAATATAGAGGTTCCTAAGCATTTAAGTTGATCACGTAATGATGGAATGTGGATTCAAATATAAATTTGTGGGACAAGTTTCTATGTGAAGGCCATAACTAAAGTAATATAGCGGGTCGCCGCTATTGCTAATAGCGGCGACAGTCGCCGCTAATTGTCTCGTCGCTATTTTCTGGACGCTATTGCTCCTTGAGTGGCCTCTATTGCTCTAGTCGCCGCTATTGCTGATTGTCAATAGCTGTGACTTGTCGCCGCTATTGCCTATGCCACGTCACTGCATAACTACACTATTATAAGAAATTAAAAAAGTTAGAATATTTTTTTTAAAGAAATAACAAAAAAATTATATATGTTAAAAAAATACCGTTCATTGTGCTCTGCTGTGGTGGTCTTCGACTGTGGTGGGTGTCCACGGGTGGTGATGGATGTGTTGCTGCTGTGGTGGTCTTCGGTGATGGAGAAGGAAGGTGGGGAGGTGTCTTCGGTGGTGGAGAAGGGGAAGAAAGGGAAAGGGCCGGTCTTCGGTGTTGGAGAAGGGGAAGAAAGGGAAGGTGGTGGAGAAGGAGGTGATGGAGGTGATGAACGACGGTGGTGGGAAGGGGTATTCGGCTGTGGTGGTTCGGCAGAGAAGGGAAGCAATTTGGGTTAAGTGGGAAGAAAGGGAGGGAACAATGGGGTTTATTTCCCGGTTAGAACAATAGCGGCGACATGTCGCCGTTAAAGATGTCGCTGCTATTGCTCTTTTATACTATTTAATCGCAGCCCTTGGATTCTTTTGTCAACCGACGGCCAGATCTATTTCTTGAAGTTGTCACACGGATTTTGAGCGATAGCGGCGACGCCGCCGCTATTGCCCGAATTTCTTCTAGTGTTGCTTATCATTGACACTGACGATAATATGGTAAAATCCTCTAAGAAATTGTGAGCGCGCTAAGTTCGACATAAATGGGGTTTAATAGATGTGATTTTTGGAATAAATGAAGATTACATGAACTGAGAGTGAACATGTCATGAGACTAGCTTAAATATGGCTACAACTCCAATAATTGTTACCAAACTATCTAACTAGGAAAAAGTGATATCATATATATGAAAAAAAAAACAGATAGAAAATATTTGGTATATCGAATAATAGAGGCTAGTGTTTCTCAATTAAAGGACCATTTACCGTACTCTTGCATATCTTATGATTTGTATTAGACTTGACTTATCATATGTGTAAAAAGACTTATGAATGGAGACATTACCCTACATCTTGTAAGAGAGTGAATCTAAGCACTCTTGGTACTAATAAATGCCGAACTCCACTCCATGACATTGTTGTGTCTCCGGGAGGGCGAACCGCCACCGATCATCCCATAAAGAAATTTTGATTGTGAATAGTTTTAGATAGCGTTCTTGCGGTTCGCACAAAATATATGTGTTCTCAAATTAACTTTCCCCTATATATACATGGCCAATTGTTGGCAAAGCTCGAGGCCCAAAGACAACACCTAGGTGAAGAAGGTAGCTCATCCCAGCGAAGAATGTTGTAGGACTATTTGAAAACGGTTGGGCGCTAGTGTGGCTATGTTTGTGGTATTGGGCATATGTCTTCCTCGGCTACACCCTCTACTATATTTGGTGCACATCAGTCACCTCAACAACCTCAAGACTTTATACAGGTAAAACAACTTATTTTATTTTTAAAGTAGTTTATTTTGTTTTTAAAAACTTATCTAAGGATCGATGAATGCATGTTAGTTTGGTGAATGTCAGTAGTTTACGTTCGTAGTATATGAATTTGGTTAATATATGTTGATTCTTTTATAACTTGGTTACTTTCATTAATATCAGTAAATGTTAATAGTTTGCTAATTGGGTTAATATTGATTGATGCTTAGGTAATTTGGTAAATTTTCTTTATCTTGGTATTAGTAGTTTAGTAAATTAATGTTGGTGCTTTGGTAACTTTGGTTTATATTGGATATTGTTAGTAGATTGGCAAATGTTAATAGTTTGGTAGTTGTTAGTAGTTTATTTTTGGTAGTTTGCGAATTGGGTTATTATTGATGCTTTGGTAATTTGGTTTAATTGATAGTATGCTTATTTAATCAATTCGACCCAGTTGACTTTATTTTGTTACATAAGATGATATGGTTTGATAGTATGCTAATTTAATCAATTCGACCAATTTGACTTTATTTCGGCCCATTTAATCAGTTCAGACCCATTTGATTTTTTTTTTGTTGCATATGATAATATATATGGGTTGATTGATAGTATGCTCATTTATATATGTTGGTAAATGTGTTTGTGATGAATGGGGTAAAACATGAACCTAAATGTGTGCGTAATTGTGTTGTTTTAATGTGAATTGGATAAGTACGTATATTGTTATGAATAAGATAACTACACTACATTGTGTAATCGCAGGTGAAGCGGCTAAAATGGATGGACTTAAGATGGAATTGTGTAACGCGTGTCAGCCGAATGAAAATGATCAAGTCGCGTACACTTGAAAGCGAGCATGGAAAGTGATAGGTGTTCATGGACGCCGGAGCGTTGAAGTGGAACTTGGGATAAGCCAAGAACACTCGAGTCGGATGCTTGAATGATAATGATAATGATGATGATGATGATGATGATAATGATGATGATAATAATAATGATGATAATAATAATGATGATTAATGGAGGAGGTGTGGACGACTCTTTGAATTGGGGGTTTCTTGATTCAATAATGTTTCAGATGAAGTTCCAAGATAAATGGAGGAGGTGGGTTATGGCGGCAGTGACCTTAGCACGCGCTTCGGTGTTAGTTAATGGGTCCCCAACCCAAGATTTTGATTGCCACAATGGTTTGCGGCAGGGCGATCCATTATCTCCATTCCTTTTTATTACTGCTATGGAGGAATTATCGGGCTTCATGAAAAAGGCTTGTAGTGTTTGTTTATTTGGAGGCATCCGATTATCCCCTCATGGTCCAAATCATTCACACTTCCTATACGCCGATGATGTTATATTCCTTTGTGAATGGTCAAGCTGGAATGTCCTAAACCTGAATCGTATCCTTCGTTGTTTTTATTTAACTTCAGGCCTGAAAGTTAACCTCCGTAACTTCAGGCCTGAAAGTTAACCTCCGTAAGTGTTCGATTTTCGGTGTGGGAGTGTCTCATGCTGATGTATCGAATATGGCTGCTGTACTATGTTGTAAGGCTGGAACCTTGCCTTTTAAGCATCTCGGTCTCTTAGTTGGTGGGAACATGAACCTTGTTAAAAATTGGAAGCCGGTAGTTGATACTTTCAAGAAAAGATTGTCCCCATGGAAAGCTAACACAGTTTCATTTGGAGGCCTCATAACACTCATTAAGTCGGTTCTATCTTCGCTGCCAACATATTTCTTTTCCTTGTTTAAGGCGCCGGAGATGGTTATTAGACAATTGGAGCGCTTGAGGAGAGATTTCTTATGGGAATCGGATGAAGACCACTCTAAAATAAATTGGGTTGAATGGCGTAACATTATGACTCCGGTATTATTGGTGTAACTTGGACTTGAGTTGTATAGGGATGTAATAATAATAATAATAATTAATAATAAAGAATCTGTTGGCTTTCGTTCGGTGATAATGAAGAATTATGTTGGCCGTTAAAAAAATATAATAATAATAATATTAATAATAATAATAATAATAGAGATCGACAATGTCTCGTTGACTAATAATTTATCTATATATATAAAAGAATTGAACATTGCTGACGTGGCGTTCACTGATGGCCTCAAGCCTTCCTTGATTGTGCCACGTGGCATAATGAGGTGCAAAAACTTGTGTTTTTTTTTTTATTTTCCGTTTTTTTAATCATCTCTCCAACCCTAATATAAAAAACTCTAATATAAAAAATCATCAAACACCACAAAACCCTACCTATTGTTTGTTTATCTTCTCCCAAAGTTTCATCGTCTATCTAAATGTACTATAATTCTCGAATCAGTGAATCCAGATCTACAATTCCTTCACTTATCCATATGCACTTGTATTGGCGTTAACGTTCTCTTCCAAAAAGCCACCGCTACCGGCGAGTCACCGGAAAAGTTGCAGTGCTGACCGTCCTGTTGCTTCCGTAATAATAATAATAATAATAATAATAATAATAATAATAATAATAATAATAATAATAATAATAATAATAATAATAATCTGGCGAAGAGGGAAACCGGTCATGGGAGGTGTTGTGGTGGTGGTGGCGGCAGCAGCATCTTGGAAAGAAGTTGGTGGGATGTTCTTGTGCCGAAAGAAGGTAGAGACAATTTTATGGTTGCAATTTTTAGTATGAAGATGGAGGTCTTGATATATGCAAAAGTTTAAAAGGGTTTGTTACAAAGATGAAGATGAGAAAACAGTGAAAGGTTTTTCCTACCAATTTTCCTCCTTATTTGTTGTGGATCACTCTTCTCCTTAGCCTCTGCAACCCCACCTGCAAGTAAGCACCAACTTCACATTATTCAAATCTTTAATAATGTTAATTTAATATTAAATCCCATATGACTGATTGTTGGATTTAATGTTATATAAATTGTTAGCGGCATTGCATCGAACATATTGTCTGCAGTTTTCAAATGGGTTTGTTAAATTTTGCTTTTAATGTTGTAAGGGTGATTTGGGAGGTTTGTTTGATCTGGGTGTGTGTTTCTATTAGAGCCGAGAATTATTGACCTGTTTAATAATAACAAAAAGTACACTAAGTAGTTATGTAATTTTATACTTCTTTTTTTTTTTAAATTATTAACATAATACCGTGTTATAGACATGGGATATGAAGTACTTAAACAAGTTGTATTCATGTTTGATACTTGACCTTTTTATATGTGCGCAGGTGTTTCGAGCCATTCGATGGTGAAGTATGAAGGTGGGTATGGTGTAGAGACTGTGTTTGATGGAAGTAAGCTTGGGTTAAGCCTTATTCAATAGAGGCGACTCCTCCTAGGGAGCATATTATTTTAGATTCAGAAAATAGTAATAATGTTTATAAAGTATCTACACCTCTTTCAAGATGTAAGTGAAATTAGCCTTGCAAGTTTTGATCTTTTGGACTTAACATACTCACCGTTTGTATATCTTGCAAGATTATCTTTTATTTTTTTCTTTTAAAGATTATATTGGATTTTTTACATACAAAAACAGCACACCTCATCCGAGACAGAGAGAAGCAGGGGAGCAGAGAGAGAGAGAGAGAGAGAGAGAGAGAGAGAGAGAAAGCTAGCTACTGCTTAAGTGAGCTATGAATTGTCACATTTGCTTCAAGGTTCAAGCCAGTGAACGCAAATAGGAATTAATGATCCGTATGACTAAGTTTACGATTGGTATGTTTTCTACCTTTATCATTTGTATTAAGTGATATTAGATTTTTCAACCCCGTGACACTCCCGGGGTAATCAGCTAGTAATAATATAGAATAATAATATAATGAGAATTGATTGAGAACTAGGATGTAGCTTTCAAGTTTTATTAACCTATGTGTATGTTCAAGCATGTAGGCCTTAAAAATAATCTTAAAGAGTCATGCATGTTGGGTCATGTAAGACATAAATTCACCTCATTTAATCTTTTGACAGCAAGAAAGTACATGTAGAAAAATTTGTGCTGCCAACAATGCCGTTTTTACCCGCATTACGAATGTAGAAAAACTGCATTTTTTACACTAACATAAATGCAGGAAAACAATCGAATGGATTCGACGCGGAAACGCTCGACTTCCATCTCCAAGTTTAAGTCAGACGTAGCTCTCATCTACATCAATAAAGCGTAGCATAATTAGGCTGTTGATAGAAATAAAAAAAAGGTATACTCAAAACACATGATTACCATCTCAATAGCAGCAATTAATGAGCAGAAAGCGTCATGTGCTGATGTCCCTTTTTAACAAAATTTTGGTGGAGACAAAATAACACCTTGTTATGACATGCACTACTGACAACGTAATGTTGTTAGAAAGAGCATAGCACGACACGTGGATGGCGTTATGGGTAAATGAAAGGTAAATAAAGTATTGCAAATGTAGCGTACCTTTGTTCTACTTCAATATCAAATGAACGGATTTAAGGTGTATATGACCAAATCCTGCCTATCATCAGTTTCATGGTTAATGAAATTCCCAAGCAAAATAACATGATCGAAAGTCGCAACATTACAACCTGCACATTATAATCAAATAAATGAAAAAGGAGCGCTAAGCACCCTTTAAAAATATATTATTTATCTCTGCACAACAAAGCGACAAATATATTAGGATCGGCAGCCATTACCACATCTAGATCAGGATTCCAAACACCAAAGTTCCAGAGAAAATGTCTACCAACAAAAACTCATATATGTTGTATCAATTTTTGAAACAATTGAGACGTCTATATAACTCGGCAACTTATTACAACAGAGTCAGTTGGGTTATCTAAGAAAAGTATCCCTTTCAGGAAATTAGCTTTTTAATTGTTCAATAAAGCTGACTTGGTCAACCCATTTACTAAAACTAATGTCAATATTGCACTTGAATTGGGTGAAGTTTGCTTCGGGGACTTTTGTAGGACCCGCCCTGACGTGGTGGAACTGCGTCACTCAGACACTTGGTCTCGGGGAGGCCAATGCCATGCCTTGGGCGGATTTCGTGCGTAGGTTGAAGGATGAGTACTGCCCGCGAGAGGAGATTAAGAGGATGGAACAGGAATACGGGAATCTTAAGATGGTGGGTTCTGAGGTTGAAGAGTACACGATCAGGCACAAAGAGTTAGCAGTGATGTGTCCAGGTTTATCGACGCCAGAGTACAGGAGGATAGAGCAGTATCTTGCGGGTTTGGTGCCAGAGATTGTTGGGTTGGTGTCTGCTAGGGATCCTACTACCATGTCTGAGGCTGTGCGGTCGGCTACCAAGATGACCAACTTGAAGATTACTGAGGGTGTCTTGCCTCCTAGAGGCTCTTCTATGAAGGCGCCGGCGGATAACAAGAGGAAGTGGGAGATTGTGGAGAAGAGTTCAGCGGTGGTTCAGCGACAACCGACAGCGAAGAAGGCTGAAGCTTCAGGGTCAGCGTCAGATCAAAAACAGGGAGGCTATGCTGGGAAGAGCCCTAAGTGTGGACGGTGTGGTTTTCATCATTATGGTACTTGTGAGAGTTTTCGTTGTGAGCGTTGTCAGCGGACGAGGAATCTTGGGAAGGATTGTAGGGTCAACCTTTCGTCCAGGCCGACTCAGACTGCTGCTACTACTACCCCTGCTCCACAGGGGAACCAGGGTTGCTATCATTATGGGGAAGCAGGGCACTTCAAGCGAAGCTGTCCAAAGTTGAACCAAGGGGGCACAGGGACTGCACGGAAGGATGGAGACAACGAAGGGGGTGGTCGGGTTACCCGTGCTCATGCTTATGTGATCGGTGCTAGGGAGAACCAGGAGGACCCAGACACTGTTACCTGTACGTATTCTTTCTTATCTCTTGTTACGCTTTGGTTTTACTTTTATCCGCATCGTTGTGCATTCGTGTCTTCGGGTGTTTTCTTTTTGGGTTTGGTCTCTATTTCTCATTCTTTGGGTCGATGAGGGTCCTTTGGGGATGCTACTTGGACGGTACCAGTGGGTTAGTAATACCGATCATAGTAGTCTCCAGTAGGCCTTCGATCGGGGGGTCTCTAGTCTTGTATTCACATGTGGGGAAGTGGTTTCCCGGTTGTTACTGTCACGTTTTGGTTCACGACCTTCACTCGTTGTGTGTTGGGGAAACGTTACTTGGGCACACACAGAGGTCGACACTCATCACTGTTGAAGCCGAAAGAACCTCGGGACGAGATTCCTTTCAACAGGGGGATGATGTGACGACCCGGAAAATTTTTCTTCTTATTTGTTCTCTCTCTTCGACTTCGGGAAAGTTTCGGGACGAAAATTCTTTCAACAGGGGGATGATGTGACACCCGACAAACTCCGGTAATTAACTTTTTGAAAACTTAGTAAGTCTACCTTAGCGAGTCGTGCATACATTACACATGACAGGGTCAGTCGAGTCGAGTCGTGCATCATTGGGGTTTTAACACACGCAGGTCTCGAGTCCCGAGAATTGGTGAACGAGTGTGAACGTGTTTGTTTTCATGTATTATGTGTTTATAATCATTATGTGACTTGTCGGTATGTGAAAACGTGTTAACATATGTTAAAATGGGGTTTAACGCGCCAAATACCCAAAACCAGGCCCTGCAGGCGATTAGGGAGCCCTAATCGCCTACAGGAGGGCGATTAGGGGGCTTAGGGGGCGAGTGGGCTTGCTTAAGGGGCGATTGGGGGCTAATCGCCTGATAAGGCTGAATAATCGCCCATACTGCACCTGACGACTAGAAACGCCTATAAATACCACCCTTGACCTCTAAAACACCATTTGTGCAACCCTAGCCGTCCCATAACCCATCCCAACTCACAAACACCCTCTGGAACTCGTTTGTACATCAAAACAACCATTTCCAAGCTTTACCCATCATTTTCTCCTAAATCCAAGGTGTGTTCTTCATCCCCAAACCTTTAAATGATTATATTTTGTTCCCTAAAAGTCCAGACCTGACTTCTAAATGTTTTTGTCTTTGAAAATCCATTAAAACCGTTTTTAAACAAACCCAAACCTTTATGCATGTTATATGTGTTATATGTGTTTAAAGGTAGGATTTTTATGATTGAAACATGATTGTTCTTGTGTTATTAAGGTGTTTATGGCTGTTATAAGTTAGTGTGATGATGTCCTAGGAGTTTGGATGGTTTTGGTTGTGTGTTGTTGATGTTTGATGTTTTGACCCATTATAATGATTTTGAATGATTAAGGATGTTATGAGGTGTGTTGTTGATTGTATCTTGTTAGGGTTTGCTTTAGGATGATGCTAGAGCAGTAGGATACTATCGGACAACGTGGTTACGTGATGAAATCTGGATATTTGCTATTTAGGGCAAGTTCTTGCATGTTGATGTGATGTTTACATGTTAAGTTTACTATTTTGGGAAAACGCTCGCATTCGGGACTGTTAGAATGATGATAACTTAGGGGTTTTGCTTGAAATATGTTTTTTAATATGTTAGGATTGATATTGGGTGTTTACACATGTTTCGGATCTGATTTGGAGGGTTAAACGCGCGAAAACGCGTCGCGCAGCTGCAGCAGGCGATTAGGCATCCCAATCGCCTGATTTGGTAGGCGATTAGGCCCCTTAAGGGGCGATTAGGCCCATAATCTCCTGCTAAGGTAGGTGATTAGCATCCTAATTGCCTGTTGACCATTCCTAATCACCAGTTGACTTTTGCTAATTGCATGCTAAATTCCTAATCGCGTGTACTGCTGTTATAAGTGTATTTTGACATTCCGAGACCCGTTTTGACACCTAGGAACATGCTAGGAACCCCGTGACATGCCTAGTAACATAGTAACACGTGTATGGACTTATTTGTGCGTTATTTGACCTATGTGTTAGACTCGTTGAACTTTAACACGTGTTAAGTACTAAGTTTCATGATTTGTATATGTTCGTATATGAGATGAACACGTGGAATGTCGGGTCACCAATGGGATGTCGGGTCTTGTCTCACGTAGTCTGATTGTCGGTCATACACGTTTTTCAAACACATATTGGTCATGGACTGGACTTAGGGACTAATGAACCCGACGGGTTATTAGTCTAACTTGGCACATATCTTATGATAGGTCGCCACTAGTTGGGGCTATCATATCACATAAACGGTTTACTCATTAACAGAAGACGCAACCTAAGGTGAGTTCACGGCCCCACATTTTATGGTTTTTGCTTTCGGGGGAGAAACATGCTTAAACTCTTTTATGACTCATGACTCATTTTCATGTAATACTATGGCTTACATCTTATTACTATACGGTTCATCAAAAAGTCCCTTAGAAACTACTAACATGGGAATATGGCGGGGAAATGTGGATAGCGCTATTGGGAACTGACAAGCCCCACTCGACGGCTGGAGGCCGGGCGGGTGCATATTGTCTCTAAAAACACAAGGCCTACCGGTGATGACGGTAGTCCATAGGAATTAAGGGTCATTAAACGGCATAGTCAGCAATGGTTTCACCCGTAGTTGTAATATTATTCTGCGCCTAGCTAGCGTTCTCACAAGCATAGTAGTAACAGTGACGGTAACGGTTTTCGAAGGATCACTTTAAACGTTTAAATAAAACCTGTGAACTCACCAGCATCATATGTTGACTCTTTTAGCATGTTTTCTCAGGTCGCTAAGGTAGCAGCTGTCAGATAGGCGCACGGAGTCGCACTGGAGTCGTCTCGCGTCTAGGGTCATTCATGCACGTCTCCTTATGTTAAACTTTTGAACTTATGTTTTTATTTATGCATGACTTTTGTAAACTTTGAATGCTTCCGCACTGTCGAATGTTGGTTTTAATCTTATGCATGGTTTTTATTTACGTATGTTTTTACATTTAGACGTCGTTTATTGTGACCGTTGACTTGGATCCTGGTGTGTCACACGCCTCGAGGTAGAACTCCGCTTGTGGAAATTTGAGGGTGTGACAGTATATTATAACTTTTAATGATTTAAGCCTTCGTAGGGTTATTGCTAATCTCTTTTTATATGATTTGGTTACGATATAGTTATACGAAACCCCTGACTAATTCATTGCATAATAAACATTCATCATTGTGTATGGTTATTGCTAATCTCTTTCGATCTTTCTAATTTGGAGTTCAAGAAAAGTTGAAAGGGTCTTATAAGGATGTATTTTATGACTTCTTCGTGATTGTACTTCTTCCACAAACTTGTGTTTACCGGTAGTGTGAGATACCTTGATTATTTTATATTATGTAATCAAGTAATTGGTATTAGATAAAATTATAAAAATAACAGTCCTCATGAGTCGGCTCGAGCTCAATAAGTGAAACACATGATGCTCATACTCATTAGCCACACAAGTTTATATTTTCCTCGGACTCTGGCTTGAGCACGTTTAAACTCGACACGAGCAACTCGCGTCGTTTACACCCTAGATTTGATTATGATATAAGTTAAACGAAACCTGTGGAACACTTAAATGGATAATAAGTATTCAAAGCTCCAGCAAAACTATTCTTAATATAAAATGGTTAGATAAACGAAATGTATCATCACACTGCCAACTATGTTTTTTCAATTAAGACAACAACAAAAGTTGAATAAATCTTTGACGATGTATTTGTAGACTTGTTCGACGGTTTACTTTTTCCATAAACTTATATTTTATCGTGGCTGAACAACACATGATGCCTTTATTTTAATCCTACATTGTTACTATAAATACACTACCAAGTTGCATCGTTTGTTTCATAAATTTCTTTAGCTACCTAAGTAAATCCTATAAAACAAGGTTTACGCCTCTAGCTAATGATGTCTCGCTTTCTTATACTCGGTCTCTTGTTGGCAACATGTTTGATTGCTTTTGCTTCCGACCCTAGTCCTCTCCAAGACTTCTGTGTGGCTGACCTAAAGAGCCCAGGTAAAAGATTATCAAAGCTTACGGTTTTGTGACATGCAATGTATATTAGTAGGTGTCTATAACAAATTTTCTATGTTTGTTTATGCATGCAGTACTCGTGAATGGTGTGGTTTGCAAAGATCCAAAGCTTGTCAATGCAGACGACTTTCTCTATCGGGGGCTTCATGTAATGGGAAATACGTCGAACGACGTGGGCTCTAATGTTACTACTGTCACAGTTGATGAGTTACCCGGGCTCAACACTTTGGGCATTTCCTTGGCTCGTATTGATTTTGCTCCAGATGGTATTAATCCTCCACACACACACCCTCGAGCCACTGAAGTCTTGACTGTCATCGAAGGCAAGATTCTGGTTGGTTTTGTCACATCTAACCCTGAAAACCGCCTCATCACAAAAGAACTTGAGAAGGGTGATGTGTTCGTGTTTCCACAAGGTCTAATTCACTTCCAGCAGAACATCGGACATGGATATGCTGTTGCTATTGCGGGTTTGAGCAGTCAAAAGCCAGGCGCCATTACAATTGCAAATGCTGTTTTTGGATCAAACCCTGACATCCCTGGGGATATTCTTGCAAAGGCCTTTCAAGTTGATATCAATGTGGTTTACCAAATTCAATCAAAATTCTGAACTCTTATGTGATCATATAGTATGTTGAGCTCTTAAACTCGTAATTTTCCGTTTATTAATAATGTTCTGTTTTCACTTGATATATGTAAAATGAATAAAATGACTATTGTCTAGATTGTGTTATATAAATTTTTTGTTTAATTAGTGGAATAAAACATAATTCGTGGTACTCAAAGTAAATAGAAAAACCGGAGTTCTTAGTCGATTAGGGTTTGCCATTCAGAAAGGGGTGGCGGCGTAGCTTGTTGCCCGCCATACCGCTATCTTGATGTAATTTGTAATGTTTTTTATTTGATAAATTGGAAATATAAACATAAACAATGATTAAACACATTGTTATTTGATATGTGAATTTACAAAATGGTCGACACCGTTTCCAAATTATAATTAACCACGCTTTTATTAAAGCTAGAAATGGTGTGGACAAATCGATGCCACTAGAAATGGTGTGGACAAATCAATGCCACCATTGTAGATTTAGGGATCCTTAAATCTCAACCATCGGATTTACTTTATCAATGGCTAATATTATGTCCTACGCTTTGCTCGATAATGTGTCTTGTTAAATGAACCTTTGTCTCTCTCTATATGTGTGTGCGTGTGATAGATGGGGGGGGGGGGGGGTTACACTTGCGTCCTCCCTTGGTCCATAGTTTCGGAATGAACATTGGAAAACATAACTTGGTTTGGAATATAAATGGGTTTGAATTTCTCGGATGAACTACATAGGCCGCGTTGAGGGTAGTTACTTAGTACGTAGTAGTTACTTCTTTTTTTAAGTAACCTAAGCTTCAAGTAATCAAATGTTCCAAGGTTTTAATGGAAACACAAATTTGATAATACCTAATCCATTATTCTCTATTATAATATCTTTAAATATGGACTTCTTCTATAACATTTTTTATTTCTTTTAGGACTGGGTTTAAACACTAAAATATTCGGACCAAATCATACGA
This sequence comes from Ambrosia artemisiifolia, assembly GCA_032199755.1. Taxonomy (NCBI): domain Eukaryota; kingdom Viridiplantae; phylum Streptophyta; class Magnoliopsida; order Asterales; family Asteraceae; genus Ambrosia; species Ambrosia artemisiifolia. The sequence goes on from CM063527.1 coordinate 25,301,194, forward strand.
TTGTATAAAAACCATTAAATAAGATCATGTATAAATCTTTATAAACTGATAAGAATAATATAAAGTGGAACGTATTTCAATGGTGGTTGCTAATTTATCGTGTGCTCTCTTTTGCTGCCTAGTTGGTGCTATCAATAAAAATGATTAACATTAGTAAGCCCCAGCTCTGTAAACTAAGCAAACCTATTTCTTCGGGCACTACAATAGGATGTGGATCCTCAACATAGCACATTGAAACAATTGCCTTTACATTGGTGTAATTTGCATTAAACACTTTTAATATGAAATTTAAAGCGTATAAATTGATACTAGAGCGTTCCAAATGCTCGTAGCTTGCGGATCACTCGAAGCTCGCACGGAAAAAGCTAGAAAAAAACTCGGCTTGTAAAAAAGTCGATTGTAAACGACCCGGCTCGGTTTGTGAGCTCGCATTCTGACTTGAATTATTTCACTTTCTTTTTTTTAATTTAATTCTTATATATTTTTTCTCCATTGACAAAAAGGGTAAATTACATAAGGATGTTAGGTAGGCGGGCAACAAGCTACGCCGCCACCCCTTTTTGAATAGAAAATCCCTATCTGCTAAAACCAAAACCCCGTCCTTGGGGGTGGAAAAGTTGTTATGCACTACTCGCTGAACCCGAGCCAAAAACCGCACCGCCTCCGGTGCCAAGGAACCGAACGTGTCGAAGGCCAAGGGAACGAAAACATGCTGATTATCCTCACATGCTTTAGCATGCTTTTCCACTTTCTTGGATTCAGCTCTCATGACCGCTTGCACGGCCACAAACCCACTATCCCGAAGCCCAGCAAGGGAGGACATCCCAGTAAGATCAACACACGCATGTTTCCCACCTTCCCAACCGAAAACTAAGACGTCCGATGGGCGCAAGGTGGACCTCCCCTCCGCGAGGTCTATGAGAAAATTAACTGGCGCCTCTTTTCTTGCAGAGATCCCCGCTCTTCTAAGGATGTCCGCCAAAGCATCCCGGACAAAATCGTGCCGATATTTGAACCCCGGCAATTCCTTACAATGTAACGCATGTTCCCCATACTTATCAAGGCATGCTTTGCGGCAGACCGGACATTTTTCATCATCGGGGAAAATGGGTATCATCAGCCGGTATTTAAGGATTGCCCTGTACTCTACTGCCGACATCCGTTGCCCCAAGCCTTCGATAGGTAACACGGTAAGGAAGTCCTGAGCGTGAGGATTTTGTAGGCATTCCAAGACAGCCTTCTGACGAACGGACAGACGGAAATCCTCCTCCAAGCTTTGTGCGATTCGGTCATAAAGAGCATTCGCCAGAGTTTTCAGTTTCGTATACTAAATTTTATTTAAATGTTATATATAGCGTGTACTTTTATTTTATTTCTTGTATTTATGTTATTAATATTTGTAAAAAACATATAAAAAATAAACAAAATTTAAGGAGTCGGCTCGAACATTTTTGGAGCCGAGCTAGAGTTTGACATTTTAGCTTGAAAAATAAACGAACCGAGCCGAGCTGGCTGCTTTAAGTTCGAGCTCGATTTCGATCTCAACCTGACTTGGATCCATTATATGCCACTCATTAATGGCAAAATGATGGAACCAAACCGAAGGAAGTTGTTTGTCAAACACATATATAGTTCCCTCCTCTTCTAAAGCCTTCTAGTATTCTTTACCTTTAATTCATTTTATAAACATTTTAACTCATGGTAAAACTCTTATTTAATCTAATTTAGAGCCAATGTATATTATAACTTTTAATGATTTAAGCCATTGTAGGGTTATAGCTAATCTCTTTTTATATGATTTGGTTATGATATTAGTTATACGAAACCCCTGACTAATTCATTGCATAATAAACATTTATCATTGTGTATGGTTATTGCTAATCTCTTTCGATCTTTCTAATTTGGAGTTCAACAAAAGTTGAAAATGTCTTATAAGGATTTATTTTATGACTTCTTCGTGATTGTACTTCTTCCACAAACTTGTGTTTACTGGTAGTGCGAGATACGTTTATTATTTTATACGACGTATTATTTTTATATTATGTAAACAAATAATTGGTATTAGATAGAATTATAAAAATAACAGATTCGCTTAACCTCGCGAGTCGGCTAGAGCTCAATAAATGAAGCACATTATGCTCATACTCGTTAGCCACACAAGTTAATTTTTGCTCCGACTCGGGCTTGAGCACGTTTAAACTCGACACGAGCAACTCGCGTCATTTACACCCTAGATTTGATTATGATACAAGTTAAACGAAACCTGTGGAACATTTAAATGGATAATAAGTATTCAAAGCTCTAGCAAAATTATTCTTAATATAAAAATGATTAGATAAACGAAATGTATCATCACACTGCCTGCTATCTTTTTTCAATTAAGATTACAGCAAGTTATATTTTATCATGGCTGAATAAATCTTTGATGATGTATTTGTAGACTTCTTCGTCGTTTTACTTTTTCCAGAAACTTATATTTTATCATGGCTGAACAACACATGATGCCTTTATTTTAATCCTACATTGTTACTATAAATACACTACCAAGTTGCATCCTTTTGTTTCATAAATTTCTTTAGCTACCTAAGTAAATCCTATAAAATAAGTTTTACGCCTCTAGCTAATGATGTCTCGTTTTCTTATACTCGGTCTCTTGTTGGCAACATGTTTGATTGCTTTTGCTTCCGACCCTAGTCCTCTCCAAGACTTCTGTGTGGCTGACCTAAAGAGCCCAGGTAGAAGATTATCAATGCTTATGGTTTTTGTGACATGCAATGTATATTAGTAGGTTTCTATAACAAATTTTCTATGTTTGTTTATTCATGCAGTATTTGTGAATGGTGTGGTTTGCAAAGATCCAAAGCTTGTCAATGCAGACGACTTTCTCTTTCAGGGGCTTAATGTAATGGGAAATACGTCGAATGACGTGGGCTCTAATGTTACTACAGTCACAGTTGATGAGTTACCCGGGATCAACACTTTGGGCATTTCCTTGGCTCGTATTGATTTTGCTCCAGATGGTATTAATCCTCCACACACACACCCTCGAGCCACTGAAGTCTTGACTGTCATTGAAGGCAAGCTTCTGGTTGGTTTTGTCACATCTAACCCTGAAAACCGCCTCATCACAAAAGAACTTGAGAAGGGTGATGTGTTCGTGTTTCCTCAAGGTCTAATTCACTTCCAGCAGAACATCGGACATGGATATGCTGTTGCTATAGCGGGTTTGAGCAGTCAAAAGCCAGGCGCCATTACAATTGCTAATGCTGTTTTCGGATCAAAACCTGACATCCCTGGGGATATTCTTGCAAAGGCCTTTCAAGTTGATATCAATGTGGTTTACCAAATTCAATCAAAATTCTGAACTCTGATGTGACCGACTATATATGTTGAGTTCTTAAACTCGTTATATTCCCTTTAGTAATAATGTTCTGTTTTCACTCGTTATATGTAAAATGAATAAGATGATTGTTGTCTAGATCGTGTTATATAAATTTTTTTTCTTATATTAATAATAATAATAAATATAAAAAGCTTCCCTCCTGTACGCCTCATCGTCCGCGTCGTTAGACGTGGCCTAATGACATAAAAAGGGTAGCTGCCGTTGACGGGTAGGAGGTGAGCAATTTTTGGTTGCTCCCCTTCAAACTCCTTTGTTCTTGCGGGGCGTGGTTTAGGCCCGTGTTATTTTCACCCAACTCGACTCAAGTAGGGGTTTCTTATTTTTCTTGCTTGTTTTTGGGCTCGGTGTTTGCGTGCATATGGCTCCTAATAAAAAGGATCGGAATGTTAAACAAGGAGGTTTTGGCCCGGGCTCTAGTAGTGGTTTGAGAACATGCCCCTTTAAGCATCTCCATGAATGTAAAGATGGTAAGTCGGGGTCTTCAGGATTTCTACGCCTTCTAGAGCACATGCAGAATTTGCATTTCAAGACAGAAAAAAGGAGGGTGTCTTTGCAAGATGCAGTCTCCCAAGACTTGGACCTTTTTATGGATGTTGACGGCGCCCTTAGGGACGGGGCTAAATAGCTATGTGGGAAGTGTTGGGCTGTGAAGGCCTTGGGCCTGGTTTGGGTAGAGGCCCGTTTTGGTTTCTTGCTCCCAAAGTTAGAAACCCTAATTATGTTTTGTATAAACCTAGTCATTGTAATTGTAATTGTGTGCCTTGAGCTTAATGAAATAACCTAGTTGCAGCCCGTGGACGTAGGTCCCCCACTGGGACCGAACCACGTAAAATTCTTGTGTCGTGTGTGTATTATTTTCTGTTCATCGCGTGATAATCGTATGTGCCGTTTGTGTGTTTGATTCCGCTGCGCCGACTGATACCTAACAAGTGGTATCAGAGCTTTGGCTCGTTGAACACACAGTGTTTTGCACTGATATACGATTCACAAAAAGTTATATTCAACTACGTGTTCGAGATCAGAAGTCGGTTAGGGTTTTGGTGGTTGGCAAATCTGTCGTTAAAACCCCTGACATTGCCGAAGAATATCTGTCCGAGATAGCCGCGGCTCAAAGAAGATGTTAGAAAGTGTTGTTTGCTTTGATATTGCTCTAGCCGTCAATTGCAGAAAGCGATTTCATGTGGAGCTTTGCGATTACCAAGAAACAAATGAAAAAGGTTTTTTAAGTGTTTTTTGGATTCTTTGTTTTGGTGGTGCACCGTCAAAGAAAAAGAATGAAAGAAATTCACTTTTGTTTCTTGAGGTGTGGTGCTCGAGAACTTTCTTTTGAGCAACAATTTATTATTTGTTGTTAGTGGAAAAAAAAAAGGTAAGTACCAATTGATTTAATCCTTGAGCCGTATGTTTAGTTTGTTGAATTCGATTGGAGCCACTGACTATGTATATTGAGTCATTGATCGAGTTTGGGTTGCGGGCTAAGTAGGATTTGTTTTTTTTAGAGTTCGGTTTTTTTGACATTTATCAACCGTGATTATTATTATTTTTAGACCGTCTTTTGTGAATTCAGCATTCGGGTGTTTTGGTTTGTCTACAAAAGTTGTAGAAGCAAATCGATTTGATTGACAATGTTCAGTAGAACAATCGTCAAGTTCAGGCTCGTGCCATTGCTGTGTTTGTTCACTGTTTCCGATTTGTTCTCGTTTGTTATTGTTATAACTGAAGACGGGATGGTAATATTCGGAATGTTAGACGGTTTTGGGTGTCGGTTGATTGCTTTGTCAAGAGAACTTTGATATGGTACTGTGGATTGGTAAAACCTGGAGAAAATGAAACCAGCGGTTTGGAATATATTGGAAAATGAAAGTAATTGGGATGGTTACTCTTGTTTAACGAGGATGTTGCTTTCAGTATCATGGAGACCACGGTTTGTGGCATGATGAGGGCTCTGTCAAGCATGTATGAGAATTCATCTGGTGTTTTAAGTATTCCTGCTCGGGCGTGCTGGTGACGACATAAGTGAAAAAAAATAGTTAGTATCAAGTCATGTGAACTATTGCTAGTTGGATGATCTTTCGGTTAGGGTTTGCATTAACTGGTCGTGTGTACGGTCATAGAACCCTTGGTACCGCTTGCTTTCCATGAAAGCTCGACTGCTGTTATAACCATTTGCCTGTTAGCTGATTTGGAACGGTGATTTTAATTCTTGTTCGGTGGTGATCAGTGGTTTGACATTTGAGGGGATCTTTGTACTGGTACTGGGTGAAGGTTTTCGCTAGGGAAGTACAAGTGGAGGTTCGACTCATGAGTGTCGGTTTGGCATGGGTTGGGATAATAGAGACAGAGGGAGCTAGGCGTAGTTGACTTGTTGGGGCTGCATGGAGGTGTTGACATTTTTTAGAGTCGATGTCATAGATAGGAAATTCTACTTCTGAGAATGTGTCGGAGTTTGATACATTGGACTTAGTGGAAAGTAGTGAGACTCTTGGGTTCGAGATTCTATTTGGCTTCATTTCTTGTTACCTACTTCAATGAAGCATTAGTGAATATATTGTTGAAGACTTTTGAAGTGTGCAGATTGCTGCGCAACCGGAAGAAGAGAACCAACTTCCATGTAGTAAAGTCTTGGCTCGCTGATTCGAGAGTTAAACGAGTCTAGTTTACAGCAAAGGACTCTGGGACTCTAGGTAATCCGCTTGAGCGTATTCGGAGGTCTGAGCATGGACGGGATTTTTGTAACAGTGGGAGCACATGGGGTGTTCTGACACAGTTTGTAAATCGACGTTAGGTTTGGAAGACCAAGGATCCGAATGAAATCTCTCCTGGGAGGTTGCTGTTAGTGGAGAGTGTTCTTTCCTCTGGAGTCTCTAGAGTCGGCGATTTGAGTAAGTAGGAGCTGGTTGAGATTGAGGATGAGTTATTGGCTGGTTTTGCCATGACTGGGTCTGCGATGACCGTATTGAAGTTGTTGGGAGTTTCGATGGGCCTTTTCAGGTAACTGATGAGAAAGGCCGCTGCAACTAGGTTGATTGGTATTTGAAATCTTAGCTTGTTCTTGGAGAACTGGAGGCTTGGATAACTTTCATCGTTAAAGTTTTAGATTGTTCTTGGAACTGGAGGTTAAGAGGATTTCTGTTATTGAAGATTACTGGAGTTACTAGATGACTTGGTTGATTATTTCTTGGAGGCATGCTGAAGTATTCGCAAGGCCTTCAAGTGGGAGATTGTTGGGCTGTGAAGGCCTTGGGCCTGGTTTGGGTAGAGGCCCGTTTTGGTTTCTTGCTCCCAAAGTTAGAAACCCTAATTATGTTTTATATAAACCTAGTCATTGTAATTGTAATTGTGTGCCTTGAGCTTAATGAAATAACCTAGTTGCAGCCCGTGGACGTAGGTCCCCCACTGGGACCGAACCACGTAAAATTCTTGTGTCGTGTGTGTATTATTTTCTGTTCATCGCGTGATAATCGTATGTGCCGTTTGTGTGTTTGATTCCGCTGCGCCGACTGATACCTAACAGGAAGTGCATGGTGATGCATGCTCTCAGCAAAAGGTGCATTCACAGTGCGGATGATGTCCTCTCCTTCGTTGTGGCTACTGGAGATGTGGAAGATTTCATTGTTGAGATCCAGAAACCTCGTCTTGTCACTATGGACACGGAACCTGGTCCTTCAGGAGGTGTGGTTGGGGATATATCCCTCTTAGAAAAGGTTTTCTCACTGCCCATTCAAACTGTCAAGAGCATCCCCCAAGCTGTCGATTGGCGTTTGTCCAGGCCTTGACAGGTGCCTTACGCAAAGTGGTGGCTTCACCAGGCTCCGTAGAAAGTTGGGTCAAACTACTTTTATTGCCGCGGTGTACCCTGCGGGTGGTCAAACCGTCCACTAGGCAGGAGCGTGGGAATAGGAAATCATAGCAGTGTAGTTGCATCCTGCAATCGTTTTCTTTGTGGAAAGACGGTTCTGGGTTTGCAGATTTGGTTCCATCTCTCTTCGATTGTGTTGGGGATGTTTCTTTTACCAAGCAGGAAGCAGGGGGAAGTGAGTCTACTGAAAAGAGCCCCAATGTCAAACAGTGCCTCCGGAAAGTAAGGGACGGTCATTTCACAGCTGTTGTCAAGGTATTGTGTTCTAGTGGGGTTGCTCTTTTTGGGGATTCTACCATGAAAGCCCTCATTAATAAACATCCGGTGTTGCCTCCTCCGTCCTTGCCCTCTAACTCTAACATCATGCCTGCGCTTATTGTGGATGAGGACTGTGTGCTTCGATGCCTCTGATCTTTCCCTAAAGGGACTTCTTGCGGGAGGGATGGTTTGAGGGCCCAGCATCTATTGGACGCCCTTAGCGGAGTGGGGTCTGTGGCTTCCATGGGTTTGCTCTCAGCTATTACTGAAGTCGTCAATTTATGGCTAGGGGGTTGTGTCCCAGGGTACTTGCTGAATTTATTGCTTCAGCCCCTCTTACCCCTCTTTTGAAACCTGATAACGGGATCCGACCCATTGCAATAGGGGCCATTTGGCGCAGACTGGTTTCTAAAGTGGTTATAAGGAAGGTTGGTAAGGAAATGGCTAAGTATCTGGGGGACTTCCAATTTGGAGTAGGGACTCCTAATGGGGCAGAGGCGGTGCTCCACAGTGCGAACATGTTCCTTAACTCATTCCATGAAGACGGTTCTTTGGCTATGCTCACTGTGATTTTTCAAACGCGTTCAACATGATCGACCGCACTGCCCTTCTTCAAGAACTTCTTCAGCATTGCCCGTCTATCTATTTGTGGGTACAGTTCTTATATGCCCAGCCAGCTAGGTTGTATGTTGGTAATGATTGTATAGGGGCTACTACGGGGGTTCAGCAGGGGGACCCTTTGGGTCCCCTCCTTTTCGCCTTGGCATTACACCCTATGGTTCTCCGGGTGCAAGAAAATTGTAACCTCCCGTTTCATGCATGGTACCTTGATGATGGGACGATTATTGGTGATGCCAACGATGTTGCAAATGCCTTAGACATCATCAGGAATGAGGGGCCATCCGTGGGGCTTCAACTAAATATTAAGAAAACTGAGGTTTTTTGGCCGTCTTGTAATGGGGGGAAACTTAGGAAAAGACTTTTCCCCAGTGGGATTGGTAGGCCAGAAAAGGGGGTGAAACTCCTTGGAGGGGCTGTTAGTCGGGACTCTTACTTTATACGGGAATTGGTAGGGCGAAGAGCCTTGCGCGCGGTTGATCTTATGAAACTTTTGCCATGCCTTAGGGATCCACAAAGTGAACTCCTCTTGCTCAGATCTTGTATCGGGATCGCTACGTTGCTTTTTGGTTTGTGAACCTGCCAACCCGCCATGATGGATGAAGCGGTATCATGTTTTGACAAGGGTCTGCGGGGGGCCATCGAAGACATAGTGGTATGTGGGGGTCCGTTCTTTGGTGACCTACAGTGGAGACTGGCATCTTTGCCGATGCGTTTGGGACCTCTAAGACCACATCTTAAGGAATAGCGGGGTTGTCGACATGGACTTGGACTACTTACAGGCCCTCGAAAGGATAAATGACTATCTCCCAGGTTTTGATATGGACGGTTTTTCTAACAAGGACACCCCCCCCCCCCCAAAGCCTCAGAAAACTTTGGCGAATGCCCTTTTGGCAAAATCGCACAAAGCCTGGGTGAATCTTTTGATCTGTCCCCCCGCCAAAAGGCAGTTATTGAATGCTTGCAAAGCCCCCATGCCCAAGATTTCCTGAATGTTATCCCAATCGAAGGTTTCGGCCAAACAATGTCTGGGGTTGAATACAGGGCAATTCTTAAATATCGTTTGGTGATCCCCATGTACCATGAAGATGAAGTCTGTCCGATTTGCCGAAAGGCATGCTTGGACAAATACGGGGAACACGCGGTTCACTGTAAGGAGTTGCGTGGCTTCAAATATAGGCATGACTGGGTCCGGGACGTTCTTTGGGACATTTTAAGAAGGGCTGGAATCTCAGCTAAGAAAGAGGCTCCTGTGAATTTCCTCTCAGACCCCACAGAAGGGAGATCCACCCTACGTCCAGCAGACCTTCTTGTCTTTGGGTGGGCCGGGGGGAAACACGCTTATGTCGATCTAACAGGTGTATCTCCCCTTGTTGGTTTGAGGGATACTGGTTTTGTAGCAGGGCAAGCGGTGCGGAAAGCAGAGGCGAAGAAAGTTGAGAAGCATGCTAAAGCTTGTGAGGAGAACCAACACGTTTTCGTACCCCTGGCATTTGATACCTTTGGCTCCTTGGCTCCGGAAGCCATCCGTTTCCTGACCAGAGTCCAACGGGTTATCCATAGCAGTGTCTCGACTTTGGGGGGGGGGGGGGGGGCAGGGGTTCGTTTTTAGTAGGCTAGGGTTTGCCGTCCAGAAAGGGGTGGCGGCGCAGCTTGTTGCCCGCTTACCCGCTATCTTGATGTAATTTTTCGCGACTTGAATGAAATGAAGAGGGAAGGGCTTAAAAAAAAAAAAAGTTGCAGGTGGAATAAAACATAATCATGGTACTTCAAGAAAATAGAAAAACAGGAGTTATAACTCGGAATCAGCGATTAAAATGAAGATCAAACAAAGATTAAACACACCGATATTTGATATTTGAATTTACATAAATGGTCAACTCTAATTATAATTAACCACGCTTTTATTAAAGCTAGAAATGGTGTGGACAAATCGATGCCACTATTGGGAAATAACCGGCTGACCTATAGGAATACTTACAATTTACACCCTATATACATATACATGTAATATGATACTTTGACATAAACGTACTTTACAGTACTAGCACTAAGATACTTGTGTTGTATTAATCATAATTAAATAACTAAGTTTATTTTAAACCACCAACACCCCCTTTTAAACTATACATAGTTTTAGCGATGTATTCATCTTTCGTTTACAACATTGCTGATTCATCATCTTCATATCAGGTAAGATTAACCTCCTTCTTGTCCACCTTTGGATTTTCATGTTCGAAGTGTCTATATATGTTCATTATATCTTTATCAATAAAGGTTGCCATCTTTATTTCTTCATATCAGGCCACATCAACTGTGTTCTTGATTTTGAATTCCGACCACAACATTTATGACACGTGCTGGAGTATATATAAATATTAGTCAATTTTAGCTGGTATTTACACAAAATGAAATTTAAACTGTATAATGATTGAACATCTCTATGTTGTTCAACCTGCTACTCTCCGACCGTCACCTCTTCCACAGTTCACATGCCTTCACGGCTCACCACCCCCCACGATTCTCCACCCCACAGTTCACCGTCTCATCTTGTCTCCTCCCATAGTTCACCACCTCAAGGTATTGTTTTTTTTTTTTCAATTTGTTTTCGTGTTGTTTAATTTATTAGTTCGTTTTGTCCCTAACTAGTGACTATAATGGTTTATTATGCTGTTTCGGTCTTTATTTAGTATGCATTTGTGTATAGTGGCATTTCTATAATTACATAGACTAGGGAGACTAAGCCTTATTCTCCCTAGGCCCAAGAGACTAAGATAGGGGGAGACTGAGAGGAGGTTTAAATACCTTAGTCTTTCCCCATGTTACGGGGGACTCTCATTTGTGCAGGTGTGTCTAGTGTGTGTTCTAGAGAGAGTACATATTATTGTTCAAACCTTGCTTTGCGTAAGCCTTAATTGAATCTGCGTGATTTTGGTTGTATTCGTGTGTTTATGTCTTGATTATATCATTTAGAGTATCATCCGTACTTTATATTATTGTTTCCACCTTAACAATAGAGAAAACCATGTGAATCCTTTTCTTGTTCGACAAGAAATGATCCTACAAGTGATATAAGAGCATTCTAGACTCTATTCACTAATTTTTGGATAAAAATGGGATATATAAACTTTTTTATCATTTTTTGACTTGATGGATAAATTTTCATGTTCCAGAACTATTTTTGAGTGTGTAAACGAATCCAGAACGTGTTTTCTAGTCAGTTTGATATAAAAGTTTGCTAAAACTGGGCACAGATTAAGTTTTCGGGTTTAAAAGCTTGATTTGCGTCAAAAACGCATTGTTGATCTTCGTTGTTCCCCATGTAAGAGTCTTTCTTTAGTTTAATCGGACTGTATCGGGTTCTTCGTTCTTCCCCATAGTAGTCCGTGTAAGAGTTCATCAGTTTAAACCATAATCGGTTCTTCAAGTCTTAGTCAGATTTTATCTCATTTGGTAAACTACCTTAGTCGTTTCATAACTTAATTGGTTCATGCAATTTAGGTTAAGCTCAATTGGACCACATTCTTAAACGTTCCTCCACCAGTCAATGCATTATCTTAATCGGTGGACTGTCACAAACGATTCAAAACTTAGACGGTGCGTAGACTTAATCGGACAGTTTGACTTTAATCGGTTAAGGTTACCTTATATGGTTCAAAATCAGTTTAATCGGTTCAAGTTCACTTAATCGGACCTTTCATAACACGTTCATCTTAAACGGTACTCTTAACCGAAGATCACTTTAATCGGTCCGTTAACTCACAAGGTTCACTCAAACAAACTACGGTTCAGTCGGCGATTAATAGCTTAATTGGTGGACCATATACTTAATCCGTCTGAATCAGCTTAGTCATCTCTACAAAAAAAAGTTGAGTATTTTCAGTCACTGATACATTTAAATCAGTCACTAATGGTAATAAGCTAGGCACTGATTTGATACCTAGTTGTAGGATCAGATTTAACCAAATCAACATATGATAAACACGAGTATTGATGAATTAGGTGTGGAAACCCTAATTATCATGCAAAATGACATGAACAGTAATCAGAACACAATAGATTCCATGTTCAACACGTTTTCATTAACTTTAACGATGATATAACGATTACAGACTCAAAGTTACGAAAACAACAACTTCTAGAACATACATTGAAAACACACACAAACTACCAGACCAGAATGACCAACTGTTACAATCAAAACAAACTTCCTACTATATATAGACTTCTCGTTCGACCTTACGTGGGTTCGAACCAGTTTCTTCGACCCTTCGTTGTCACGAACCAAAAACTTAACCTTAAAATAATCTGGTTCGACCCTTCTTGATTTGGTTCGACCTCACACTAACCCGAACCAATCACAAAATCTACCAAAACTTCTACTTTAATCTTTGACAATCCGAATGCAACAGACACATATATGAAATATATGCCTACGAACTCCATCTTGTCTGTTGCTCGGATTCTTTGTTCTTTGTATTCTCTATCACAAACTTTAGCTTCTTATTTGCCATCTTCGTTTTCCCAGCTTCAATTTGAATCGGACGCTTCAACTTCATGTCATACTTTCCAAATCTCGGCTTGTAATCACAATATGAGTGTACTTCAAAAGCAAAGCAAAACAAAACTCTACAACTGCTTGGAATCTCCATGGTTGCTCAATGTCTAACGCGTCAAAATATATCGGATTAAAGTGTACCGTCTCGATGTCGGTTCATGAGCACTTCACCAGCCACATTAGATCAAACCCACGTATCTTCTTACACAACTTCTTCTTATCTTCATTATCCAACACAATCAATGCCTCGCCTGCTCCCCAATCATAGTACCAGAACGCGAAGTTCTTGCTGATATCTTGCTCCGTCGGCATGAGGGGAATACGTTTCATACAAACAGGCGGCTTATACTTCAATGTCACAAACGACAGATTGTTCATGGGGTTGATCTTCTTATGTCATGAAATCTGCTGAAGTACACAATACCACGTTCCCACTTAATAACAATACAATTCATCTACGGGAAATACTTCCAACCAATCGCCCTGCCCTTGACCATCTTCTGATGATAAAAATAAAAATCACCTTGAATAGGCGTCAAGGGACGATTGTCACACTCTTCGCGAAGTCTTCTCAAATAATTCAACAACACATCAGACTTTCTATCAACATCAACCTTCTCAACTTCTGTTAACACTTCGTCAATTACTGCTTTACCTTTCTGATTAGCAACAGATTCAGTTTCTTTCAAGATGTGATCTTCAACCACAGGAATACCAGTATTATCCTTTGTATTATAATACTCAGGATATTCCTCGTGTGATATGTCCTCAATCTCCACTTCATCAAAGTCATTCTTGAACGTGTTATCAGAATGCTTCCCAGGTTCAACAATCGGAATGTTTGGAATCTCATTTTTCACCATCAACTCTTCTAATGTCATGCCCGATTGCTGTGCGACACCTTCCAGAATCTCTTTTGCTACTTCAGCATTAACTTCTCCATCTTCTAATTCTTGATTCGCTGTGTATTCTAAGCAGTACTTCATGTCATCATTAACGATTATGTCTCTAAACCTGCCTGTGAGACGTAATGATACATAACCTCTCTTGATCATCTTCTTCAACCTTTCTTTGTCAGCTTCAGACATCTATGAATCATCCTTCTTACTCGATTCAGTTAATTTATCGTCATCTTTCTTTTGTCGCCTCTCATAAGAAAAATCATAAATATTATTGTCGGAATCCCCAGAACTCACCAATCCTTAAGCATCTTTGTTTTGATCATCATTTCTATCATCACCATCAGAATCATTGTCATCATCAGTACCAATATAATCAACCTTTTCCTCATCATCCTCCTCATCATTATCTTCATCATCTAATTCTTCAGCACCTTTTAGTTGAGGCACTTTCTGATATAGACTATCTATAATCTTCTTCAGTTTCACATTCTTTTTCTCAATCGCCACAGTCCTTCTCTCATTATTCACGTTGGTCAACTGAAGCTTTGTATTTTCTAGTTTCAGCTCAGTCACATCCTCTTATAGAATGTCTTGCCTTTATTTTGATTTGGCAATGACTTTCAACATATCCCTTTCATTCAATTTAAGCTTTTTTTTTTCATCTTCATTCTTTGTTGTTGCAGCTTTCTCGATATCAAAAGCTTTCGGTAACTGAGAGATCTGTGTTGCATTAACGTCAACGAGTCATTAGAAATTACAACAATCGGTTATGAAGCTTGTGGTTGTGGTGTTGAGGATGATGTTGGTTTCTCGAATCTAGAAAGTAAATGCTTCAAGGACTTAGAAACATCTGACTTGTTTTGTTGTGTAGTGGATGCTGATGGTTTCTTCTTTACTATCTCAATCTCCTTTTCAACTCGCTCTTTCTTCTTGGCTGGTGTAACTGGTGGTGTAAATGAAGCTGTTGGAATAGTTTTGCCTTTCAAGAGAATCTCCACATCTTTTTGTCTCTTGGATCTCTTGGTTTCTTTCTTTGACATCGTCTTGATTCGCCCACGATTTGTTGACTTTGGTGCAACTAGCAATCCAAGAATATCAATATCTTCTTCCAATATCAAGTCAACATACCCACGTTGTAACTATGTAGCAACTAATTCAACAACTACAAACGGAATAGCAGGCCTTAGGATTCGCTTCCTTATCAGATTCACCATCAATATGAACTCTCTACCTCTTTCGCCTTCTTTGATTTCAAACCCTTCTTTACAATTGATGCTTAACTTTTTCTCCCTTCATCACTGGAACAAGTGGAGAATCAGAATCTGAATCGCTATTATTATGCCTCCACCCATCATGATCAGGCGCATCGAAACCATGATTAATCAAATGACCGAATAACCTCCTAGTCGGTGGTTTTTCCAACTTCCCTTTATACGTCGTCATCTTGTTCAAAGCCACAACATCCATGTGTTCCTGATTCTGAATTAGACTAGGATCTTTCACCAAGTTCGGATACTTGTCGTCGAAAATCATCTGTAGAAATCTCGGATACAAAAGAAATTTATCTGTCTTTGTACCATCAAACAATTCCTTCATGTGATGGAATAACATGTCCGAGATGTTAAATTTCTTGTTGAGGATCGGTGCCACTGCCATGGAGCATGTGGTGTCACGTAGCACGTCGAATCTCCTCGACTAGGGGCAAAGATGTGAATAATAACATGTAGAAGATACTTGAATGCCAGGCAGACGTTGGACTTGAAAAACTGGCAATCAGTAATCTTTCCTAAATACTTCATCCCAAGGAAATATCCTCTCTGTACAGACCATGGCAGTTTGGTGGATCAGTCGCCTTATCATCCAATCTAAGAACTCTACTGGAGTCCTCTTCTCCAACAATCATGATTTTGTCTTAAACTTTGCTATAGATCACGGACTTCCCATCATAAAAATCAAGTTTAGCATTCCTCCATAATTCCTCCTGGTGATCTTTGTATATGGTGTGTGGTTGTGCAATAGCAAAAACTATTCAGGATCTCCTCAATTATTCAACAATCCCTCCAAGTTCCTCATACTTGTCTTCTATTTTACCAATGTATGCACAACAGTTATGCTTCTTCTCAAACTTGAGTTCTTTTACTTCTACCATTTCTTTCTGTACATAATAGAACATATAAACACATAAGTTCGGATTGTAAATAATCAAGATGAAAACATGGTCAATTTTCCCATTTGGTTAGACCTTTCGAGGGTCCTAACCAAATTTCAAAGGCACGAATGAACTTGTTAAAGATTCGTTCGACCTTAGAAAATTTCATTTTAATCATTGAAACTTGTTGTACTATGATCTAAAACTATCGATAATCCATAATTAAGAATCCGTTTTTTTTAAAAACACCTTAATCGATTGTTTTCAAACAAAATTAGGGAACATATCAATCGAATATATAATTACACAAGATAAATCCCTAATTTTGGTTCCTTCTCCCTCTAAAACAATCGACTAAGTGATTAGAATCAACAAATCATGTTTAGGTTCAATTAGAAAAGTCCAATCAATCTAGTTAGGGTTCGGCGTATAAAAGCCCAATTTCCCAAATGATTAACGGTCAAAAACCTGTAAAAATCCACCCTCAACCTGTCACGACGTAGAACAAGTTTATCAAGTCTAAAATCAAAGAGGAAAAGCTTGGGGTTAGAGAGAATTATCAAAGTAATTGTGATAGTCGAATGAAATGATAGGGTCGAATGGGACTGAAGTCTTTATATAATAGTTTTGGTTTGACCTTTTATGAGGTCGAATGAAGTTCAAAGATTTTGGTTCGGGCTAATGAAAGCACAAATCAAAATCCCTAGGTTCGAATGAAATTTTTCAATGGAACCCATTTTCATTCGACCTTCCAAAAAGCACAAATCAAACACAAAATTTCCATTCGACCTAACGAAAGGGCGAAAGGAAATTTTGGAAAACTGATTCTCAAAAATGTTGATTTTAAATATACAAAACTCAGATTGGTATGTCAAACTTCCAGAAATGATTGTGACAACCGTCACCCTCATATTTCTCCAAGTTGCCAATTCTAGTCCTTTTACTTTTTATTGTTTAGTTGTGCTTCTTTTGATCATTTCATTTTTTAGTTGGAAACGCCTACATACGAACATTGGAACGTTGTTGTTTGGCATTTACAATTCTTTTGTTTCATCGTAAAGTTTAAACGTTTAAAGTTTATTTAAAAGTTTTGGGCAATATAAATTTTTTATGCTAAAACTTATAAATTTATTAGTTTGTTTGATAAAAAGTTTAAAAAAATAAGATTTAAAAAGTTTTAAAACTATTAAAGTTAACTTGGTTAGGAGTTTTAAAAAGGAAAAACTAACCTAATTACAAAGTGAGGGACTAGACCTGTCAAGTTTTCAAAGTTTTAAAACCAAACCTTCCCTCCCTCTCCTTCTGTTTTTCCGATCAGATTCCGTTCACCGGAGTTAAATTCCAGCGACAATTTATATCGAGTATTAATACGTTTTAATGATTTTAATCGAATTCTATAAGTCTCTCCTCAAGTTTCCAATGTTTTCCCATCTTAATATCAGTCTTAAACACGTATTTAAGTGAGTTTAATCACAAATTAAAGTGTAACCGACCGGAAATCTTTATGTCTCATTTAAGTCCGTTTTTTTAGCGAACATATAAATCGTTTGTTCCATTTGGTTTCTGCACCTCTGAGCATCACAAACCCAGATTAAAAACATCTTAATCGCATCCAAAAAGCTCTGTAATCGGCTCATTAGTTTCCGGCTCTGTTTCTTCATTTTCGATCCCCAAAGCGTGTTTGTAAGTATCATTTTTCATTGTCGTTTTGTTAATTATACATCACTTCTTGAAAGCCCTCTATTTCTAAACGTTTATCATGTGATAATCGGGTTTATTGATTTAGGTTCTAGGGTTAGGGTTTAGGTTAAGATTGGGGAAGAAGATGAATAAGAGGTTAAAATATAATAAAAATTCTTTTGAGATAATTCAACAAAGTTGCTAGTTAGTGTAGTGGTTTGTGCATGATGGTTGCCTAGAATCCACTCGGGTTCTAGTCCTTCTCGATGCAGATCTGTGTTGTTTTTTGTTATGTCTTTTCAATTTTCACGTCTTATTTTTTTTAAGTATATATAATATATATAATTGGAAATATTCATAATAAATTCATTTTTAATCTAACAATTATGAAAATTTAGGTGTAGACTCTTGACACCTCATAGAAAATTATTATATTTTTATTTTCTGGAAAATATTTTATTTCGTAATTTTTATCAATTTAATTTTTTTTAATCATATTTAATTGATTAAAAATTCATAATTAATGATTTTTATCTCAAAGTTTTTGATAAATTATTTCTAAACATCAAGAACTAAAATAAAAATTATTGGTTCAGAAAACATTAAATTTTATTGATTTTCCTATTTTTAATCATTTAAACATGATTAAATTCATTAAATCAGTTTTAAATGCAAATAAATTGAGAAAATTATTTTCATTGATTTACATCAGAAAGCATTCATTTTCTATAAAAATAATATTTTTTTGATCATGTCTTGTATTTTTAGTCTTATTTATGTTTAACTAGACATAATTAATCATTTATTTATACTATTTAACATATGTTTTATAAAATTCTTTTCCCCAAATTCCCCAAATAGACCTAGCAAACCCTAATGCCTTAGACCCTAGATACTTTAGACTCTTAGATTTTTCCTCATTAGTATTCATATACATTATAGGTTGAATTCATCGGAATTCCCATTACTTAACTCACGACCGCTTAAGTTGGATTTAACGCACTTAGCAAAACTGTGAGTATATCTTTCCCCTTTTTCATGTTTTACTATTTTGGGGCTACTCATGTACATTATTATCAAATGTTATTCTTATACTTTATGCAATTCTCATGTGTGTTTGCTTTACGTGAATTTGTGTGTATGCTTAGTCATAATCATTAACCGTTCTGCGGCCTAGCATTTCAATGAATAGTACTATGGTATACCCCCTTGAGACTCTGTTGAGAGAATCTTGGTCATTGTCTTGTGAATTCATTATTCAGTTGGTTATTCATGTGTTAGTCATTATTCATCAAGGCTTGGTTTTGACTGATACTACTTATTACATATTTGCAAACGGTATACAACACATGAATTGCTAAACACTTTTTCCACTATATGTATTCAAACAGGGTATGCTCACCAATACATTTTTGTATTGACAAAATTATTTTCGTACATGTTTCAGGTTGTTTGAGATGCATTCTTTAAGCTTTCGGATTCATACTTAGATTTTGGATTCATTGTATTTCAGTTTAGTGATATTTAGAATCATTGTAATTCAATCCAATGTAAAAAAACCATGTAATCAATATATCAATAATTACACTTTTAGTCCATGAGCTATTGAACAATCGTCACTACGTGACACCTCGATGTTTCCGCCATCGGCGGGGTGTTACAGATTGGTATCAGAGCCGTGGTTATAGGGAATTAGGTTATTAGAATGCCTTTAGCCTAGTCTATAACTAAGATGTCTTATATGTTTATCTTTCTCTTTATCTTTATACTTTCTTTCGAGATTTTTTCGCTATGATTCTTTCTCGTTATTCTTTACCATACTTTGCTTGAAGAAGCAGACACTTGTATTTCACAAATGAAACAAGATCACCAAGTCGGGAGTGATATCCACACCTTGGTGATTAGTTTCACTCTTCTATATATTTTACATCTTTGGGATAAATATCTTTAAGATAGGAGTGATAACCACACCTCAAAGAATTATTCCTTCAAAAGAAACTTAACTACTGAGCTGGGAGTGATATCCTTATCTTAGTGACTAGTTTCACTCTGTCATATTTTTGCTTTTGAAATAAAACTTTGAGCTAGGAGTGAAATCCATACCTTAAGGAGTATTTCTACATCTCGTTTTAAAGTCTCGCTAAAAGTTTTGAAATTTACAAGTGACGGGGTGCGTGCAATCGGGAAGGATGACCATTTACTCATAGGTAGTACACTCCCCACAAAGTCACTAATAATATTTCAATTTCTTTGGCTAGTCACCAGTTTCATTAGAAATATTTTCAGTATCACATTTCATTTTTGGTGTATTTTTATCATTTGCTGTTTGAAACTCTTATCATAATTTTCTATAATAAAGTTATTATCTCTTTTGAGTTTTTCCCTATTAATAGCTATCGCTATTAGTGCATTTTTCCGTTTCCCGTTATTGTTTCTCAAGTTTTGTTTAACATTTGGATTTTAAGTTCCATCTCTTATTGTTTTATATACTCATTGATCATTCGCTTTTCATCATCATTACTAACACTTCTATGCGCTATTTTACCGCACTAAAACTTACACTATTTCATTTATGGTTCGTGTTTTTCATATAGCATCATTTCTCTTGTTCAAAAACATTTTCATATGACTCAAATTTTTAAGCTTATTGTTTAACTTTGATCACATCTTGATTCTTGAACGTTTCACAGTTAAACACGAATGTGGTTTCAAACTTATTAATCATCTTGTTATTATCATCATCTTTACTCGATCGCTGTCACAGTATATCTCTAAACTATTCCCTTGTGTCTCTACAATATATACAACATCATAAATGCCTATCTGTCCAACACACACCAGTACACTACTCTCTAAAGCGGTTACCTTAGCAACTTACCCTATGTTGTCATCTCATAAAAGCAAAAACCCAAGTACCCAGTCTTGGAGAAACCTATTCATCAGATTAGCACATCCTATACATACCTTGTGTCTTGAAATATTTAGCACGTTATGAGTCCAAAGAAATGCCTTAACGACTCTTACAAAAAAACGGGTTCTTCAACGTATAAGATTTGGTAAAACTTTCAAGGTTTCAGGTAACATTTGATTTTTCGCAAACATTTCATAAAAATTGGAAAATTTCCAACCTTAATGAGATTTACTTATAAGTTAAAGAAAAATTTAAAATCCTATTTTTCCAAAATTAGTCAAGGCATTTGGGATCATTCACAACCTTATACCTGTTTTGCCCACACCTTTCAAACATTATAAAGGAGAATAAACCCAAACCAAACTAGACTCTCCGTTTCCTTCAAACAACTCACAAACTTATACCAATTCATCAAAATACTGAGCTGATTCACTCAATCAACGCAACACGAGAAATTTGTGCGCCATGGAATTTCAACGTTGACTTGGGTTTTTGAAGCTAGGTTACCAGCTGACACTTGAAACTCGGAACTTATACGTTATTCGCAACACTTACCATCTCCCTTGCTGTGACACAATCATTCCTTTAAAACTTAAAGTCTATTTTCAGAAATGTTATGTTATAAGCATTTCACATCCGCGTTATTTCGAAACCTCGGACTTTTTAGTATTTGGGAGCCTCTTCGTGTCATATACGTTGGTTATTCTTATCCATGTCTTATTTTTTTAAAAAAATAGTGGTCTCTAGAAAGCACATTTGGTTTATACTTCATGAAATTCTTTTCCTTTTGCGTTTTATAACTAGTTTTGCATATTTACAAGTCAAGTGTTAAACATTTTATTTTCATATACAAATCCAATGCATGTTTTCGAGAAAAAGAAAATGAGGAAACTTGTGATTAATAGTATGCCTTATAACGATTTTCAACTCGACTTCTCGTAGACACATGAAAATGTGTACTTGCGAAGTCCCTTTATACGAACTTGTTTTTATTCTAAAAACATTCTCCAATCTTTAAAAAGTTATTTTCATGTTGCATTACTGTTATTCTTTCAACCATATCGCAAAGTTCGGGTAATCTATGTTTTATAAACGAAAATTTATCTTTTATACTTGTACTCTCTCAGTCGCAAAACTTTTGGTCTAATAAAATATTGGACATATCCTTATTGGAATGTTGCTAAATGTCTTTTATCATATAGTGCATATATGCAAAACTACTAAATTTAAACCCTCATGCCATTAGACTATACGTCTGTTCTGCGCACTCCCATTTGAAGCAAATTTCATTATTTTATTCTTATATCATTTTATTTATAGTTATGTTCCCGCATCATCTTATTTATTGTTATTCTCGTGTTATCCTTTTATTAGCGGTTATTTTTACACGTTAATTGTGGTTATTCTTGCATGATTTATTAGCAGTTATTCTTACATCACTAATTTTGAGCATTTATGCAACTCATTTACTCTCATTTTGTGCAATTATACGATTTACTCGATTTATGTTATATTATTATTCTTTCAATCGAAATTTATGCTATACTTATATATTTACATGTACGCATATTTCGTATGCATATTTTTCCTGTTTTGAGAAAGACCCTGTTATACTTTCTCATTATTTTGTTCAACACCATGGTCAATGAACATAATTGATAACCCGTATGAGATCTAAGCCAGTGCCCACGTACGACTCGGATCAGAGTATTCCTCTAACCCGAGGGGAA
This sequence comes from Ambrosia artemisiifolia, assembly GCA_032199755.1. Lineage (NCBI taxonomy): Eukaryota > Viridiplantae > Streptophyta > Magnoliopsida > Asterales > Asteraceae > Ambrosia > Ambrosia artemisiifolia. Next base: position 25,323,262 of record CM063527.1, read on the forward strand.
ACGGTGTAATCCTTGGAGTTTATCAATATGGGTGTTTAGAGTCCAACGATGTGAACGGAAATTTACCGGTTAAAGGGTGAACCCGAAAGGGAAGGACCTCTAATCATGTCATGATTGAACATTATTTCATTTCATTGCAGTGTCTATTACCTAACATATTTTGGTTGCACGCATTTGTTTCTTATATCATTTATGTTAGTGTTATGGAAAAGCATAACACCCTAGTGTAAGGTAAATCGGTGATTACGGTCCAGAACGCAATCATGGGTTTACAGGTACATGGGGGTGGTGTGTGTTAGGCTATTGGTAGACAATCAGTACGAGTCCAAAATATTCGTAGTGTGGTGGGTTAGCTGTGGTACACCCTATATATAAACACGAGCAATACCGCGGGAGCGGACTATGAGTCTAACCAAGAACCTATCCCATTATTTTTTTCTATTGCATGTTGGACTATTTATTAGCGTTGGACTCGACTTCTTTAATAGGTCGTTAAGCAATGGTTATTAGTTTCCTTTTCTCTTTAGTTAAGAAAATATTTACACAAGCTTAAATTCGTCTTCCTCGAGTCTTTCTTTGGACCACCCACACTATAAACACAAACCTTGTGTACTCTTACACTCTCGGTTATTTGGATTCTTGTTGCATACCTTAAAAAAGTTATGTCAGAAACTTTTCTAAAGTAGGTGAGACTGCTTCCTCAGTGCCTCTACCCTCACCAGTTACACATTTCCAAAACCTTTCTCATTTAAACTCCCAACTTCCTAACCTTGGGTCAACTATCAAAATTTTGAAACTTTTACTTTGGATATTAGACAACTACTATAATTTTTTTTTCAAAGCATGACTGATGCAATTTAAAAAAAAAAACCTACTTGAGTTTTACAACGCCTTTTGTTTCATAGAAACATCCACTTTAAAGAAATTTCGAGACGAAATTTTCTAAAGTAGGGGAGACTGTGACAACCGTCACCCTCATATTTCTCAGTTTAGTGATATTTAGAATCATTGTAATTCAATCCAATGTAAAAAAACCATGTAATCAATATATCAATAATTACACTTTTATTCCATGAGCTATTGAACAATCGTCACTACATGACACCTCGATGTTTCCGCCATCGGTCGGGGTGTTACAATGATCGTCCTCCAACATCGGTTACCGAAACTAACACAAAAATGTAAAAATTTTGAATTTTCTAAAATTTATGCTAAAACACACCAAAATCTTTTTGAGTTTTGCATATAATAAAGAAAATCAAACAAAAAGCAGTAAGTAAATATATACAGACATTCTTTTTGTGATTTTCCGGTAAGAGGATCATATTAGTTTTCGAGAAATTTAATCACACCGTTGTTCTTTAGCATTGTAACATTAAAGACTTGTGAGACTCGGCAATTGCTGATATTGTCATCCACAGAAGCTCACATGCAGACCGTTATGCAGTGCTTTAAAATGATACGCGTTAGATGTGCTATAACTTACTAGCTTATGGTTCCCACGCACACGGCATACTCCCTTATCAAGGAAATTGCATAAAGCATCATCGTAACACGTGATTATGCCGTTATTATCCGCAATTTACAGCGTATGAGGCACATAGGTGTACACGTCAGAAAATCAATGCTACAGAGTAACATGTGCACTCTACCAGGTTGAGGTTTATATCAATTATGATTTTCATCATAGATATGATACGATGCATTAAATGATCTTTGATCATTGTCATACATTTTAGGTTCCTCATTCGGTAACTTCGGTTTTGGCATGTACGCTCTTTTAAGATATCCTGACTGAATCTAGGTCCGTAAATCAATACGACAAAAGATCAGTGAGGTTACCCAGATAACAAACAATATAACGACCCTAAACCTCTGATTTTAGCACCCCTATCAAACGAGATTATGGTACCAAGACCATATGCCCATGAGGTGTTCAGCCACTAGCAAGTAGTTCGTTATGTTTATATCCCTAAGGCACACATTAATAGGTCTACGAAGCCTACCAAGACATCACACAAAGTCATCACTTGTCAAATTTAAACATTACAATTCTTTAGCATGTGATAAATCCTCATTGATATACTATCATTTCCTCTTTTTCTCTAGGAAATTTGATTTTGGATTTTCTGATTTTTATTGTTTTTCAAAGTTTTCAATGTTTTTGGTTTTTTTGAAATAAGCTCCCCCTAAATTTAATAATATATTTTTGGATTTTTAAATTTTTAAAAACATAAAAACTCAAAAAATTTTGATAAACCGATAAGAATTTCAATCTTGCTTTTTTTAACATTCCAGCTATCTGGACACGTGGCTTCTCCATCTACTTTCTCATACATATGACGTTATGTATGCATATAACCGATCATATACACATACACACGATCGTACACACACACACACTCCATCTCCTTCCTGTCTCCCCCTCTCTGCTGTTACGACCGCCGTTCGCCGCCTCACCGCCACCGTTCCTTTCCATCTCAGTCGTCATTGTCTGTCGCCGATCATACATACACGCACTCCATCTCATTCCTATCTCTCTCTCTCTCTCTCTCTCTGCTGTTACGGCCGCCGTTCGCCGCCACACCTTACCGTCCGTCGTGCGGCGTCAACGCTGCCATCGTGTCGTCGGCGTTTGCAGGCTTCTTTCTTAAGCGGATTTCTATGGTCTAACGTTTTCTCTTCCGAATGTATGTTTTATGATTATTATTGTTATTATTATTATTATTATTGTTATTGTTTGTTGAAACTGTTTGCATGCATTTAGATTGTGTGGATGATTATGATTGTTTATTGTTTTCTTTACGCAAGTAGATCCGGGTTCACGTGGTTGTGCTACGGACATCATGTTTTTTGATGGATCTGAAGTAAGGCTATTGTTTTCTGCTCATTGCTTTTCGTTGTTTATTAGCTTTAGTTTGATGCGGGTTTTCGTATGGTTGATATTAATTTTTGGTTCTTTGTTTACATCTGGTAAGTTTTAGTAAGGTTATATAGGGGATGCAGATGTCATTGTTGTTGATCAAGGTCTGTATGGTGATGTAGGCTGTATATAGTGTAGGCGTTAAATTGATAATTGAGGTTTGTGTGATTATATAGAGTACTAAAGTAGTTGGGTTTGTATTTTTTTTTATCGAGGTTTATGTGTAGGGTATATGTTAGATTGTTAATAGAGTTTATGTATGACGCCGTAACATTTATTTGGCGATAAAGAGTACATATAGGATGTTAGTTACGTTTAGGATGGGGTCTGCATGGTGTTGTGGAGCATTTATAGTGTAAGATTTATGACAGTATTTGATATATTTTTGTAGTTTCAGTCATATGGTTGTTTAAGGGTAAAGCCGTTGTAATTGGTTATATAGAGTAGTATGGTAGTTGGGTTTGTTTTTTTATAGACGTTTACGTCTAGGGTATATATTAGATTGTTAATAGAGGTTTATGTGGTCAGGGGTTAGGATGAAGCCGTCCTTAATAAACATTTATTCGGCGATAAAGAGTACATATAGCATGTTAGGTACGTTTATCATGGGGGTTTGCATGCTGTTGTGGAGTCTTTATAGTATAAGATTTATTAGAATATTTGGTATACTTTTGTGGTTTCAGTCATATGGTTGTTTAAGGGTAAAGCCGTTGTAATTCGGGCAATATCATAAGGCATGGATGAATTAATAGTGTGTGGTATTATCAACAAATATAGGTTTATCGTTCTTGGTATAGGTTTGTGTCGTGATGTCTAATAGGTGCATTATAGGTGTTATTGTTGCATAAGTATTAGCTGTTGCTTGGCTGCTAATGATGTTTGTCCACGACAACTTTAAAGGTAGGTTTGTTTAGAAACATATTTGACAGTTATATGTTTATATTAGAAGGTTTATTAGTGTGTTTGATTACAAATGATGATACTAAAAAACAAATAATGTGTTCGGTATTTGTATTAGGGAGAGCAAAAAATAGGACTTAATGGTTGTGTATTATATGGACGACAATTAGGGAGAGCAGAAGATAGGTGTGCTGCAAAACACATAACGTGGTTAGTAATTGTTTGCTAAAGGCATTAAAAATTGTTGTGTGGTATGTAGACAGGAATTAGGTAAATGATGATACTACAAAACAAATAATGTAGTCAGTATTTGTATTAGGGAGAGCAAAAGATAGGAGTCGATGGTTGTGTAGTTTGTAGACAACGATTATGGAGAGCAAAAGATAGGTGTACTACAAAACAAATAACGTGGTTAGTATTTGTTTGCTAAAGGCATTAATAAATGTTATGTGGTATGTAGACAAGGCTTGGGGAAAGCGAAAGATAGGTGGTTAGTTCACAGTTTGATTAACTCGGCTTTAACCGGAGGGCGTTCCATCTCTGGTTTCCACGCCGCAATATTACACTTCAAAGGGACCAACTTGGTCGATTTCATAACAAAAACCTGTTGCGTCTGCACGCTTTCTAGCAGCAGATTCCTTACCTCTTTCATAGTAGGCGCACCATTATTTCCCAAGCTCCACAACCATTTGCCCGCGACCTTAGTAAAATGCCTATGCAAAAATAATGCTCACAGCTCTGCAAATTCGCGGCTGCAAGTCTCTGTCATGGGTTCGACAAAATGATCACGCCTAATGTGCCAAAACTGATCCCTTCTTCCCGATGTTGCTGCTGATGTTTTGCAGACAGCGTGCACGAATGCTGATGTTGATATTGGACCGTTATCGTCACGCTCTAAACAGAAAGTGCAAGCTACACGTCAGCGTTCGGTGCTGATGTTGCTGAGGTTGTTGGGTGCAAAGGGCGTATGGTATACATGCTGCTACGATGGTAGCAGCTGGAATTTTGGTTGTAGCCTACCAACCGGGGGTGTCTGCTTTGGCAGCCTACGCATCCATGTTTTACCACTGGTGTCCCCTCTAAATTTGGAAAGTTAATCAATATAACGCAGATCTGAGCCTACGATATCTGCAGCATCTTCTGTTTTATCCTCAATAGTGGTGATGGCGATGTACCAAATATTCCTTTGGCTTTACGAAATTTTGCAGAGTCAGGTGAGATTCTCAACTTCTAAGACCACGTATCGTAGGCTAAGCTCGCGCGGCGGACGATTGTTTGGTTTTCTTTATACGTTGGATAGAAGGTTAGAGGTATCTACTCGGATGCTAATACGACTGCGATGTGTACCAAGTCATAGAATAATGGCTGACCCTACCTGTAACACATTTCTTGGTTCATCTCCAAGCACTAACAAGTCTTGGAATATAGAGTATGCCGCAGTTCTTGACTCATCTCCAAGTAGTAACAACTCTTGGAATATGATGATGGTCAGTTTAATTATTTTTAAAACATATTTTACATACATAATATTAATAAAATTTTCTAACATTTTTGTTGTTTAGGAAATTTTGCAAGGTGGGGTTCTAATCTCAAGACCTAAAGTTATATATTGTATGCTAAACTCGCGCTACAAATATGCACATAACGAGGAGCTTCATTAGCTGTTTGGAAAGAAATCAATTCCTCGAATTAAAATACATGATGATTATGGAATCTTCTCCAAGCAGTGACAACTCATGAAACACGATGAGCAAGGTAATCATATTTTTTTTAATGATGTAGGTTCATTAGGCAATTTTTTTTTGAATTGTCGCTTCTGCATCAAATGTTTACTATTGAACGTATGTGTTTCACATGGAAAAAAAAGTGCCTACTAAGGAAGTTAAACTATGCTCTTATGTATTCGGATTGTAATCTGCAGCATCTAAAGTAGCTTCTAAAGATGCACGAGTGAAGAAAGATGTGATAGCAACATTGACCCATAATGCAGAGTATAACAAACACACGCTATCATCAGTAAACCATAATGCAGAGTCAAGTGAAGTACCTCTTCCTACCCTATAAAAACAAACCTGGATAAAGCGGAGTAACAACTTCATCCCCCAAAAGCACGTGTCGTAGACTAAGCTCGCCCTATTCTTTAATGTAAACACATTTGTATACTGCATAATATCAATTTTGTAATGTAATGTTGCTGGCTATTAATCGTTGGGTTTTGTGTTGAATGTCATTATACTAATAGTTGTCTTCTTATTTAGATTTTAATTTATATAGTTCACACAATTTTCTAAAACGTTTGACTTTTTTAAACGCTTATCATTCATTGGCCATAAGCATACAAACTCTGTTATATTTGTTCTGAGCATAGGAATTTTTTAACTGCATTCCACACTTCATTAGTTTTTGGTGTTTCCTTCGTTGGGTTTTGATTGTTGAGAAAATGAATATTTGATTTACATAGACAGATTTGTGATGCACGTTTTTTAAAACTCCGTTTCCGCAACGCGAGGGATACACCCTAGTTTGATTTATTCTTCTTGAAGATTTTCTGTCCATTTATAGTAACATTTAACCCAAAAATAACTTTTACTCTACTCTTAGATTTATTATTATTTTTTATTGGAGTATTTTTAAAGACTTCGTTGTCATTTCAACAAAATATATATATATATATATATATATATTTATTTGAGGAATGATTTTTATAATTTAGGGACATCTTATTGAAAAACTATTTTGAAAAAAATTTGGTCAAAAGAAGCTAGTATTTAAATTAGGCCTAAAGGGCACAACTAGAATGCAATTTTCACTTAACTGATTTTAACCAATTATGCACTGCCACATCATTTCACTGAAACACATTTTTGAAGGCAGCATTTAATTGATTCATTTCACTGAAATCTTTATATTTTATTTTTATTTTTAAAGAAACATTAATTAAACATATTATTAAACTAAATAAAATAAAATTACATAATATTCCATAAAATAACATAAGTACATGACATCAAACCATTATTTAAAAACATAAATAAATAGTAGAAACACGGCTATATTATAAAACGTCCTCCCATAGCTCTCCAAACCTCGACTCTCGGGTAGTTATCATTGTGTATGTTTAAGTATTGGTTACGAGTTTCTTCAATCAATTCATCTTCATTTAAAGCCGGATTGTCGTTCATCGCTTTAACGAATAATTGTTGAAATACTGTGCACTTCGACTTTAAAGATGCAAACTTTCCATATATCGCGTCCGTTGAACGATTGTTTTCACCCATTTGTTTATTGAATCTTGTGACAACCGCTTTCCAAAAACTTTGCTTTCACTCGGGTCCTTGCTCTTGAATAGCAATATAGCTATTCACCAAGGCGAGTTCATCCTCCAAGTTCCAGATTGGTGGTCGCACACGGTTTCGTGGGGGCGAGATTGGAGTCGGATTTGGGTATTGGTTTTCCATTTGTGATCAACTTGAAGATGGAAAATTGATAATATTTTGATCAACGGTTTAGTGGGTGAGGGATTGGATTTGTATTTGGTTTTATATTAAATTAGCGGTCAAAAAATTGTTAGCGTTTTATATTAAATTCATTCAAACGGTCAAAAAGGTAATAAAATAAATACTGAAAATCGACCGTTGCAATTATTATTAATGGTTACCAGCTCGTTAACTAGAACTAGCAAATGGTTCACGGGACCCCAACTATCACGGGTGGCGGTAGTGTTACCGTGTTGGTAGTGGAGTACCCGTGCCCAATTCTGGTAGCGCCCCGTCCACCCTTAGTAGAAATGAGATGATGGTCATTAATACATTTGGATTTTCTAGGCCCATATTATGCTCTGTACAAAAAGTTTTGTATTCCTCACTGATCTTAAGTACGGCTTGGCTCTGCCAGGTACATGTCACTAATTAGTTTTTGCTTGAAAGACCCGATGGTTAAGTCCAAGTCAGTGGATTTGATCTGTAGGCCTTTTACAAACAAATTGACCAGGAAATGACCAAAAATCCTAGGCCGAAATCTCATTAGAAATCCAATCCTCAACGTATTGACATATTTGACCAATTTCCATCAAACACTGCAATTTTTGAAGCAACACCACTGCTTACCAACGGCTTCTTTAGGTTGTATATTTCATTTCTATATTTTTTATTTTTCGTTTGGCTGCTTATCAATGAAGTTATGTAGGTGATACTCATTTGTTTTGTAGTGAGATATATAAATATAAACACTTATATGATCTTTTCGAATGAGAAGATATATCATATTTTTTTTATGAATTTTAATGTTACATTTTATGTTCAAAGAGATAAAACATATATGGCTGCAATCTTTATTACGGGCGTATTTCACAACATTTACATCAGTATATCTTTAAGTACTAAAGTTACTGTATTTCCCTGTGAGACATATGAGATTATAGTTATAACTTCAAGTCCTATAGTAGACAGATGTATAGATTTAGGAATAGTTAATTTGTTGGAAATATGGTAGTGAAAATGATTTTTTACTAATTTTCGACTTAAATAAATGTATTTATATATGTGTTATATAAATTATTATTTCCGGGTTTGTGTACTACATTGTGAGAGCATCACAACGAACCAAACCTCGTCCAAAATAAGGCTAATATGAATGAGATATCGAAGCCTGAAAGTTGTAGGTTGTAACAACCAAAGATGAAGAAATAGATTAAGTTTTGTCCCACATAGGTGGGATGACAAAACATAAAGTGGTTTATAACGAGGAGCACTCCTTGCATATTGTTTAGCTTGAGCCAAACACTAGTGAGATCCTAACAGGGGTAGCACCCTTAACTTGCACACGCGCGTGTAGCGTGAGCGATTGGCGCAATTTGGCGATTTGGTGGCACACTTTGTATTTTTGACCTTGTGCGCATGGTCTGGTACATGGCGGAAGGTTGACGTAAACCGTAAGAACGAGTGGCCCGTGGACTTGGCGTCCGCACACGGGTGGTCCAAGGGTGCGCAAGCTGGCTTCCGCGGGTGATGTGTTGTCCGCGTGGACACACTTAGGCATGCAAGATTAGGCAGTGTCATGGTCTACGCATGACGTAATGAATAGTTTCGTTGTCGCATGTTGTGGTCAGCGGCTGTATGAATGATGGGTTCGTCTTCGTGGGGCGCACATCAGCGTCTGGGAGCAGGACTCGTTTACGATTCAGTCAACCAGTCTATGCCAGTTTCAGGTCCTTGGACTTTTTCAACTCATCATGAATAGAACATGAGAGTTACAGCCAACCACTTAAATCCAAATAAAGAAAGATTAAATTCAAGTTTAAATGTCTAATTTATGACAATTAAACTTGCACTACGGTTTCAATTTGAGAGCATAAAAACGAACCTTGGTTCATAATAGATTGAGCTTTTTAGAGATTGAAAAACACTCTCACAAAAATGACTAAACTTTCTCATCAAGATTGAGAGGAGTACTCTCATTCGTCAAGCAACTTCTTTTGTTTTTCATTATTTTCACGAACACCGAATAACCCGGTGTTATCTCTGGCTGAGAGCTATCTCCGGCAGTACATCACTGTTTCGGTTGTTGTACAGTAAGAGGCAGACCATCTAAGAGGAGACGCGGAATATGTTTTAAGGGAAGCGTGTCTAACACATACCTCAACCAAATTGATCAACATTTTGGTTTTCATATTCTTGCAGCAAGCTTTCTAACGAACTGGTTCGGTTGAAGTTTACGAAAGCAATCGACTTGGATCTAGATTCGGTACATGTATTTGTATTTATTTTCATTTACATTTAGTTTTGTAATCGGTATCGTACTATTGTATTTTTTTACAAATAACGAAAGTATTGTTATTATATTTATTTTTATTATTATTTTAATAAAAACTGAACACTATTTCCTACATAGTGTATGGGTTTAAAGTCGGATAAATATAGTTACTATAGTTGGAATTGATAGGTAGTTGGATTAGTAGTTGTTATTTTGTCATATCACAATACGAAATACCTAATTACTCTATATTATAATTTTCACTATTGTAGTTCCTCTCCATCAAAACTTCTTCATCGTAAGATTAAACTGTTTCCATTATTTCTCTTCTTTCAAATTAGGTAAAGACCTTGACTTTAATAAACCAAAACAAATGTTTGACAATGAAGAAACATGCATGAAGAAATTAGACACCAGTCGAGAAAAATAATTACCATACTAATAATAATCAACAACAAGCATTGAAACCAAAACAAAAAAGAGTCTTGCAAAATGGAAACACTGTTAAGTTCTTGACCTCTTGGTGGTTAGTTGGGAGGCAGGAAAAACATCCAGCAATTTAAAATTTAGAAGCTGTCGCCCGTCAGTTATTAAAGCTATAACGTTTTTCTTGAGCACACAATAATCACATTAGAATCTCTGTAACATCCCAATCCATAATTATTTTTAGAAAAGTTGAAGGTTTACATCAATATTTACAATCCATCCGATTCATATGGAATTACTATTCACTCCACATATTTAATCAAATTATTTTTTGAGAGTGGCCATGAGTGAAATAAAGAGAAAACAAAACAATAAAACAATAAAGAAACATTACATAATCAGATAGAGGTAGATATGACAAATTTTACGGATAAATTTGTTATTTCTTTTTACATTTCATTCATGAAATTTTTCAAACGCTAGACCGTCAACTAAGCTAGCGAGATCCATTTCTCACACAATAATATAAATTTCAAAAGAGTTAATTGCCAATTTAGTCCCTGGGGTTTGTCAAAAATTGCCGCTTTCATCCAAATCTTTTTTTTTGTTGCAACTGTGTCCCTGTGGTTTCATTTCTTTGCCGTTTTAGTCCAACCCTCTAACTCCGTTAAAAAAAGTCAGTTAAGTCAGGGGTATTTTTGTCATTTTACATATCTATTTCTTATTTTGCCATTTTCATCCAAACCCTAATTTGATTATATCAGCCAAACGCCCTTTAATCTGTTGTTAAACCCGTCGCCAAACACCCTCTTGACAACTCCTATATCCATTACCAAACACCACCCATTTGAACCCACTATATAAACCCATCTCCTTCCTTGTTCTGCATATATCAGCACACAAACACACACTTGTGTGTGTGCAGTCAAGAGCATCAAACAAGAGGTCACCGGCCCGGTGACCAGCGCCGGTAACCATCCCTCCGGTGAGTTCCTTCCGACACGATAACATAACCGGTAATCCTCCTCCTCTTTTGAATCCGATAACCACCGCAACCCTCCTTCACTTATGTTCTAATTAAACAACGACCACCTTCGTTTGTTATTACCCATCAATGAGTAACCAGCTCATATCCCGTCGTTTTATTCCGATCGATCAGTGACCCGTGATGGAGGCTGGTTTCGGGTTAGGGTTTAAGTGCCGATTGGGTTAGGTGGCTGTGACGGTGGCTGTGGCGGTGGCTGTGGCGGAGGACGGCGACAACAGGTGGTTCGTGGTGGGGGTGGAGGCGGAGGAACAGATCTGAACAGGTTTTTTTTATTTGTTATTATTATTATTATTATTTTGTTATTTTTATTATTATTATTATTATTATTATTATTATTATTATTATTATTTGTTATTATTAATGTTCTTATTGTTGAAGATGATGTTGTGTTTGTTGATGATGATGAAGTTTTTTTGCAGATGAAGGTTTTTTTTTTGTAAGGTAGATAAAACAATAGTGTAAAAACCTTTTGATTTATGTATTTTACACTGGATGGTACAATGTATTTTTTACACAATGTATGGATGTTTGTTTTGGTATGGTAGTTTACACTGGTGTAATACGAATGTATAGATGTTTTGACTTCGTTTTTACACTAGTGTTTTTTGTGTAGTAGGTTGTGTATGGTAGAATTACACCGGTGTAAATAATTACACCAGTGTAAATCATGGTAGAATTACACTGGTGTAAATAATTACACTAGTGTAAATTAGTTTCGTCAGATCTATGTTATTATTTGTTGTAAAAAATTAAAGGATTAAAAAAATAAAATATAGTAAAAAATATGATTAAAAAATAAAATATAAGTTTAAAAAATCTGATTTTGTTAATTATTGAATAAATAATTTATTTAATATTATATTAGTTATATTTCTCTCACATGGTGGATTTACCCTAATACCCCTAATTATACTTTACTTCATTAAAATATTCATAATACTAATTTAATTTGCAAGTAAAGACAAAATAGACAAACTTTTGATCTCAACCATTGATTTCACAAGATCAATGGCCTATAATGGTTCTCATGGTTCTCGCAACTGAAGGTGGTTCTCACAATAACCCAACCCTATATATATATAGGGGAGGGTATAAATGAGAACACCCATCTTTTGTGAGAACCATGAGAACAAATCAAAACCATTCATTTATCTTACCTCATATTTTAGACAAAAGGATAAATTTGTAATTTAACTGTTGAATCAGTTTCTTATTTTAACAGTTCTTATTTATGAACACTTGTGTGTAATAAATATATCAAAACAGATTGCACAGCGGAATAAGTAAAGTGTTCAAGTTAAAGTTTCACTTTTAACAGGTGTTATTACTCCCCTCAATCAATGAACTAAGTAGTAAAATGAGAATCAATAACAGTTAATTAATATGACAGTAAATGCAGAATGATTCTCAAATATATATTGAAATGGTTAACTATTCAAAGTGTTGAAGGAAGTATTCAAAGGATGATGATGTCTAAAATAGTGGGATTAACCCCTCTATTTATAGACAGTCAATTACATACATGCTAAGTAGTCAAAAGATTATAATACTATAAGATAATACTACAACAGGCTGTAGTATTGAAACTTGAACAAAGACTTTAGGAATACTGATATAATGCTAAATTGCTGAAGATTAAGGGCGGTGGTAAGCTTTTAACCAAAATGCTGATGAGTGACAAACTTCTTGTTTTGGTCAAAAATTACTAAGTAAAAATAATTCTGTTTTCCAAATTAGAAATTGTGAGGTAGAGTGCTATATGTGTTAACCAAGTTTGTAATCTAGTTATATTCTGAAAATGGTGAATCAAGATGCTAAAGAAACAATTATATGACAACTATACTCAGGATGGCAAAGGTATGATTCGGGATGACAGTTATATCCCGATGATGTAACTGTTGGCAAATTCAAGGAATAAGTATGAAAAGCACTAAAACACAAAGAACAACACTCGATGTACGAGAAAAGCCCTTGATCAATTGTAGATAGCCAACATAAAACCTCGGGAGGAGACTAGGCCCCTGCCTTGTTTGTTAATATTAATATGGTAAAAAAATGTTACAACTTTGGATGAATGATTGGATGAGTGATCTAAGATTACAATGGTTTGTGAGTGTTCTAAGTAGTAGTGTGTGTGTGTGTATAGTTCTAGTGATAGCAATGTGTGTCCTATACTCGTCCATCATTCCCATTTATATAATACATGAAAGTAAATGGAGAATCCCGTGTGATCCGCTTGTATAGTTAAGCTCCTTAAAGTCTTCAGGTGACCGTTTACAACAATTTCTCCTCAGCTAGTTGTTATACCAACTGTTTCCTTATTCTTCGCCGATATTTAATGCATATCGGTTACAACTTTGACTCCATCTTCGATCTTAGACTTTGAGTTACTCTTCTATCTTTGACTTTTTTGACTAGGTATTATAATATAGACGTTGAAGAGTAATTATATGTCAATATTATAACTTAGTTATACCTGCAATCATATCATAAAAATATAATTTGTTAGTCCATTCTCAGGATGTGCGCATGTTGAAATATAGTAACATCCTGAACTCAGTTGAGCCCTTCAGCATCCTGAAGATGCAACACTAGGGATGTGAGGTAAAATCATACTGAAGATTTTCACCACCAACAATTGTCCCCAAAAAATATGTTACCGTTAATATCTTTCAAGGTAATAATATTTTTTTATCCATAATATCTTATGTGGTGCTTGATGGGACGTCATGTTAGGATAACAACGGCTACTTTCTCGGCAGTAATTATGTGATGACCGTTACACAACATCACCTTCTGCCCTTTATATCTAGAGCTTATATCCTCCTTTATAATCACACTTGACTTTTTTAAGAAGGTAATTTCTTTTTCATCTTGTTCATACTTTCTTTTACACCTGCAAAATATAAGTAATATTCCCAAGATGGGCAAAAGATCTACAAGAGTTTCGGGGAGTGTAGGAACTTCAAGTGACTTCATTCCCCAAAACCTCTTATGTCATCCTAAACAGGAGGTCTGTTCTTTCGATGATAAGGACATTCGAGCCCTAAAGAACTCAAAAATCTTTCCGAGTTCTGCTGAGTTTCGTCCTTATGACCCTCTTGCAAGATCTGATTTTGCATCTCCAACTTGGGTCTGTTTCCTGTACTTACCATTGTCTCTAGGTTTAAGGTATCCCTTTTCCTCGTTCATCAAAGATTTCTTTGATGTGACAGGGATGGCTTATTCCCAAGCCATGCCTGAACTTTGGAAGATATTGATGGTTTGTAGCAGGATCGTCGAAAGTCATGGTCTCCATTTTCAAGTGGGGACCTGTCTCATGTTTATAAGTTGAGGACGCATGGCTCTCAGCGTTATGTTCTTCAACTTAGAGAAAAGGATCCACCCTTTCTGTATAACGTGGTTAAGTCTGAGAAAAACTGGAAAACAAGGTTTTTCTTTGTTAAGAGGAGCTCTATTCCTCATGAGGATGAGATTCCTCTTTACTGGTTAAAAATTGGTAAAAAAAATTCAAAGTTTTTATAAAAAAATTTTAGTTACATCCCGAGGATGTTAACATTCTGAAACTTTTTGTTTTAACAGGTGCTTCGTTTGCCAAGTTTGCTTCTCCCCTGAACGACGTTTACCTTCGGTGAAAAGTTGTTTACGACTTACCTGAATCAGCAAGAACCTTTGAAGTGGAAGAGAGTTACACCACTAGTTAAGCCTCCGAGATGTCTGGTAAGTATGTTATGTTACATCCTGAGGATCTTCGTTATTTTATTTATTTACTAACTCTGTTTTTGTCATATTTTCAGCCAAGAAGCCAGATTCCTTTGACCTGGATGACATCGATAGTCTGGATGTTAAGGCGACCAAAGTGACTTCTCCATCACCGTCTAGTTCCAAGATGGTCACTCCTTCTTCCAACTGTAACGCCCCAAAACTCCGTACCGCCTAATTACGCCATTAGGCATGATTAATAAAATAGTAAAACGAGGCTTTAACAATAAGAATAAGGGTTATCCTCTAGTATGGCAACAACCTAATTGATGTTAATGTTATTATAATTGAGCACATACCATTATAAACTAACTTAATTAGTTAGTTTTATTAGTATATGAAGATAACATTTAGATGAACTAGAGGGACTAGAATTGGACAAGGGGCAAAACAATGGGTTATAGATGAGGAAAATGAGATGTCAACATACACATTTTGTGTAGTCGATCATCAGACAAAAACCCAAGACCAAACCCTTGCTTCTTCACCTCTAGTCCCAAATCAAGAGAAATTAGAAGCCAAGATGGTGCATGAAGCCAATTATGGGTCATCTATGGTTTTATATACACCAAGGTACCTTTAATTTGGTTGATTATGATGTTAAGTTAAGGTACCTTTAATGATGGGTTTTGCTAAAAACGTGGGATTATTGATTATTAGAGGTTCCTCTAGCCATAGGGAACCTCAAACATGCTTAATTGCTCAAAAATAGCATAACATATAGATGATTGTTATAATATGTGAAGGATGATCATGTGTAAAATGTGGGTTTGTGGCCTTCTAGTAAAACCCATGTTAAAATAGTGATTCGATGATGAAATTGCATGATTGAATGATTATGTAATATGCTAAATGCTATAATGAATGTTGAGAATAGATATGATGATATGGAGGATTCTATAGAATGTGTTAACTAAGAAAATTGGTGGTTAAAAAACCATGCATACCAAGTGTTTGTAAAAATTCCAAGTTAGTATTATTGAATGAATATTATGTTGAAAACACACTTTATGATGAACTGAGATGTTAAAGACGATTAGAAGGCTAAATGTGCACTAAACTTAATAAATTTGATATGATAAATAGAAGGGATAGTTCATAATTAGGACTATCGCCTTATGATTAGTGCACATAACATGTAAAAAGGTTAGTTTGACTTCTAAAAGTCAAACTGACCCGACTATGAAGTTGAATAAATTAAAGTGTGAAAACTCGAGATATGGGTTAGTTATTGAAACACTGATTAAATTGATTCATCTTGAGTATAGAGAAGTGGGATCTTGACAAGCTATGTGGAAGCTTGAGGAGGAAATGATCAAATGGATAAGCGGATCATGAATGCACAAATGATGCCAAGGTAAGTAATTTATCTTAAATAAGTCTCTTAGTAATAAAAAGGATTGTGTAAATATTTGTCAATTATCGAAATTGTGTTATTAACAAAGAATAGGTGTTTAATCATAAAGAGGAATAAGGAATAAGGGATTCTAGCTTGTAAAGGTTTAGAATCGCCAAAATGGTAGAAAAGTGGTTAGAGGAACATAAAAATATGGGATCCTAGCTTGTAAAATCTTAGAATCGCCAAAACAATGGAGAATGGTTAAAACTAGTTGGGACGTCTAACGAATAATGAAGTGTTGTTATAATGGGTCAAGTGATGTTAATATCACTTGAGCCCAAGAATTGAAAGTGTAATAATTGAGTGTTAAATGGTAAGATGAACGGGTCAAATGATGGTATGACACCATTAGGGTTCCCGGATAATAATATTGGAAAATGAGGATTTGTCACAGGTTGATGAATTGGAATGAAAAGCGTATGATGACGCCAACGGATCATATATTTGATTCGAATAATATAGGAATGAGCTAACGCTACCGGGTAAGTACTTAGTGTAAAATAAGACTATGGGCGAGTAAAGGTGGATGGAAATCACCCTCATGAAATGTGGGTGCCAAATCGGCGAGTCGTTTTCTATAAACGTGTCTAATGCGTGCTAATGCGCTTAGATGTGATTTAAAATATGGAATTCATGAAATTGGTAAAATGCTAAGTCCGCAAAGGCTTAGAGGTTTTCAAACATGTTAACGAGTCAAAAATAATGAGTGGTAACCAAGTGGTGTCGCCCACGGGTGACTAAAATAGAATATAGACCTCTAAGGGTAGTTTGGGAATTTTGAAGATTTACTAAAGGCTAAATCTATAAACCGGGTCATATTTCAACAAATCGGACGATGTTTTAGTTTAACAAGTGTCCAATGGTTTTGACAATATGATTGATATGCTTTTTAAATGGTTAAATAAGGTTTTGTAAAACCTAAGACCTTAACGGGTCAAACGGTTAAAACCGAACAAAGTGGATTCTAATGGGTCAAAACCGAGAAGTGAAATTTATACCTTCATAGAACTTATCTATGCAGGTCTAAAATAATATTGGGTATGTACCGGATGTCCAAAAACGCCCATAGTGAAGGGTTGGGCTTGGGAAGGCATAAGTATTCATGCCTTAATAAAGTTGCAGCAGGTCGACCCGGGCGGGTCAAAATTCGGAGTTTTTAAATCAACAGGTCGACCCGGGCGGGTCACATTCTGACCCGGGCGGGTCGCGACAGACAAGCTGATTTTTAAAAATTCGTATAAAATCATAGGAAAATCGTTAGGGGGTGTTCTTTATATGCTTGGAAAGGTATTTGAACGAATAACGTTTCTTATTTGAAAGCCGAAGTCAGATTATGAGTTTTAAAATGGGTAAATGTGACCTGAACAGCTACTGCGCAAAAGTGCAGCAGTTTATTTTGTTGATATGGGGCCGTTTGGCCTGGTTCGTTCCGTTTCGACGCGCAACGATATTTCTAATATAGTAAATGCAGTATTGGGAACCCCACTAACCATTACTTGTGTAATGGTGCCAGGTACACGTTCGGTAGGAGTTCCGGAGCACGAATCAAGTCAAAAAGGAGACCCGAACACACCCGATCACCTATACGCTTCCGCTATAAATTGTCGTTTAAAGCACAAACCATAGTATAAGTTTGTGATATCCAAAAGAAAAAAAATAATAATAATGTAAAGTTGAAGGTCTCTATCAAATCAAAGTTTTAATTGGTCGTGATTTTTTATTAAGGCCAAAACTCGTATGTTTTAGCGATTATTCGCGTGTTTACGGGTTAGGGTCTTACACCAACCCGCCTAAGTCTAGGACTACTGCTGCTTCAAAGAAGAGGAAGGCTAGTGCTGCTTCTGCCATTGCTCAGGAGATCATCCCCTTTGAGGGTTTAGGCTTTGATGATGTTTTGAATAAGATCTCCCAGTTCACTTTCCAGGTATGGACCTATCTTGAGGATGGCACTGATTATTTTAGTAATAAAAAGTCAGAAATACTTACCTTTCCTTGCCTTCTTTTGTTAGGGTCATGAATATCTGTCAAAATCTTTGGATGTTGTTGCCAAAGAAATTCATGAGGCCCAGACCAAACTTGATGTTGTCTAGAAGATTGCTCATGATAAGAGCAAATATCTTGAGAGCAAGTTGGCAGAGACTGAGGCTGAACTGCAGCGAGTGAAGGCAGAGCATGCTCAAGCCATGTTGGATCAGGAGAAAGAGGCACATGATCATAGGAATGAGTTCATAAAGTCTGCCACTATTTCTTCCTTTCAAGCCAGGGTAAAGATGGCTCTCCAAGCCAAAGACCCCGGGTTCAATCAGGATGCCTGGGATGTTGATGCCTAGAAGGAGAAGATCAGAAGCCTGGGTGGAAAAGAAGTGGTTTATGAGCCTGTTCCGATTGCTCATCCTGAGGATGTGGCTAAAGATCCTGAGGATGCTGAAGTGAAGGAAGCAGATGCCAAGGTAGCCGAGGTGATGAAGTATCTTCCTGTGGGCGATGTAGGATGTGAAGACTAGGCTGGAGCCCACTTTTTTAAATCTTTGTGGTTGTGATGGTAGTTTATGGTTGAACAATTTCAGACAATTTTCTTCTGTCATGTAATAACTTAGAATATTATAAGGTTTAGGTTGGAGGGATCTTGGTTTCAAGACGAAGCCCTGAATCTTCTATTGACCCGGACCATAGATGTTGACCCCTGGTGGATGGGTCCTGGTTTTGGATGAAGCCATGGGTTGACATCAATTTTTGACTATGATGCATTAATAATATATTGTAACAACTTTTGACGCTACATCCTTGTGTTCTTTTTCTTTTGATACTCTGCAAACACTAGCAAATGTTAGGCTGTAAAGGAATGATATGAATAATACCTTTATGTTTGCTCTGTCAAAATATTCTTCTAGGCTAAATGTCTTTGAAGATGTTCTTCATATGTCTTTGTCATCTTCAGGATGGCCTTCATTATCCAGAGGATGTCCCCAGTTCGTTTTTCTTCTTCATCCTTAGGATGGACTTTATTATCCTGAGGATGTCCCCAGTGTAATATCTTTAAGATAGACTTTAAGTCTACAATCTTTTTTAAGAAAGATTTAGTAACCCGTATAAAGGTAAACATTGTTATTATACTGGCGACTTAGGACTTTAAATAAACTGGGATCAACCCCTTTTTGTAATAACTTTGTGACAAGACCAATATGTAGCATGTTGAGAATAACTGGCGACAAGGCCCTTAGGAATAACTGGCGACAAGGCCCTTAGGAATAACTGGCGACAAGGCCCTGGTGACTAGACCAAATACGTAAGAGACATTGAAAAATGTCTAAACCTTAAGAGCTCAATATATATCTCAAAAATGATGAAATTGTCAGCCACTTTTACATGGAATGGTCCCACCATCCTGAAAATATACATGAGCAACGTGCGCACCAGGCGGGGTTGCTAACCCAATGAGAAAGGTGAAAACCTTTAAACCTTAGGAATGTGTCGGACACCTTAACGGAGGAGAGGGTGGCCAACCCTCTTGTCTTCTAAACATTCCATCTTCAGGATGGTAATACTGCGAAATTCTCAGGATGGACTATTTCTAGACCATGTTTAGTGAAAATATAACCGACCGAAATAAATTAAGGATAAATACTTACATATGGAGATGATTCATCTCTATCAGCCTTCACCTTCATCCCACCGGTGATTCGGACTATGGTTTCCCTTCCAGAAAGATCAGTCACATGCATCCCTAGACATGGTAATATTTCAGGTGAATAGCATTCCAAACCCTTGGTAGAATTTTTCCTTCCATCGTTGATAACCAATATGCTCCTTTGCCAGCTTCAGAATCAATCAAGTATGGACCTTCCCACTTAGGAGCTAGCTTGCCATCACTTGGTTTCGTTGTATTTTGGAACGCTTTTCTTAGTACCAAGTCTCCTTCTTGAATTCTTCTTATCCTTATATTCTTGTTGTAGGCTTTAGCAATCATTTGTTGATATGCTGCCATCCTTAACTCAGCAGCATTCCTGAGTTCATCCACAGTTTCAAAATCGTGCAGTAATGCTTCAGAATTGGTAGTTGCATCCTGAAGATGTTTCCTTGCTGTAGGCATGACCGTCTCTGTTGGCAGCATTGCTTCTGTTCCAAAGGCCAAAGAGAAAGGTGTCTGGCCAGTTGCATTCTTGGAAGTAGTCCTATCAACCCAAAGTACGAACGGAAGTTCTTTTGCCCATTTCCCTTTCTTTTCTCCAAGCTTCTTCTTCAAGCTATTGAAAATGATTTTATTTGAAGATTCTGCTTGTCCATTAGCCTGAGGATGTACTGGTGTTGAAGTTATCATTTTGATCCCCCAACTCTCACAAAAGTCAGTTGTTCTTTTGCTAATGAATTGAGAGTCATTATCACAAATAATTTCAGATGCTTTCTAGCCTACACTTCACTTTGGGTTATTTTTTCAGGTTTCGGGTCTTTTGGGTCGGGTTGTCATTTTTTCGTCGAGAAAAAGTGATCAGATAACCAAACAATTTAAAGTTCCAGTTGGCCGGTTCCGGGTTAGCTTGGATCAGGTTGTTCAGTTTTGGAGTTTAGATGTAATATAAAAAATCTTTTATTTTTCTTTTGTTAAATATCATTAAAATTCATCATGTTACTTATAAAATATTAACAAAATTTAAGCATTATTGGACATCATGATATAATAGTGTTTAAAAGTCCTAAAACTTTATGTTTAAAATTCTAAAGACTATAAACTTAAACGCATCTATAAAAAAAAGACATTAAATGTTTAGGTTTTTATTGGGGGTTGTTCGGGTTGTTGGTCGGGAAAAAGTGATCCGATAACCAATCCATTTAAGGTTCGGGTTGGTCAGGTTTGAGTTATTTGGGATCGGGTTTTTTGGGTATTCTCTAATTCGGGTTCTAGTGGCTTCAAATTCGGGTCAGGTTTCGGGTTGTGGATAAAAATAACAACCCTAAGGTAAACGGCCAACAAGCTGTGCCACAACCCTTTTGAATTGCCATAAATAGGTTAGTTAACAGTTAGTTATGAGTCATAAACCAACCACTACTTGAAAATATATGTATTTTAACTTAAATGTTAATGACTAATTCAAATGATTAGACATTGCAATTTAGTTGAAGAATGCTAGGGTGGTTTCTAGGTCAAGAAAGAGGTGCTAGACTTATGAAGTAGTTTAAGAATAAGTGACCGGGGTTCTTATTTCTTTCTGGTTGGTTTGTATTTTTCCGTTCAGTTGTAATGCTTATATAAGCACTATCAGATCATGGGTAACATATATTTTGAGCATACGTTTGCATCTTCACTCTTGTTCTATATAGGTTCATTATACTCCAATAACTATTATTATTGGAGAGTAAATATAAGCTAAAGTGCCCACTAAATAACTAATGGTAATATAAAAATGTATCATCAGAACATGCTACATCTTGATCAATTATACATAACAAACATTTTCAAGATTAAACCCGAGGTTTTATCACGGTGAATTTTTGAGGGGTGGGTTTTGTCGGAAACGATAAACTGTTTAAAAGTTATTCCATCTCCACAAGAAAACAAATTTATATCATTAAACCATTAGAAGGGAACCCGCGCGTTGCGACGGAGTCGACAATACAGAGCGGAAACATAATTCAAACCTTAAAACGATTAAAAGAATCAATAAATATGTAAGGTGTATGTTTGTATGTGTGTAAGCACCTATGCTTCGTAGTGGGGTAATTTTTTAAAGTATACAAAGAGACATGATAACATGCTACGTTCTATATACCATATGCAATTTGACCTACATCCCGATAAAAAATTTGGAAGAAGCAGTTTGACTCATTCGCAACTATTATTATACTAATAGTCTCACTCAATTCATTGAAAGTCCCAAATCTGAAGAGATTGCCGAGGAGATGAAAGCTTTATAAGATTCACATTAAGTGGAGCTGGAACGACTCATATGTAATCAACCTACAATGAAGCATACCCATAACTTTTTTCAGATGATAAAAACAATGCAATAAAACTGCTAATCATGTGCACCATAAATTTCTATTAGTAGCATCGAAAAGTGAAATTGAAAATTAGATTAATTGAAAATATCTCACATAAGACGTCTCAACCTTAAAACTTT
Organism: Ambrosia artemisiifolia; assembly: GCA_032199755.1. Classification (NCBI taxonomy): domain Eukaryota; kingdom Viridiplantae; phylum Streptophyta; class Magnoliopsida; order Asterales; family Asteraceae; genus Ambrosia; species Ambrosia artemisiifolia. Next base: position 25,345,587 of record CM063527.1, read on the forward strand.
ATAGACGTGCACAGATAGGTTTTTTTTCTAGGAACCGAACTAGTTCCAAACCGATTCGTGTTTGGTGCCGGTTTGTGTCTCAACCGGTTTCGGTTCGGTTTGGCCCCGGTTTTACCGGTTTAAAAGACCGGTTTCGGTTTGGGTTCGTGAACCAATTCATGCGCACACTTTTTTTTTAATGAAAAGCCATCACCAATACTTTTTTTACATAAAGTTTGACTTTTATTGATTGTTGCAATCTTTTTAAGGTGTATAATATATTTGTATGTATAGTATAGATATAGCTAGTATAGATAATGCTTTTAAATCACAATTCCAAATGGTTCAGGTAACGTTTAATTAAGAAATATGTATGACAAAACTCGTTTGAATAAACAAAAGGTCTTAGGATATAAATTCCAAGAAAGCTTTTCTAGGACAACAATGCGTTTAAATCACAATTAACAACTATCTTTGTGTTGAAAGTAAAACTGAACTCGTAATTCCATTTGTTAGTACTATGTTTTTTTTTTTCTTGAACGACTAATTTCCTTAGCCTATTTTTACACTCTTTTGTTACACACATTTAATTCCCTTTTAAATACACCATTTTTTTGCTTTTTACGAGGCTTAAACTCCCAACATCTCGTTTGAAACCCCAAAAACTTTACCACCACACTACAAGGTGCACCATAGTCTAATAGTGTAATATTAATTGTAAATATGAATAGGAAGGTTTTGCAAAATCGAATTTTGGAATAATTAGAAATTTTGCAAAATCAAATTTGGAAGGATTTTTATAGAAAACACTTGGTGGAAAAATGTAATTTGGACCTAAATAAATATTATATTTGTGTTAATATAATTGTTATTTAAGGGTAGTGTTTTGAACATACTACAAGAATCTGGATCAATACCAGCGGCATTTTTAGTAGCAATGAAAGCTATAGCGGCGAGACATGCCGGATCCAAGTAAATGATCGGTTAACCTGACTGTTGATCAGTGACACGATCCAATGGCCAATGTTCTATCGTACTTAGGGTATTAGCGCAACACCTTGACCAGTGACCCGTCCCTTTTAATACCCCAAACCCATTTTACCAGGCTATTTCCCTCCCATTCTCCCATTCCCCATACTTCCTCCCATTCTCCCATCCTCAGATTCTCTCCTTCCTTCTAACCCTCCAACACTTAGAGCCAACCCTCTGACGACCGGTACATCACCTACTTCAACCCTCCTGCTAACCCTCCTAATCGACAATAGGGATGAGCATAATGCATCGAATACTGAACCGATACCGATCCCAAAATGAACCAAGGGTATTCGGTATTGGTATCAGTACTCACATTTAGAGGTTTTCGGTATTAGAATTTTTGGTATCGGTATTTTTTGTACCAATACCGTACCGTATGTTTTCGGTATCGGTATTAGGTTTGGGGAGTTTTCGGGATCAGTATTGCTTGGTACCGATACCGTCCCGAGCTTATCTCTACTTGACAACAACCCTTCGGCGATCGGTACACCACCCGCTTCAACCTCTCCAACCACCATATGTGTCAACAATCAGCTCCACATTTGTCAAGTTTTAAAGGTACAAAAGTTCTCAATTATTTGTTTTCATGTAGTTTTTTGGAGTTAATAGCCAAAATCGTCCCTGAGGTTTGGTCACTTTTGCCACTTCAGTCCAAAACCCAAACTTTTTAAATCTGGGTCCGTAGGCTTTTCATTTTTTTCCACATTCGTCCCTGACACTAACCCAGTTAACTTATCTCGTTAACTCTGGGGGCATTTTTGACTTTTTTCCTACAAAATCGAGGGCATTTTAGACATTTTGGCTATTATCTCCTAAATAAATAAAAGAAAAAAATTAAAAACATACTTGAAGGGAAAGAGAGAGCAGAGATAGAGAGAGAGCAGAGAGGAGTGAGGGAGAGAGAGAGAGAGAGAGAGAGAGAAGAGAAGAAGAACAGGGGCGGAGGCCGATTGGATTTCCGGTCACTCACAACCACTCCTACAAACCTATCACCCCTTAACCAACTATATTAATAAAATAGAGAGAGAGAGAGACGAAGAGGGAGAAAGAGACGCGAGAGAGAGATGAGATCATGAAGGAGGATAACCGGAGAAGAAGATAAAGCGGTGACGGTGCCGCCTCTGTCACCGGTGATTGTTGACCACAGACGAGGACAGTAGCGGCTGGAGTTGGAGACGAGTGGCGGTGGTGATTGGGTTAAGAGTGGGTTAGGGTTACGATTGGGTTAAGTGTGGGTTAGGGTTACGATTGGATTGTGCAGGTTCAAGGCGGTGGAAGTGATGGCTGTACAAGGAGACGGGTTTGTTGCTGCTGCTGCTTGGTTGTTGCTTTGTAGCAGAAGAACAGTGTCACCGGACCAGAAAAGAGGAGGAGGAGGGTTGTGCAGGTTCAAGGCGGTGGAGGTGATGGTTTAATCGAATAGGTGTTGGTTTGGGGTTTGATGGTTACCGGAACAGGGCTCGAGTTTAACAGAGGTTTAATCGAATAGGTGTTGGTTTGGGGTTCTTGGTGACTGTCCGGTCACGATGACAGAGAGGGAGAGGTGGTTATCGGTTCGATGGTAATTTGTAATTAACCAGTGATACATAATAGAAACAGAGGAGGAACAAGGGCTCGAGTTTAACATAGGTTTAATCGAATAGGTGGTGGTGGTGGTAGTGGTGGTGTGTGATGGTGGCAGGTTTAGAGTAGAAGAAGGTGGGGGAGGTGGGTCCCACTTGTTAATAAAAATATTAAAAAATAAAATGGTAAGCAAAAAGTCTGAAATACCCCCCAACTTAACGTTAATATTTAACTGGGTTAGTGTCAGGGACGAATGTGGCAAAAAATGAAAAGCCTACGGACCCAGATTTAAAAAGTTTGGGTTTTGGACTGAAGTGGCAAAAGTGACCAAACCTCAGGGACGATTTTGGCTATTAACTCTAGTTTTTTGTGTAAAATTGTTAATTTTTATGTTTTCATGTATGTTTGTTGTTATGTTAAGGTTTCGGTTTTAATCCCCTACCAGCTTCGTTGTCCGCTGCCTCCATTTTTATTAAGGTATAATTGTTAATTTACTTTGTTATTTGCTTGATTCAAAAATTGTTTAATGGGTCAAAATGATCCGAACACACTTAATAGACCTAAAACATCAAACATTAAAATAGGTGATGAAGTTTAGTGGACTAAAAGATTGATAATGTAGATTGGTGAATGTTTCAAGTCATAAATACTTGAAGACATATTGGAAGACCCGATAGTTAAGGCATGAATCCACGCAGCTATAGATAAGAGGGTGGGAAAACAAAGCAGTAATGAAGATGACATGGGCGGGGACGATGGGGATGAGATGAATGAATGATATGATTCTAACGGTGTTGGTTTTAATAATTAACTAAATACTTAAACATAGAAAAGTTGAAACTTGTATTTTTTTAGAATGTATGTTTATGTTTAAAATTTGATGTTTATGTTCATGCTTCAAGTATTGTATATTTGCGTGCGGGAATTTAAAAAACAACAGTCTATTGTATTAGGTAAAATTGAGAACAACACTAATTTTGTTTACGATTTCCAGTCTTTTAGCAGAGACAAAGATCGCCACTAAAAGTCTGATGCTGACGTGGTGTCCACATCATTAGCGGCGACTCGGAGAGCATTAGCGACAAAACAATAGCGGCAACTCACTAGCGACGACAGATCGTCTCTACTACCTTTACCAGTGACAACACGTGGTCTCCACATGTTTGCCGCTATTGCTCGTTCTTTGTAGTGGCACGTGCCTCAGCCATCTCTTTTTTGTTTTCGGGTTGTTATGTCTATTTTCTCTCACTTTGTCTATAATTTGCTTTCTGTTTATGTTTATTTACATTGTATTGTAATCTGTTTGATTCTTTTCTTTTGTAATATGTTTATGTTTATTTCCACTTTATTGTAATTCTGAATATAGTTGAATAAAAATGATATTTTATATTTTCTAAACGATTGTCCTAAAAGCTTTAAACAGATTTTTAAAACACTGTTTATGTTTTCATTTTATAAATTTTCGGATTGCATAACATTTTGTTAAACTGTTTTTATGTGTTTTCAAACTTTTTTTGTGAGTTTGCTATGGTATTATTTAAACCAAATTCGTTTCAAAAGATTTTCATTATTGTAGTTTCTTCCAATTCAACAATTTTAAACACTGATTATAATTTTCTCTTCTTTCAGTGGCTACTATTGCTTCTACTTCATCAACCATTGTTTGATCAACATCTACCACTGGTTGCTACCCAAGTGGCCCAAACGGTTGTCAATCATGCTAAGAACCCAGAAAAGCTTTTAGGATTGAACTTCAAGAGGTGGCAACAAAAAATGTTGTTCTACCTGACTACTCTGATTCTTGCAGGATCCTTGACTGAGTCCAAAGATCTAGCTTTGTAGGATACATTTTATTTTTTTGGAATCCGTACATTGGAATATGGCCCATGAAAAAAGCAACGCTGATCCGGATCAAAAGTCGAAAGGGTCTTATAATTGTAAGTTTTGGGTTAAATCCTTGCTAGATTCATGGCATTTTGACAATAGGGGCGGATGCGATGTATTGGAAGGGTGGGCTTCTGCCCACCGTAGGTCCAATAGCCCACTAGTATATTTATTATGAGTTCTAGCCCAGTGTAAGTGTAGTTATTTTATGATGTTACTGCCCAACACAACAACACTACTAGCCCAAACCTGAAACCCCGAAACTCCTAGCCCAAAAATCTATTTTAATATACTGCACTTGCAGTCTACACTTGCAAATATGCGACCTTTGGTTTCCGATATCCCGATCATCGTGCCACCGTATCCATCTATTATCTATATGATTATACGTACGCAATTTATGATCTCCACTTCCCCTTTTTCCCTCACTGATTCGGAATTTGTGATTTTGGTGGATTGTCTTCTTCCTCAATAAAAACTAGTAATTGTAAGTATTATATCTTGATTCATGAGTTCATTCTTGTTTGTTATTTTTAATATTTTAAATTGTTAATCTAATAAATTAAATTGAATCTTGATAAGTTAATAATTGAATTGATATTTGATATGAATATGCTATATTTGATAACTTGATTTGGATACATATTAGTTGCAAATTAATATATTACTTTGCGTTGGACCATTCGGTCATTCGTAATTTGATTATTTGGTGTATTTGCCATGTCTTCAAGCAAAGTAAAACAAGACGAGTTTTTTTATCTCTTGAACAAGGGTGACGCGGGCGACGGCCCCAAGCCCCAAATTTCTGAGGGTCTGAAGTTTTTCTATTAGTCGAGATCATTTACTTCCTTGACCATTGTTCCTGTAGCTCTCATGAAGTTCTTAAGATGAAGAGAAAAGGATTAAGCATGAAGAGATAAAAAATACTTAGAGGTTTTTTTTTCAGGGACCTATACTTGATTTCTGTATGTTGTGAAGAAGAAGATGCATTTAAACACAGAACTGTCACTACAAGAAATTTGGGTATTTACCCACACATAGTATGTGTAGGAAAAACCATATAATGTGTTAGTAGTTATGTTTACCTACACATAAATTAAGTGTTATGATGTGTAGACTCAGCACTGTAGATATTGATCATTACCTACACATTTATTATGTGTAGGTATATAGCAAGCTATACCTACACATATAGGTGTGGCTAAAACTAATATATATGTGTTGGTAAAAGTATAGCAACTTGTTGGATTGACATATGACATGGCAGCTGACATGGCAACTAATTATGTGTAGGTAACTATAAAGGATGTGTAGATATTAATCTTAAATTGTGTAGACATTGATCTTAGCATGTGCAGAAATAATATATATTCATGTGTTGGTAAAATATTCAAATGTGTGGATAATAACCACGATTTATTTAAATAATAATTTTTAAATGTATACAAACAAATACAAAAACAGTTATAGAAACATAAGCGACCAAATTAATAAATTACATATAAGAAAAATACACCTAAAAATCGAGATAGAAAATTAAACTAGCATCTTGATGTTAAAGTGCTTGAGTCGCTTCATCAATTATCACAAGATCAAATGAAGTGCCATCTAATTTGTTTGACAATGAACCAGTGAGAGTTGTTAAAACGGCATCTGCGTTTTTTATAACATCTATCACAGGCAGTTGATGTCTCTAGCGTTCTTCTTTAGAAAGCATCTTGAGCTCCTTCCTTATGTCCCTTTTTGTGTTTCTGTCTTTAACCATCAACAGTTTACTATTCAATGCCTGTAAAGTCATTTACAATAGACGGAAGTACAAATTTTAGGGCAAAAAAAATAGATTGGAATATTCAAGTTCTGACTTTCTTAAAAAATAATTTACCTTCATCTCTTTCTGGATGTCATTTAACTTCACGAACATTTGAATTCTCCACATCAATATCAAAAAGTGTCTTCAAGCAACAAATAGAACATATATAATTAGCTAGTTAGTAAATGTAAATATTAAAATGGTGGATTTTGACCCATTTGCTTATGAGCGGGTCAATTTGGGTTTTGGTTAATCTTAAAGGGATCAAAACAAAATAAAGCTACATAGTTTCAATTGAAATAACATAAAAGTTCATTTAATCTCTTGGGTTTTGCGACTAAGGTTCACGCCTAGTAGTACTATTCAGTTTCCACATATTAATAAACTTAAATATTTAACTATTAGATCATATCTTAGCTAGTTAGCTAAAGCCTAATATATCAACACTATGTAGTTCAGATATTACGCTGGCTTCACTAGCCACCAATGTTTGGATGGGAGATTTTGCAAATTCAGTTGCCACATCTGCTTATCATATAAAAACTAGTTTTTTATTCCCTACTTAGATGTTAATTAAATTACCACATCTGCAGACGCTAACAAACAAACAGTCTTCTTCTTGCAGACTGCAGACCTTTGGTTCACCTCTTCTTTTGCAGATGTGGTCCGCAGACTGCAGACCTTTTCCTGCAGAAAAAACGAACAGCATCGTAGTAAACTATGTTAAAAAAGAAGAAGCTTAAATCTTGGATCAATGGTAATACAAGTAACGAGGCCTACAAATAGATGTTAGATCCTGTCACCTGTGAAATATATATATGGTCAAGTGAAATTCACGCCCAAGAGTTTAACGTGTCAAGAATTGAAAAATATAATTGGCTTATAAAAGGATTGGAATACTTTGTATTAGACTAAAAACTATGTGTGCATTGTGTATTTTTTTTTTAAATCAACAACTGAGAGGCCTTTGCTACAAAAGTATACCCAATTAATGAGTTGATGATTGAACACATCTGGCATCACGAACGACAGCTAACATTGCAAGATGGGCATCAATATGAGAGGCACTTGCTACATTTTCATATTGTCCTAAGAAGACCTATGTGGCTATGACAAAGGTTCAATGTGATCTCAAAGTTCAACAAATAACTACCTTTTGAGCCATGGCAAAGGCAACATCATCCTAACTAATGCACCAAAGAATCACCCAAGGAACCTCACTAGTAATAGCCTGAAAACAATCTTCTCTTTCAGATTTTTTTTTGCAAATTCAAATGTTTTAGTAAAGTAATATTTTTCATGGTGAATATGAAGAATCATTGCATGATCATAATGATAATTTACCAATATTACTAGATTGACCCATTAATGAGTCAAATTCACTAAACAGGCTTATGAAATACCTTTAGTAACCCTGAACAAATCTAGACATGTTGCCCTTGTATCTTAGGACGATGAACGGGGTTAGCCTTTTTTTGCTTTAATAGCAACAACCTCTATGTAAATTTGAGCCAAACTTGAAGCTGTTATAGTCTGACAAAATTTTGTTGAAAAGAGCTTACACATGTTGACCCAATTCCTTTTCTATAATCTTGAAAGCAACTTATATCATAGTTAAGCACTAACAACTTAAAGGAAAACTAAACCAAAATAGTAGAAAATATCTTACATGGAATACACATAGGCCCAAATGAAGAATGCAATGTTCAATATAGGTTTGCTAGACCCTGTGGAAACTTGAAATTTTAAATACATCAATACAAATATTCCTTCAAATCCATAAATAACAATTAACTAAATATTCATAAGAAAAAACTTAGTATGTGTACTTATCAAAATAGAGACTATAAAGCCGGGCACAATAAAATTAGTGGCTTAGGGACTAGGGCAAAATAAATTTAGAAATGAGAAGACGATTAAATTTTTGAAACCTTTCATTGTTCAAAAAGAGATGCTTCGATTTCGCCAGACGCATATTTCCCGATTTGATTTCACCAGATTCGTTCCTTCAATCCATCGGTTCTCGTTTAACCTAATTGGCCTACCTCTAAGTTTCAAGCGTGAAATCAACACAAACGCAGGACATATGCAAAGAGACACCAAGTGATGTAAACAGTTGATGTTGGACACAATTGACGACGATAAACGTTTTGGATCTCTAATGGTGCCATGGTGGCGATATGGTTTACAGAGGTGAAGGGAAGTGAACAACTTTGAAATTGGATGTGAAAAGAGGGTATATTTTAAAATTTTCATAAAGGAATTTGGGTGGGAACTTAAGCGGGGAATGAAAATTTAGAAGAGAATATTTTGGGTTATGGGGAAATAACTTACAAGAAAATTTGGAAATAAAAATACATTTAATAAAATTTATAATAAACAAGTTAATTTAGAATGAATTTTTTTAGCCACAAAGAAAGAATTTTTTTCAAGGGATGTTTGGTAAGCCTCTTAATGAGGTCTAAACCATTCAGTGCTGAATAATTCATCATTTAGCACGTTTAGTATTTCGGCTAATCTTTATTTCAATAAATTAAATTGTAATGTTACTTGGTAACTCTGTTTAACTAAAAAAACACTCATGGGTGTGTGTGGAAATTGTTTATATGTTGGTGTCCTTCGATAAAAGTTAACTAAAATAAAATAAAAGATTAATAATATATATTAGTCACAGAAATTAACGTGTTAGTATAGTTTTGTTCCCTCTACAATTTTTTACAAATATTATGAGTTGGTAAACATTATCAATTACCCACACCTATATTAGTTTTCTATACACATGTGTAGATAATTTACCTACACATATGAAAAGCTAGCGACATGTGTGGGTATTATAACATTAAACTAAGCATCAGTTTTAGGGGGAAAATTTTTCACCAACATCGAGTGTGGCTAAAGCGTATTACCAACACATAATAAGTGTTGGTCTTTTTGATAAAGATATCATCAATCATTACCCACACATATATAAACATGTGTAGGTATTTACCCACACATTTACAAGTGTAGGTAAATTTTGTGTGGGTAAATACCCCAATTTCTTGTAGTGTGTTGAAAGAATACTAATTTCAAAGAAAGTAAGCAGGTCCCTAAGCGTAGCTTAGAGGGTGTTTGGCTGTCCATTTTTTCTCCTCCTTTTAACTTATGATTTATTCAATAAGTCATAAGTTTAAAAAAAATGTTTGGGTAATTGTTTGAAAAGGAACTCTTGACAACAAACACGAAAGGAACAAACCATTCGCCCCTAAATGGAACGTTAGTATGTATTTTTGTTTACATGGCATTGCTGATTTGTCAAATGAACCTTTGATATTTTAGCATAGTTTATGAGTGGTTTGTTGCAATGTTTTAACCATCTTTGTTACAACGAGCCACAATGTCAGCGGGGATAACTACTCCTAGTTTTGATAAAATGCATTTCGCTCCTGACTCTCTTATTAAAATACAAGTTTCATATATCAACCTTGTACATTCCCTACAATAAATGTTGGAATTTTAGAAGGTGAATAGAGGTTTAATCTAATGAAATTATAATTTAGTGAAATTATAATTATTGGTAAAACTCCTCATGTGGTGAATTGAAGAAAAACTCTTTAGTAGAGTTAATTTATTTATGACACTTGATTGTAGTTTTAAGACTAAATTAAGTGTATAACTCTTCATATTGTGAATTGACTCTTGAGTAGAGTTAATTTATTTTATTTATGACACTTGATTATGGTTTAAAGACTAAATTAAGTGTCTAATTATCTTAGACTCTTCATCCACCATTGACTCTTGTATATAAGGGACTTTTGTGTCATATATGTGATATGAGAATATACATAAGAGTATACATGAGAAATATTCACTAAGAAACTCTTGCAACACTCATAACTCTAGAGTAGCAACCAAGTATCGATTATTTTTCAGGCAAGTGGGATAGTCCGGCAGTGCACCATCGTCACTATTTCGAACCGGTGTACCCTGGGAACAGACGAAGAATCTGTTTAAGGGAATTGTGTCAAACACAAGCCCGGTTCACTTCTATGATTTTGTTTTCTTTTTATATTTTGCTGCAGCAAGTACAAAGACTCGGAAACACGCGAGCTTCATGTACAAGAGGTGTTGAGGCGATCACAATGTAAGTTTTCTAACAAACTTAAACAGATTAATGAAAAACTTTCGTGTTCTTCCTAAGGAATTTGAGTTTGTGAAAGTTTTTACATGTTTTCTTTTGGTACATCAAATTGGATTACATTCATGATTAGAATTCAATCTTTAATCCGAAAGTTTGTTTGACCAAACGAATTTTTGATTTAATTTTCAGATTCATGGGTTTTGAGTTATGTTTAGATAAACCGGACTATGAAACATTTCTAATATGTGTTTAAACATTTTTTTTGAATTTCTAATGATAGTATTAGAAAAGACATATTAGTTGAAAACCCATGTAAACTTGGGTGATCATGTTTTCTTTCTAGTAAGCGTATTAGAAAGACAATTTCAAAGTATTTGAAATGTATACATTTTCTAATAAGAGTATTGGAAAATAAAGGGTTTCAAAATATAAGGTTTTGAAAAATGTATTTCTAACAAGCGTGTTAGAATCGACGACGTTGAAAGAATAACGTGTCATGAAACATTTCTAATAAGAGTATTGGAAATAAAGGGTTTCAAAATATAAGGTTTGAAACATGTATTTCTAACAATCGTGTTAGAATCGACGATGTTGAAAGAATAACGTGTCATGAAACATTTCTAATAAGCGTATTAGAAATTATTATTTAGAAAATAGTCAAGTTTAATTTGTAAACTTATATATTGATTTCTCTAACGGGCGTGTTAGAGATTGATGATTTTGTAAAGACAAAATAAGATGTTTATATTTTCTAACAAGTGTGTTAGAAAAGATTATTGTACAAAATTCACAAATGTGTTGGAAATTTTTATTATGAAAATTGAAGGTTTTAGTAAGAATACTAATTAAAACTCCAAAGTTGAAACTTAAAAATAATAAGAATACCATTAAGTTGGGTCAAATATTCTTAAAGGTTTTAATGGGGTGTTTCAACTCATGGATTTATGGAGAATTGGGTGTTTCAACCTTTTCCAACATTAAACTAGTTTGGTTAAATTTGACGGTTTCTAACGAGTGAGTTTGAAACGGGTATATTTTGGAAAAATCCAAAGTTAAAACCATTTATGTAGTTGCTCTAATTTTCTAACAACGGTGTTAGAAACGGTTTATTTTATATAAACCAACAAGGTCTAAAACGATTGTCATAATGGTGTATTTCTAAGAAGCAGGTTATAAACGGCTGAGAATATAAACCAATGACCTTTAAAATGATTTTGGTAATCGTTTATTTCTAACGGGTGTGTTAGAAAAAGGTTTATTTGATATAACCAAACTATATATGATGAAACGTGTAATCGTTTACAGTCTAACAAGTATGTTAGAAATGGTTAATTTTGAAACCGCATATGTTTATATGGTACACGTATAGTTTCTAATGAGCGAACTAGAAACGGTTAATCATGAAAACCATATACTCTAACAAGTGAGTTAGGAATGGTTTAAATAATAAAACTATATTAGAGTTTATGGTTTTGATGTGTAATCAAACATAAATACGTATAGTTTATGGAAAATACTTGTAAAAGTAGAAATGTTTTGTATGAATAAACATGTCTTTTGCAAATTATATATGGTTTGATACTTGTATGAGAAGTATGATGACTTGAACCATATAATAGTCTAGAGAGACTATTTAGTGTAAAACAACTTGATGTTGTTTTGGACATATTTACTTGTTCGACTACTTATGAGTAGTTAAGTATAAACAACGTTGTTGTTTTGAACAGTGTATTGAGGAAGTTCCTCGAAACATGCCACGAGACGATATAGTTGCAATTATTTCGTCGAACGATAAAGTGTTGAAGAGAATAACACTTTGAGATTTGATGTTTATATATCTTTATATGAATCCATTTAAAGATATATGTAATATGTTATATATATTTTGGATTATATTGAAATTATAATTTGGTAAATTATAATTGTTAATTGGAATCTTAATGTGGTGAATAGAGAGTAAACTCTTAAACTCTTGGGTAGAGGTGAATGGAGGTTTAATCTAATGAAATTATAATTTAGTGAAATTATAATTATTGGTAAAACTTCTCATGTGGTGAATTGAAGAAAAACTCTTTAGTAGAGTTAATTTATTTATGACACTTGATTGTAGTTTTAAGACTAAATTAAGTGTATAACTTTTCATGTTGTAAATTGAAACTCTTGAGTAGAGTTAATTTATTTTATTTATGACACTTGATTATTGTTTAAAGACTAAATTAAGTATCTAATTATGTTAGACTCTTCATCCACCATTGACTCTTGTATATAAGAGACTTTTGTGTCATATATGTGATATGAGAATATACATAAGAGTATACATGAGAAATATTCACTAAGAAACTCTTGCAACACTCATAACTCTAGAGTAGCAACCAAGTATCGATTATTTTTCAGGCAAGTGGGATAGTCCGGCAGTGCACCATCGTCACTGTTTCGAACCGGTGTACCCTGGGAACAGACGAAGAATCTGTTTAAGGGAATTGTGTCAAACACAAGCCTGGTTTACTTCTATGATTTTGTTTTCTTTTTATATTTTGCTGCAGCAAGTACAAAGACTCGAAAACACGCGAGCTTCATGTACAAGAGGCGTTGAGGCGATCACAATGTAAGTTTTCTAACAATAAAAATATCATTTCCACTAATTCTTCAATGCATATATTCACGCCATGATCAGGTGGTGTTAATTTTTTAAAACTGTCGTATTGCGTTCTAAACTTAGGGTACCATTCCTCTTGATTAATTCTCTACACAATAAACATCTAAAGATATCCTACAAACCTAATCTTAATATACAACTAATTTAATAACAAAATGACTCGTCGTAGTGCATGCTGTATTTCTAGTTTATGGTTGAACAAAAGTTGAAAAAATCATATGAGGATGTATCTTATGACTTCTTCGTATATTTACCTTTTCCACAAAACTGTATTATTTATTAATTAGTGGCGAGGCAACATATCCTTTGTTTATTTTAATCCTATTCTTCAACTATAAAAGCACTAGCAAGTTACATCCTTTGTTTCATAGAATCCTAAACAACCAAATTCCTATAAAACAACTTTTTCGCTAATAATGTCTCGCTTTCTTATATATGGTCTCTTGTTGGCAACTTGTTCGATTGTTTTTGCTTCGGACCCTAGCCCACTTCAGGACTTCTGTGTGGCTGATGCAAAAAGCCCAGGTAAAAGATTATCGCACACACATGGTTGTATCATATACATTATTTATAGGTGTCGATAATAAGGTTTCTGTATGTTTTTATGCAGTATTCGTGAATGGTGTGGTTTGCAAAGATGCGAAGCTTGTTAAAGCAGATGATTTTCTCTTTAGAGGGCTTCAGATAATGGGAAATACGTCGAATGACGTTGGTTCTAATGTGACCGCAGTGACGGTAGCAGAGTTAGCAGGACTCAACACTCTTGGTATTTCCTTGGCTCGTATTGACTTTGCTCCAGGTGGTATTAACCCTCCACATACGCACCCTCGAGCCACTGAAGTCTTGACCGTCATTGAAGGCAGTCTTCTTGTCGGTTTTGTCACATCTAACCCTGACAACCGCCTCTTTACAAAAGCACTTGAGAAGGGTGATGTGTTCGTGTTTCCACAAGGTCTAATTCACTTCCAGAAAAATATGGGATATGGGAATGCACTTGCTATTGCAGCATTGAGCAGTCAAAATCCAGGTGTCATTACCATTGCAAATGCAGTGTTTGGATCTAACCCTGACATTGCTGAGGATGTTCTTGCGAAGGCCTTTCAAGTTGACATTGATGTAGTTAGAAAAATTCAATCAAAGTTCTGAACTTTGTTGTGTTCTAAAATGTTTTGTTTTCTCTATCGTTATACTTAAAAGTGAATAAAAAGACTACTGTTCTTATTATGATATATAAGTTTTGGTACTTAATAAAGGAACTTAGTGATAAAGAGAGTTACCCGTTTCACGGTCAATGAAATGAAAGACTGAGATGTGGTGTATATTAAAATAATTCATGTCTAAAATTAATTCATGCATATGTTCGAATTATGCATGATACTTGAAACCAAAAATATGTTGCATCTCTTGAACACACAATACACACATTGATTCAATTTGTGTGAACAGAGAGAATTTCCATGCACATATGGTGTACACACTAAAAGCACATACTTAATATTACACTAAATGTTAATGTACAAAGGGTCATGAGGTGTACCTTAACATCAAATTTTAACCTTTATTTCACACCAATCCCTACCCATATTAACCTTTATGTTGTTGTTGTTGAAAGGTTTCAAGGAGGTATGAAACAACAGTAAAAAATGACTTTAATTCTTTATTAATCTTCATGTTGACCGATGAATCGAATCCTTGGGTGTTGGCTTTCATCCTCGGCAGTTCTTATATAACCCAACAATCTCCCCCTAGAACTGTTGATGCCGAAATCACACTTAGTAACCTATCTATTATTGTTTTATTTGTTGATGTTGAGTATCCTTTATCTGATCTAGCCTTTGATGTCTAGCTCTAAACTTGCAACTTGATCATGAATTTCAAACTTTTCCAGCACTAGCTCCATGATGAATTTTATGTCATCAAGACTTAGGTACACAAAATCTTGGCCATTTAAAGTGACCTTAGAGCTTTTCTATTTGCATATTGTAACACCATTTGAGTCCTTGGAAGCTCTCATCTCACTAGTATTGGGTTAGAGAGAATATATGAGGTAAGTCCAGCACCTTAGTGGGAGGGGGTGATTATGGCCTTTTAGGCACTACAACTCCTTGATGTGCCATTGATTGATGTTTATCAGGATTAATTGCCATTGTGGTTCTTCTTTTTTAACTCCTGAAGAAGTCTGTCATATAAGGAAAGCTCCCTTCAATAATCAAACTTCTCCTTATCTTCCAGCCCTTCAATCTAGGATGCATATCCAAATTGCTTTTTTCAGACTTTTCAAATATTGTTCCATGAGCATTGGATTGTAAGAGAAGATCTCTCTAGCATAGGAAGGTGTTACAGAGGTTTGATTCTCCTTCTTTATTGGATCAGCAAGATAGATCTAGGCCATTTCAAACCTTTCTGGAAAGTTATTTCTGGGTATTATAAAGTCATTGTAGTTGAATCAGCATGTATCAATGCTGATCTCATCCTACACATTTTTGTTTTACCAGCTAGGTTTGCTTTATTTTATAGTTATTCCTCTAGTTTGTGGGTCACCTTCATATCTGGGTCAGCTATCATCTTGTGTACCCTATTTCATTCCCCCAATAAGTTCTTCACAAGCCAGTTGTTGACGAAATTGAAGGATCTAACTTTGTAAGAAGCATGCCTTTCAGCTAGTCAATACATTCTTCCTTTGTCACTACTTAAGGATTAATGAGTTGATCAACTTGTGAATGAACTTGAGATTCACCAAACATTTTCTTTTCATAAAACCTTATCACTGTACTCTTAAATAAAACCTGGTTTTTAACTAAGTTACCGGAGAAGCATAAGCCCATTGGTCTTAAATGGGTTTATAAATTGAAGGAGGTGCAGCCAGAAAAATTGTGATGTATAAAGAAAGATTAGTCGCAAAAGGATGTGTTCCAAAACATGGAATTGATTTCGATGAAGTCTTTGGACCAGTGGCTCGTACGGAAACGGTGCATTTATTACTTGTTGTTGCTGCCCGAGAGGGGTGGAAAGTTCATCACTTGGATGTAAAATCAGCGTTTATACATGGAGATTTGATGGAGAAGGTGTTACGCAACCGGAAGGCTTTGTTAAGAAAGGACAAGAAGATAAAGTATTTTGGTTGGTAAAAGCCTTATATGGTCTTCGTTAATCTCCTCGAGCACGGAATCTCAAACTTGGCGGGATGTTAGAATCTCTTAGTGTTACTTGCTGCCTTTAAGAGCAAGCAACATATGCGAAAAGGAGATAAATAATTCATTTTTATCATTTGTAAAAATTTAAAAAAATAAAAGAAAACTGTTGAAATGAGTTGTTTATTCATCTATCTTGAAAATAAAACAAGTATATGAAGCAATTTCATTAATTTATATAACCTACACATGTATAAATTTTGTGTAGAAACATTACTTACGCATAATATAACAAACCTGTAGAAAAAAGTTTAAACCTTGAAAAACATTGGATTGCATTAATTTTATGGGTTTTTGTATTTATAACATAAACAATGATATATTAAAAGCAAAAAACTTCAAAAATATATGAACCATAATAAAAACTAAGATTTAGATTTCTTCTCGCATTTCTCGCACTCACTAAAAACCTCTTCAGAAAATAACCTAACCCTCTCTCTCTATATATATATATAAATATATATATATATATATATAATAAATATCTTAATTTAACAACAATCCATTCAACAATTAATCAAATAAAGATAAATAAAATATTACATTGCCATGCAGAAGTGTAGCATAATTAATAGTATAAAGTAATTAATTTCGCATGAAGGGGGGAGGGGTTAATTGTTGTGTAGATTATTACTTTGGGCAATGAGTTTTTCGCATTCATTCGCATTATGTGACGGTAATTATGATGGTATTAGTTCGTTAGAGTTTGTGCAAACGTCCCGTTAGAGTTTGTGCAAACGTCCCGTACGTTTCCACGGGAAGCAATTTACACCCGTTCATTTCCGCGAAACGCTTAATCACCATACTTGTACCAAACCGGTAAGAGTGCCCAAGGACGTTAAAAATGGGCGCCGGTAAATGTACTAAAATGATCTCTACGGTACAATATTGTTTTGGTTCTTCATGATAAAGAAAAGTATCAGTATATAATACCGAACCGATACTTGCTAATATAGTTCTATTTTCAATGAATTTTTATACTGTCACGTTAAGAAAACTATAAAAACAAATACGATATCAGTACTGATATTAAGGGAGTATTGGCTTCGTTCTCCATGATTAAAAAATATATCACTATACCGATACCAAAAGTACTATTTTGATATGAATATCCAGTAGCAACTTCTGATCCCTTAATTAAAAATAAACTAAATTAAAAGACATTAGTACATGTAAGCAAATTAGAGAGGGTGCACGCTAGTAAAAGTTGATGCATATTAATAAGTTAGAGTCGGTGCTTCTTAGCATAGTACAAGAATACACGTTAACATAATATAGATACTATTAAGGTACCTCTTCTTTATTGTGTCTAATATAATATATTATATAATAATAAGATAAGTAAATTAATATGTCCGTAGAGAAATGTTTTGCTCCAAAAGAAAAAGAATATTGACTGGTTTTTTATTAGTATTCTACATAATACGTTTTCTATTACCTACTAGTGGGTTTACTCGCGCGTTGTAGCGGGATCCACAAATGGATTGCATTACAATATTATGATACTAAGGTTTTTTTGCCGCAAGTTACGCAAAAAGAATAGAAATGTGCACACTATATTTTAACAAGTATTCGTAGAAAAAAAAATGTGCACCGCCACTTACAACTGATTGCAGTTCACCACAAAAATCATGTACTCATTATTGAACAAATCTTAATAAACCAAAGGTATGTTACTTTAACAGACCAATATAAACATAAACATAACTCTTGTATGTCATCTTAACTTTGGACAATTTGAACATATTTGCCCAAGCCTACTTCTTTATAATGTAGTATAGATTATAGATTATAAATTATATATAGTATGTAACTAAAACAAAATAATGTCATATAAAATTTCAATGAATACAAATAATATCAATAATTTAAATATATTAGAAAACATATATTTTTAAAACCAACAAAGTATGTAAGTGACTGCATTGTTTACGTGAAAGATGTTAATATTTTTTCATACACCATATATAGTAATTCCACTTTAAAAACATTTTTCTTAAAACATGATGTGTGGTCTCATATAGCACAAGTCCGTTTATACTACAACCGAAAACTATCTTTCTAAATAAACATGAAATTGTGGTGGATATCATCGCGTAGGTGAAATCGTGTAGTTTTTTTGTGGTACAAACATAGACATAAGGATATTATAGATGTAGATTAATGGTAATTGAAGGTTATGATCAAAGAATGTGTACAAGTAGGTTTTGCATGAAGGGTATAAAAGAAAAAAATTAAATGACATTTGGGTTTTAAGCATGAGATTTTCCCTATGCCATCATAAAATTCATGTAAAATGATATGTGAAGAGTGGAGGCAATGAATGTACAACTAACAATGCATTAAGGGGTAATATGGGAAAGATTTATATGACATTATAGGTTTAAAGCATGTGTCTTTTCAAATCTCATCTTAACTTTAATAATTTGAACATATTTGCCCATGTCTCATCCTTTATAATGTAGTATATATTGTTTTGGATATCGACTTCTTCTAGTACATTTTTTACTTTTGGTTATTGGCTGAGTTTTGAAAATGGAAACTTTTAGACCTGATCATTTTCACGTCTCGCTTGAAATTACCCATATCTCTTGTTGGAAACTTTTTTATATTTGTTTTCATGTGAATGGTGTAGTTTACAACTATTCGACACTACAAGTAGATTGTTATATTTTTAGAGGGTTTTGTCTCTATTTGAAATTTTTTTTGAAAGATACTTTATTAAAAGAACTGGCGTAACTCGCTCCAAGGAGGAGAACAAGCAGCCCCAAACCAAACATTACAACAATTCAAAGTTACACCAAGAAACCCAATCACAACTACAATCTTTATTTCTATGTATATACGATAAAAAACCAAACGCTTTGATGTCCGCAATAATCTCCATCACTTTCGCCGCCTTGCCTCTAAACTCAAGTTCGTTTCGTGCCTTCCAGAGACGCCAACATGTTATAATTATAACTCTGATTGCCTCCTTGTATATAGCTGATCGGCCACAGTTTGTATGAATATCGAGTAAGTATTTAACTTCTAAGGCGAAGATGATCTGAATTTGACCATGTTGAAATCGCCTACCAAACCGAAGCGGACATGCCACAAACCGTAAAGATGTGACTCGCTGTCTCTAAACTTTCGCTGCAGAATCTGCACAAAAGGCTGTCCACGCTAATGTTCCTTCTGCACAATGCTTTCATAGTCGGAATTCTTTCGCCTATCGCCCTCTAAAAGAAAATGTTGCATTTTTGCGGAATGCAGCTGCCCCATATGAAAACCAAGTTCGAAACATACTGCTGTTCGCTGCATATCCAGTGTTTAATCCCTGGAACTAAGAACCTATCTTGTGTCCCTCGCCATTGCAAAAGATCTCTACCATCCGATAAACATATGTCCGTAATATGTGAAAATAAGTCCGTCAATTTATTTAGTTCCATAACTGAATAAGGTAACTTCTTCCACCTCCACATAAACTTGCTACCCCCTATGTTTCATGATTCGATCTTCAAAATTGCAAAACTTTTCACTTTCCCGTCGAAATAGATGTGGATATTTCGCCTTAAGTAAAATTTGAAACAACCATGGTTCCATCCAAAAACGAGTTTGTTTTCCATTCCCCACTTTACTCCTAATCTGCGAAATAAATGTTTCTACACCTACCTTCACTCTACTACCAAGCTTAACAATAGTCGACCACACACCACCATTGTTGCCTAACATCGGATAAACCTCCCAATTCCTTGCATTAACATGAATAGTACCAATAACTTTCTTCCATAACATATCACGATCCGATTTATATCTCCACAACCAATGTAGCACAAAAGCGTTATTACTAATTGCAAGTTTAGTCAATCCTAAACACCCTCTATTTACGGGTGTAGTAACCGTATCCCAAGCCACCCAATGAAGATTTTTTACCTCGTTCGATCCACCCAATAAGAACCTTTTCATCATTCCTTCCAATGCCGCAATCACTCTCTTTGGAGCTAAATACAATGAGAAGTAATAATTAGGAAGTGATACCTAAGTAACTCTCCCTCCAATAGACAACACTTGTGCTTTCCATTTGGAAAGCCGACTCCTAAACACATCCAAAACTGGATACCAATTCACAGTTCGATTCATGTTTGCGCCCACTTTGATACCTAAGTAAACAAACGGTATCTTACCCGGTCTACATCCTATAACGGAGGCCATCCTAACCGTTACATCTTCACCAACTCCTATACCGAATACAGTGGATTTATTAATATTTATTTTCAGCCCTAAACAAAGGTGAAAAATACTCAAAATACGCTTAACATTATTGAAAGGTCGGGGACCATTTACCAAAACTGAAGACCTAGCCGAGCTTAGGATATTAGAAATTCACATACACAAAATATTTAGGAATCCCATTTGACGCATAATATCGATTAAAAATTCCCGGTGCACATTGTCATATGCCTTATCAAAATCTATTTGCAACATGAAAATCTGTTTACTTGTACGTTTCACCATTCAGAACCAATGGACCATCTAGAATATACCTTCCAGAGAGAAAACCCAATTATGTATCTGTCGTTAAACCTCCCATAACTTTCCTCAACCTATTTGGGGCGTCTTAGACATCACCTTGCTAAGAACCCCAAACAAATTAATAGGTCTGTATTCGACCAAGCTAACGGGACTTTTGTTTTTAGGTATCAATGAGATAAAAGAGGAGGAAACACCTGGACTAATCTCCCCACATGCATAAAACTAACTCATGATTTTCATAAAGTTACCTGCGAATAGACTCCAAAAACGCTTAATAAATTTAAAATTAAAACCATCTAGGCCTGTAGCTTTGTCATCTCCGCAACCAAAAACCGCCTCTTTGACTTCCAACTCTGTGAAAGTCATAATAAGCTTCACTGCCTCATCTTTAGATAAAAATTTCAAACGGTGTCCATTCAACCTTGGTCTCCTTTTCATCTCTTAAGTAAACTCACTTCTAAAAAACCTGAAGACTGCTTTTTTTTATTTTCAGCGGTCTGGTTTCCCAAGTCCCATTAATGCTCATCCCCATTATACTATTACTTGCCTTTCACATATTTATAAGCCCATGAAAGAACTTGGTGTTATCGTCCCCGTACATAGACCATTTACAACTCGCCTTTTGTCTCAAATTTTTATATTTAAAATCCTCAGTCTCCCGTAATATAGCTTTGGCTTCTTCCCACACCCACACCTCCTCTTCCGTTAGATCTCTATTTTCCATAATCTCCTCAATTTGGCTCACCTCCCCTCTTAAAACATTTTTTTCCTCCCACTCTTTGTTATACACCTCCACCTTCCAAACATTAATGGTTTTTCGCAGCCATTTAAATTTTTTCATCAGACCCTGATCTGGACATCCACCACAACTAAATTCACCACACGCCTTTGTGATCAAATCCCAATATCCTTTCTGTCCAACCAAGAATTAAAATACCTAAAAGGTTTAGGCCCATGGTTACAAGAAATCGTCTTTAATACTATTCGACTGTGATTTGATCGTCCTTTAGGTAAGAGCGATACTCGGCTATAGGCCATCGGTTAAAAAAATCCCAACAGACAAAAATTCTATCAGTGCGGTTGAGTTTATCACCAACTATGTATGTGAATTTACATCCTTTTAGACTCTTCTCCTGCAGACCTGCTTCCTCTATAAAAGTATTAAAATCCTTCGTTGTTGTTGGGTTAAATGAAGAATTCCTCCTCTCCTCAGCACTTCTAACTGAATTGAAGTTACCTGTAGCCACCCATAACCTAGACTTCGACTTAATCAACCTATCTAATTCGCTCCACAACCATCGCCTTTCCATATCTCGTTGAGGAGTATACACATTCAGAATATTACATACAATTCCCAGCCCTTTTATAATACTTGAACATGCTAAGAAATGCCTATTTTTAGTTACATCCATTAGCTCAAAACATTTGGTTCCCACATCATAACTATACCTCCAGATCTTCCTACCGGATTCAACAATTCAAATTCAACATCTCCTCTCCCCCAAAACCTCGCCAAATCACTATTAGAAACATCACTACATAGCGTTTCTTGCATCATAACAAAGCCCACTTCATGCTCTTTCTTCACTCCTTTAGACCAATAGTCTTTACCCCTAACTCCCAAACCACGAATATTCAGAGAAAGGAAATTCATAATTTTACCTGCTCAAAACCTTCTGCAATAATTGAATTTGATACTTGTTCCTGGTATTCACCAATGTTTTTAGCATCTAGAAGCACTCCAAGCTCAACCGTATGTTCATCCTGTAAATCCACATCATTCTTCTGTCGAACCACTTTTGGATGAACAGAATTGGACTCCTCTCTCTCAAACTCATCTTCTTGTTGTGATCGAACTAACCTGAGTCAGTTCCAGCCTTATCGTTTAAATCAAGAGTAATGAAATCTTTATCATGGGCCAGCTCATCCTCTCCTGAAATAATATCCTCATCTGATCCACTATCTTCTTGGCCCAATAACACATTAAGACCAAAGGGATCACCGTTTCGGGCCCTCTTCTTGAGCCAGTCCGTGTTAACTGGTGAAACTGAATGTCTAGGCCTTGAAGACTTTCTTTTGAATTTTTTAATGGCTTTAACTTCCTTTTACTTTCCCCAATATTCGAAAATGCAAAATTAAAAAAGTTTCCATAATCTTTCTGTTTCCTAACTTTCATACCATCATCATAATTATCATTTATATCTTCCATATTATCATTTCTTTCCATATTAACATCATCACCAGAATCTGAGTTAACTCCACCAGAACCAAAATTCTGTCCGACCACTCCATCTTCTTCGTCTTTTTCCTCATCTCGATCCTCATTGCTAACACTCACCTCATCCTCTTCATCGAGCAAATAATCCGGGATCCAGTCTTTTTGCTCCTCCACCACTCTAGCCACAATCACCTTATCATTCTATTAAGGAGACAAACATTGTTTAATGTGATCTCCCTCACCCACCAGGACATCTATGCACACATATAAGCAATCTTCATCTTCTTCAGAAACTTACGCTGGCTGCACAACCATAACAAACTTAGAACCAATACTATTGTAGACGGCATTATCCGCAATACATAACGGAACACCGAATATCTTCGACCAAGCTATTATCATTAACCAAAACTTGACCCTTCCAAGCTGCTACCTTACTAAAACACTCCTTCCATTTTTCCTCCTCCAATAAAAAGACTGAGGCATCTTTCACCTCGTGAAACACTAGCAGCATTAAGAGGCCACCTATATACTTAATGTCCATCTTACCATTCACCTTCTCCGCAACCCATCTCCTTAAATAAATAAACTTCTGGAAATCTAAGGCTCTACCGATAACAGATCTATTGATCAAAGTATCTCTGAATGATCAACCTCGAATAAAACTGTTCTGATTCACATGATTAAAATTGTTGTTTTATCATATTGTAGTACATTAATTTTTATGTTATATCATAACACATATTTTATCACTGCCTATTAGATTTGTTATCTCAGAAAACTTCTGGAATATAATCTAGTATATTAATAAACCAAAACACTAAATTCTATATGGCACTCAAAGAGGTCAACCCTCCTCTTGGGTGTGCCATATGGCATCCTCCTTTTCATTTCTATCTAAAAGTCTTTTTCTCTCTCATGTTTCTCCCACAATTTCAAACGTTAATAACTTTTATAAATAATATTTAATAAAAAATTACACAAACTAACGAACGTTTTATTATCTTTCCAACGAATACTATAATGCTATAAAAAAACAACTTTTTGTGGGTGTTTGTTCATACAAGAAAAAAACACAATGTTTTCAGGTAATTCATTAATCATGTCTAGACAAGTCACTAATTATGTTCAAACTAGAAATATATTTTCATTAAAAGCAAAATCGGTTTAAAACCACTTTTTTTCAAAAAAAAAAAAAAAACTCACACCTTCAAGAACAGTACCTCAATCACGCTCTACAATGGTTGTTTCGTGCTCTGCTCCTTATCCAAACATATATCTTCTTTTTATTATATATTTTCATTCTTATTCACATGATTAAAATTGTTGTTTTCTCAAATTATAGTACATTAATTTCTATGTTATATCATAACACATATTTTATCACTTACTATTAAATTTATCTATCCCGAAAAACATCCAGGATATAATCTAGAGTATATATATATATATATATATATATATATATATATATATATATAGGGGAAGGTTCAATTGAGAACTCATAGATAGGGAGAGAACTCGAGAACTCCTTAAACATAGGGGTATTATTGTCAACTATTTCAACAAACCTCATTACCTAATATACAACCCCAAAAACTATATAGAACCCTACACAATTTCTAATGTGTAGATCAATGAACCAATCAAGAACATATATCGTATGATCATATAGCTCAAATCATCTATTCAGCTCTTCTGCATTGGAATCGAATCAACATTCAACATAATCTGTTAACAATGACGATTGAAGGTTTTTTTTTTAATCGCACATATGTGTGTATGTGACGATTAATTGTATGATTTTGTTGTTGTTGTCTTCTTTGTTAATTAGGTCAAACATCTTCATCTAATTCAAACAAATATACAATAAACGTGGATTCTTCATCACTTATGGAAGATAATAGAGGAAAACAACCTATATTGATAGATGATATTGCAGAATCTACATCAAACATTGCTTCTTCTTCTACATGTATCAAATCCGCTTCAGATGATACAAATTTGTCTGGCATCGAACATAGAGGTATTTGATTCAATATATACGTACTGCACATGTGCATTAAATTTACTACGTGTCTATTGGTAGTTTTAAACAACATATAGGTTTGTGTTTGTTTTTTAATTATGTACTGCACATGTGCAATCTTTCTGTCACTGAACATAGAGGTACCTGATTCAATATTTACGTACTACACATGTGCACTGCATTTACTACGTGTCTATTGGTTGTTTTACACAACATATAGGTTTGTGTTTGTGTTTTTTTTTAATTACGTACTGCACATGTACAATACATCTGGATTGTTACTATATTTTTTCAAACATAGATCTATTTGTTAAAACATTATGTATTGCGCATGTGCACTACATTCGTTCTATCATTCTTCATATGATACAAAGCTTTGTGGTATTGAACATAGAGGTACCTATTCCACAATTTTTGTACTACACATGTGCACTAAATTCAGTTTATGTTTAATGAATGTTTTACGCAACCTAGACGTATGTGTTTTTTTAAAATTTACGTATTGCACATGTGCACTGTATTCCAATTGTGTTTGCTGTATTTTTTACAAAATATGTACATGTTTTTGAATTTACGTATTGCACATGTGCAGTACATTCAGTTGTTTCTACTGCATTTTTCACACAACATAGAGGTATGTGTTCAAAATTTAAGTATCAGACATGTGCACTACATTCATTTTGCATTTACTGTAATTTTTACACTACATGTTTTATAATTCGTGCACATGTTCACTAATAATAATACAAATGTTTTTTTAAATGCAGGTCGTGTATCCGGTTGTGTCTATATAACTCCTGGTGGAACCACATATTGGGTACTTGAGTATTGGATTCGGATGATGTTGTAACATGTGACAAGTGCAGTCATAGAGGCCACAATAGGAGAACTTGCAAGGGTCAATCACAATAGAATGGAGTTAATAAAAAATAATATGTTATGAACATGTCTTTTGGATGATGTAAGTTATGAACATGTCTTTTTGGTTATGTTTGTTATGAACATGATTTTATGATATTAGGTTAAGAACTTGGCTTTTTGGTATGTAATCAACTTGACGATTTTATGTTATGGCATTTATCACTTATGTAATGTTGATTGTTTTGGTATGTGTTAAAAACTACTACAACAAAAAAGTGTCGAAATGTATTAAAATCTGCAACCAAGAATGTGCCGGCATGTGTTAAAAAACTGCAGCAAAACTATGTCATAAACTACAGCCGAAATGGGTAATATATTGCAGCAAAAAACTTCGGAAAAAGTATGCCGAAATGGGTCAAAAGCCGCGCCAAAAAAAAACTAAAACAAAAATATGTCGAAATGCATAAAAATTGCAGCCAAGAAGGTGCCAAAATGTGTCATTATGCAGTGAAAATGGGTCATTAGGCAGCCAAAAATGCCACTCGAGTTTAAACAACCAAACTGATATTAACATACCATTCGTTCATCCGTTAAAATTGGTACATGCATAAAATCAAAACACATATCCATTTATTATACATCCAAACTTAGTACATAAGGAATTCATTGTAAAACAAATACATGATGAAAAGGACCCAACTAAAAAAAAATCAATCTTTTGTTCTTCAATTCCATAATCCTAGCTTGTTCTTCATGCCGCCTAATTTGAGATCTCCTTATCCTAGCTTGATAGTCATGGCTGTTAATCGATCTCAATAGACCTGGTATCACCTCATCAGATCCTCCATACAATGGAGTCTCAGCCAAACCCACAAACCCACTACTCATTCCCTGTAGTACATTTAACATTCAATATAAAAGTCGCATTACACATTTGAAGTATAGTTACATCAATAACATATAGTAGCACATGACAAACAAAACAACATATCATTTTAACATTAGCCTATCACAAATTAAATTATCACACATGTGTAACACATTATACATTTATAACACAAGTGTAGTACATTTTATACAAAGCCTATTCACATTAAACATCAACTAAAACAAGACTACCACACACATGAAATATAATTACATATATCTCAGACGTGCAATATATGACAAGTGCATCAACCTAACTTAACACTAACTATCACTAATAATATTATCACACATGTGTAATACATGTCATACAATGCCTGTCTACGGTTAACATAATCTACACCAAGCATATTACACACGTGGATTACAATTACATCTATAACATATGTGCAACACATGACAAAAAAAACATAATCTCAATAGACACTATCACAAATTATCACATGTGTAAAATATTACTATTTATAACACATATGTGGAACATGACATACAAATAGTGTTCATAATTAACACTGGCTATAACAATCGCATTACACATATGAATACATTTACATCTGTAACATATGGCAACACATGACAAACAAAACAACATATCATTTTAACATTAATCTATCACAAATTAAATTATCACACATGTGTAATACAATACACATTTATAACACATGTGTAGTGCATTTCATACAAAGCCTATTCACATTTAACATCAACTAAAACAATCCTACTACACATATGAAATACAATTACAGATATCATATATGTGCAACATATGACAAACAAATCAGTCTAACTTAACACTAACTATCACAAATTATATTATCACACATATGTGATACATTTTCACGATTATCACACATGTGTAGTACATGGCATACCGGTTAATATTGCACATGTCAGTCATATAACTATAACATCTGTGCAGTACATAACATACAGTTCAATTAAACATATATTACACATGACGAATCACGATATGGTTCGAAACCACTATTTAACTTATTTCACATACAATACATTGAACAATATCATTCGAAACTACATCGAACCATTATTTCACACAAAACGCCTAAAAATCGATGTAATACAAGTACAGGTCATTCTGGTGCGCGCGTGTGTGACACAGATAGTTCGAATGATAGAAGATACCTAATGTTGATGATCGATTGTTTGATGAATCCGTTTACTTGATGCATTTGATAGATTGTTTGATGGTTATCATGTTATATGAAGGATTGATTAAACCCTAGGTTTTCTCCATGTAGATTGATAGAGAGAGAGAGAGAAAAAGTGAACGGTATTTTTTTGTGAGATTTTGGAATGGTGAAAGGATTAGAAAAATCTTTTTATAATTCCCCAAAATACCCTTCCTTATTAAAATCCCATATATTTGTTGTTGTTTTTATTTCATTTAATCACAACCATTGATCTAGTAAGATCAATGGTTATTATTTAGTTCTCGAGTTCTCTCCCTAAAATGAGTTCTCTATTGAACCATCCCCTATATATATATATAGGTCAAGTATAAAATGAAAACCCACTTGAGTTGAGAAAACCTTGGAAACCCATGTAAAAAATGATTTTTTTTGTTTTGAAAAAAATAACCAATGTAAAATACATGTTTTTAAGTGTTTTTGGCCAAAAAAATAAAAAAAGCGCCGAATGAATTTTTTTAAAAAAAATAAACAAAGCTTCGAAAACACATGTTTACAACATATTTTATAACAGCAAATAGCTGAAATCATATGTTTTTTAGCAACTTTGTTTATTTTTTTTTAAAAAATCCCTTCGGCGCTTTTTATAGTTTTTTTGGCCCAAGATGCTTAAAAACATGTTTTTTACATTGGTTATTTTTTTCCAAAAAAAATAATGATTTTTTACGTAGGTTTCCAAGGTTTTCTCAACTCAAGAGGGTTTTCAATTTATCCTTCCCTTATATGTATATATATATATAATAAAAGAAAAGGGGTATGCCACATGAGACTATGTGAGATCTTCACACCGCTTGATTTCCAGCCAAAAGTCTTTTTAATTATATTTTAAATAAATATAACTATTAGTTATTATTTTAAAATTTTAAATTTTTTAATTGATATTTTTATCTTTATTTTAATTAATATTTTTATCTTATTAGTTATTATTTTAAAATTTCAAATATTTTAAACATTATTTTTATTTTTATCTTTTCCCCTCACAATTTTTAAACGTCAGTAATTTTATATACAACATTTTATTATAAAAAATTACACTAATTAACGTGCGTTTTATTTATTTTTCCAACGAACATCATAGTGCAACACAAAAACGAAAAAGAAAACTCTTTTAGTACAATGCATTTAGCTAATTCATTAATCTTGTCTAGTCAAGTCACTAATCATGTTATGATAGTAGAATTGCTTTTGAACCTACTATGATATATAAGAACCCGCTAAGTATATATATTCATAAACGTAGTCAATATGGTAATAATCTAATTTTTTTGTATTTTTATTGGTGTTGCTATGAACATTGATTATTGCTAAACCAGTTAGATGTAGCATATGATTCTTAGACATCAGGTATCTTTAGCTAATAAGTGATAACTAATTACCCCACCATGCATACGTCCTAATCAATAATCATCATAACATATTATTTGATGCCAATTTGGTTGATTTTTTCCCAGGTTCACATCATAGTTTGAGAATGTACTGAGAAAGTGACAAAGTTGTATAGAGACATACAAAATTAGGTTAAGTAACTTCGATCGTCGAATCAGAGTAACAACTTCTTGCTTATGGAATTTATAAACCCTAGAAAACATAAAATAAACTTTTATGTCAACATAAATTAAAATTTTAAGAAACCCTAGGAAAAAAAAAAGAAACAATCACAAAATATGAAAACATTGGGCCGAGACTCGAGCAAATGAGAGTACACCTTAATCAATCACAAACTTCAGTCATTCGAACAAAAGCCCCTTCCTTTCTTTGCTGTCACTTGTTGTGTGTATCCTTTTGCTTGTCTTCAAATAAAAGACTTTCGTTCTTTTTTCTTTTTTCCGATGTTACGGTGTAACTACAAAACGGAACAAAATAACAAAATAGCAGCTTAAAAGACATCACAAATTCATGTTAATGGGCTATCGGTTTGGCCACGGTCACTTCAAATACTGAAATCTGGGTATTGCGCTAGGCACTTCACTGTATGGTTGAGGCACTTAAAAAATACATTATATTATAATTATAAATATAATATATAGATCTTAGTAGAAATTACAAATTAGAAAATCACCACTTTGATCACACAAAATGGTCAATCTTTTTCCCAAGTGTTTGTTGAACTGGTTAAAGAAAAGATCTTGGATACAATTACAAGATCATGGAATGCGACATGGCATCTAATTTAGATTTTGACACCCTTCTTGTTAGACCGCTTGAGTTCCGCAACTAACTTCTCTTAATAAGTAGAACTGATTTAATCATCTTCCAAACAAGCAAGATTGACTGATTCAATCCTAGAACGGAAAGAAAGTCGGAGGGGTCAAAGTGAAATTACGTTATTTAATTAAGGATATGAATAGCTTTTATTAATGTTTGATTTATAGTTATCTAGCAAAATATAAATTGTCTTGCATATTACGTTGTTTGAGTACTAGTATCGTAAGGATTTGGTTACTTTAAATTTTAAATGTCATTGCGTTGTAGTTGTAGCTTAATTACTTTATTTTGTACTAGCTTTTATCCTGGGAGTGTCCCGGGGTTGAAATATCTAATATAACATAATAAAATATCTAATATGACAACATAATTAATGATTTGCCAATACATGATTAATGATAATAATAATAATATTATTATTATTATTATTATTATTATTATTATTATTTATTTTAAACAAATTTCTTCCATAAGTTATCATATTCAAATATATATAAAAAAAAAAGAATCTCTGCCTATGAAGTTATGTTTATCGTTTGGGATTTATTAGTAGAGTAAAATATATTTGAAAACAAAACACCACAAAAATAGTTGTTTTTTTCTCTGTTTTTTATATAGCACTATGGTACTCGTTGGAAAAATAATAAAACGCTCGTTAATTTGGTGTAATTTTTTCCTATAAAAAATCTCGTATATAAAAGATATTAACGTTTAAAAGTTATGGGGGGAAACATTACAGAGAAAATTTAATTTTGTTTTTAAATTCTTATCTTTTTCTAAAATAATTATAATATATATAGATTTATTAAAAAAACTCAAAAATTAAAAAATCCTACATGATGCCATGTGGCACATTCAATGAGGGGTTGAGGGCTCCATTGAATGCCACATCATCAAAGTTCAATTCTTTTATTATAAGTTATAGATTATAGATTATAGATACCAATTCTCGTAATTGATCAACTTTCCTTGGCCCATTCTTTGTGTTCGAAGTTTCTTGTTCTTAATCTCGTTATTTTTTTAATTAAATTTTTTTTAGAAAACAAAAGAGTTAATAGCCAAAATCGTCCCTGAGGTTTGGTGGTTTTTGCCACTTCAGTCCAAAAATGAAACGTGCTACAACTGGGTCCTTAGGCTTTTGTTTTTTTGCCACATTCGTCCCTGACACTAACCCAGTTAACTTATCTCGTTAACTCTGGGGGCATTTTTGACTTTTTGCCTACAAAATCGAGGGCATTTTAGACATTTTGGCTATTAACTCCTAAATAAATAAAAGAAAAAAATAAAAACAAAAACATTTATTTAAGTGAGAGAGAGAGAGAGAGAGCAGAGATAGAGAGAGAGGAGAGAGATAGAGAGAGAGAGCAGAGATAGAGAGAGAGGAGAGAGATAGAGAGAGAGAGCAGAGAGGAACCTTCCTCTCTCTGGTGAACCACCACCACCACCATAGGCAGATGAGCAGAGAGAGAGAGGAGGTGAAGGGTTCCGGACGCCGCTCACAGTGGAGCACGGCGGCGGTGCTCTCAAACCACATAACCATCACCCCTTCATCCCTAAAAGGATCTGAGAGAAAGAGAGACAGAGGAACCGTCGGCTTTTGCCCTCCCTGCTCTGATCTTGATAACGGTGGCAAAAGAAGGCGACGGCGGTGGTAGTCCAGGGTTCAGAGAGAGAGCAGAGAGGAGAGAGAGAGAGAGCAGAGAGGAGAGAGAGAGAGCAGAGAGAGATAGAGAGCAGAGAGGAGAGGGAGAGCAGCGAAAGATAGAGAGAGAGCAGAGATAGAGAGAATAGATCGAAGAAGGAGTGGGTGTTTAGGGTTACGATTAGGGTGGTTGTGGCGGCGGAGGTGATGGTGGTCTCAGATCCCCCTCTCTCTTTCTCTCGTATGTCTCCCTCTCTCTCTTTCTCTCGTCTGTCTCTTTCTCTCGTCTGTCTCTCTCTCTTTCTCTCGTCTGTCTCTCTCTCTCTAGAATAGGGTGGTGGTTGTGTGAGGGTGGTGGTGGTGGTTGTGTGAGGGTGGTGGTGGTGGTGGTATGTGATGATAGCAGGTCTAAATGGAGAAGAAGGTAGGCAAAAAGTCAAAAATGCCCCCAGAGTTAACGAGATAAGTTAACTGGGTTAGTGTCAGGGACGAATGTGGCAAAAAAACAAAAGCCTAAGGACCCAGTTGTAGCACGTTTCATTTTTGGACTGAAGTGGCAAAAACCACCAAACCTCAGGGACGATTTTGGCTATTAACTCAAAACAAAATAAAATCTTTGTTTCATATTCTTATATACAACTGCGAGAATTACATCATGATAGTAGGCAAACGGGCAAAAAGCTGCACCGCCAACCTTTTCTGGATAGCAAATCCTAGGAACAATGTAAGGGATTTCTTTTACCGTAGGAACAACGTAATCTAAGACCTGATATATTTTGACCAGGTCCATACTGTTATATCACATTCAATAGTATTCTACACAAATCGGTAACAAATCAAATAGCCAAAAACATAAAGTCGAACTTATTTCTACGTTTTCTTGGTTGACATTGTATTTGCTCTTCTACGTTGTCTTTTAATTGGTAATGACGTATGGTTTGCATACCAAGCATACTATATATTCAATTAGCTGACATTTATTAAGGCATTAGTTAGGGAAGGAACTGTTCTGCTACTAACTTTCAAGGTTAGAAGGTGCCACTAGTTGAATTAAGGGAAGATGTGACAGACTAATTCAAATGATTTGACCTTACAAGTCGGTTAAATAAATATCTAGAGTGGTTCGATAGGTCAAGAAAGAGGTGCTCTAGTCGTAAAGAGTAGTTCAAGAATAAGTGGGGTTCTTGTATAAGAACTATTTGAATTTTTATAATATGGGTAAAGTATATTTTTTTGAGCATGCGGTTTGCTACATCACACTTTTCATTATACACCAAGTACTCTAATTTTGAGAGTAAATGTTATCAGCTAAAGTGGTGACTACGTAGCTAATGTTAATATAAAACTGAATCATCACACTGCATGCTATCTTTCTAAATTAATATTAACTAAACAAATAACATACAAACCACCCTAAGAACACACAACTTTAGAAAACAAATTCAAAAGCACACTTATAATACAAAAAAACAAATAGGTGGAACTTACTATTCATCAAGCTTTGAAAATTACTATTCATCAAGCTTTGAAAATTAATAGTAACGAGCAAAGGCAACCAACGCGTTGCGGCGGGATATTGTGAACTGAAAAAAAATTAAAATAAAAATGTTAAACCGTTCACGCACGTTGCAGAATGTTAACTCGTGAAATTTGGATCGATACGTAAAATATTATAGTAAAAAAGAATAACCAAGTCTAGACGATAAGAAATACCAGCACATGTTATAATAATCGTAAGAAAAAAAATGAAATATTAATTTACTAATTCTTAAACCCCACTCTAAATTTAAATACAAAGATGCAATAGGATAAGAATAATAATTATTTTATTAAGATCAGGGCAGTGAAATAGGCACGACATCATAAGGTGTGAAAGAGGAAAATCTCAGTTGTCCAAACCCCCACATTTACTAACTCAGTTAGTTAACGGAGGAATACTATTCGTTAAAAGTTAATGGAGAAGTAGTGACTTAACATAGAAATAGCAACTTCGTAGTTCCTTAAGTTAACGGGGGAATAGTAAAGTAACAGAGGAATGGTGAACAGGGGAATAGTAATTTAATAGAGGAATAATAACTCCGTTAAGTTAACGAAGAAATGGTAACGTAACAGAGTTACTTAACGGAGGAATAGTAACATAGCAGAGGAATAATAACAAAGTTAAATTAACGAAGAAATAGTAACTGAACTGAGTTACTTAACGGAGGAATAGTAACCCCATTAAAAGAAGGAATACTAACTTAATAGAGGAATAATAACTCTGTTAAATTAATGAAGAAATAGTAACTTAACGGAGGAATAGTATCACCGTTAAGTTACTATTCCCAATGTTGGTTTTTAAATAATAGAATAACTAGTTGTATAAAATCTCGCACGTTACGCGTTTTACAATCGAGACTTACATGATGTGTTATCAATAAATGAATTATACAATCGAGATTCCATTTTTGTTGTAAACATTAAAAAAAATAAAAAAATCTACACATAAGGTAACACATGAAATTTGTAAGGAAATTACATAATATTATGTTATTTATATTAATAGTATATAATATAATAAAGTTTTTGAATAAAATAATATGAATAAAATAATAATAAAATTACATAATATTATATAATATATGAATATAATAATATTATAAAAACTATTTATTTGGGTTACTATTCATTAGGTTTGATTATTAATATTATATATTATATTATATATTTGTAACGAAATTACGTAATATTGTGTTATTTATATTAATAGTATGTAATATAATAAAATTTTTGAATAAAATAATATGAATAAAATAATAATAAAATTACATAATATTATGTAATATAATAATGAAACTACATAATATTAATAGTATATAATATATGAATATAATAATATTATAATCACTATTTATTTGGGTTATATTCATTAGGTTTGATTATTAATATTATGTAATAATAATAATAATGAAAATTAATAGTAACAAAGATAATTAGTACATAACCAAACCTCTTGATCAGTATATTAAATGCACAACAGACATATACGCTACAGCTATATATATAGGGTTAGGATCAAATACACAGTGAAAGAAAAATAAGAAGTCGTAGGAAGGGTATCAAACAGACTCCGATTAAACTTATTCAAGCGTCATTGGAACCGTCTCATCGAACCCTACGATGTTAGTTTTTAGATCTTCGTGTTTTGGGGTTTTAGCTTGTAGTTTTTACAATATACGTTCTATCATTGTGTCTTTTATGTAGCATTGTGTCGTTTTCTTATTTTCATCATTTTGTTATTTTTTCAATTCTATGTGTCTTTTTTCTTCAACATTGTGTTATATTTTTCGACATTGTGTTATATTTTATGGCTCATTGTGTCATATTTCATGATCAATTGTGTTTTTGTATCCTTCTCACTTTTTTCATTTTTGTTACACTGTGTAGAATATATATATATATATATATATATATATATATATATATATATATATATATATATATATATATATACTATGGTAGAGGATCCGGTAGGAAAATAGTTTTGTGTAGGAAGTGTTTTCAACCGTTGGATCAAATCTGATTAAAACTTGAGATGATGGACATTTTAGACATTTTAACCATTTTATTAATTATATCAATCCCACTTTTTTAGCAACTTCCTCTAGTGATTATGGAGATTTATTATCCTTAAATAACTAATTATTCTTTATTTTCAACTTGATTCATAACATCTTCTTAATTCATACAGGATCTCTAATCAGATTTAATCTTCATCTTCTTATAATAATCGAATTATTCATACCAAAAACAAGATTTTCTAATTGCTGCGTTTTTGTTAACACGTAGTAATAAGTAGTGTTTTAACATGTTATGTAGTAATAAGTAATGTTTTAACATGTTATGTAGAACAAATATAAAAAAAAGTACCAACATAATAGTGACATATCAAATATCCAAAAAAACAAAATGTACCATCATCCATAACATATCCTAGACACAATCCAAAACATAAAGAAACAAGTGTTTCTCCAAATCACAAAAGTAAAGTCACTTTTTTTTTTGCCATTGACGGCCCTAATCTTTCACCAATTCGAACAAACGCGGTCTTTTCCATTTCTCTCCTTGTATCATCCGGTAACTGGTAATATTGAAACTATCTGTTAGGCTCATGTTATCAATCACAAGCGTGTCATGCGTCATGAGGTTAAAACACATTGGGTAGAAATGGTTCGATTGTAGAATGGGCATGAAAATTAGATCGAACCCAACGATCATATTGTTCTCCGTCCCTTTCAAACACGATACCATGTTTTCCTCAAAGTGTTTATCCTCACCCTGACCGGCCCATCAAAATCCGCTTATTCCTGTACACACATAAAAATAATAATCATTCTACATCAACAGCCTGTTTAACAGTTAATAATAACTAGTGTTTTACATAATTTTATAAATGAACAAAAACAGTAGTGTTTTACAGCAGAGTAGAATAAGTAAGATGCACCAACAAGATTCAAACAACCATAATCCATCTATAGTTTTTTAAAACAAAATAGAACAAGTAGTGTTTCTAAATCATACCAACAACAAGATGTAACAGTACCATGCAAAGAGCCATAACCCATTTATAGTGTTTTAAAACAGAATAGTGTTTTACAACAGAATAGAACAAGTAATATGCAACAGCAAGATGCAAATAGCCATAATTCATTTATAGTGTTTTAAAACAGAATAGACCTAACTAGTATTGTTTTTAAATCATACCAACAGTAAGTTGCAAATGACCATAATCTATTTATAGTGTTTTTAAACAGAATAGAACAAGTAGTGTTTTTAAATCATACCAACATGTTGCATCTTACTGTAAGATGCAACAGTAAGATGCAAACAGCCTTAATTAACTAATATTCTCCGAACTTGATATCTAACCTCAAGCATCATAAAACACCATCAAAAAAGTTAATTAATAAAAAAAATAAACAAAAACCGTCGATCGGTACCTGTGAGGGTAGCTGTAGGGTGTAGTGGTGTTTGATTTCCCTCCATGTTAGTCGTTTTTGATTGACTGCGTCTGAATCAAAACACGGTTTGGGGTTATTTTTCTTTTGTTCCTTAAGTAGTGTTTTTAACCGATTGGATCTGTAAAACAAGACAATAATAATTAGGTTTATAGGAGGAAGCCACCGGTTGGTAGTAAGAAAGAAGCATAATATAGAAAGAGGAAGAAGATGAAGGGCCTGGTTTTTTTTATTATACGATTCTATTGAGAGAGGTGAGTAAATAAGAGAGATAAACAATTATAGTAGAAGATTCTATAGAGAGTAAAAGTAGCTTGAATTAAGGAACAGTTTCTAGATAAATACAAGAAAATGACTTTTCTGCCCTCTTTTAAAACACTTATTGGACCATCCTACCATTGACTATTAAATTGTAATTAGTATAATATTAACTAACCTAAACTTTTAATCTAAGCCATCGATTTCTAGATCAAACGGTTGAAAACACTTCTTACACTTCCTACACAAAACTATTTTCCTACAGGAACCCTACCCTATATACTGTGATGATTAAATTCGTTTCTTTATATATATATATATATATATATATATATATATATATATATATATATATTGATGTTAATACAAATTTGATTAAAGAAACGAATTTAATCATCACGGTGCATGCTATCTTTCTATATTTGTCTAAAAATATTGTTGGAAATCAAGGGTTAAATCAATTTATAGAGATTCACAACAACAACCTTAAGTAAATCCTACGAAAAGCAAAGCTAAGAGTAGGGTATGGGAGGGCGAGATGTTGACAAACCTTACCCCTATGTTTGCGAATAGATAGGTTGTTTCCAAAGAGACACTCGGTTCCAAAAAACACCATAGACGAGCAAACAACACTAAAAAGTAATAGAGAGCTAGTGGAATTTAGAGACACAGTGCAAGCGTCATTTATTAAAACAAATGCATATATACAATCAAAAAATGACATAACCCATCTATACATAAAGACCAATAATCCTTGCAGATCTCCTATCAGTGCACGAATAAGTCTAAGCTCCTAAATCCATGCTACCACACATTCGCACCCTGCCCTAAAAAATCCTTAACCTTAATCTTATGTCTCCACGAACATCTATCCTTGACCATTTCCTTTGAGGGTTTCCATTGCTCTTTACCGATATAGTGAGGGTTTCCATTGCTCTAACTGGCATCGTCATCCGTCTCCTATTAACATGACCATACAATCTCAATCTTCCCACCTTTACCTTGTTTGATATACTAGATACCAATGTAAGTCCAAGATCCTCTCCTCATGGAATCAAACAACACTCAATCGAAGGCGGAAACTAAGATTGAATGTAAAGAAACAAAGAAGTAACACGAATGATTAATATTATTGAAACAAGAACCAAGTGCACATGATCTTAAAGGAATCGTCTGGTACACAAGGTGGCCGATTACAATGAGAAGTAAAAAAAAAAAAAAACTAGCAACCCTCAAAAGACCTAAGAACCCCTATTTATAGTTAACCTAGGTTTGTGTTGTCTTAGTGTCAGTATCTTCAATTTTTCACTTTTATTTATTCTTTAGTGGTCTTTTTTTATTTTAACCTGATCCAGAGTTCTTGGTAGTGTTGGTTTCACTTTTCTTCCCGCTCCATTTAGGTTCATCTGCAGTGACCACTTTTTGACCTGTGAATCACCTTTTTATAAGAGTATTTACAAAGACGAGTCACACTATGTCACTTTTAGTGTGTACTACGTCCATTGGTTGATACAGCAGAAGCTCCAAAACGGATCCTAATGAGCGAAAACATTTTCCATGCTATTTCATCCATCTGCATCAACTCACAATGGATCTCTGACTGCCTCTCGTTTCACCTAAATATGGAACGTAGAAGGCTCTGAAATTTGAATTTCGGGAGGATCATCATCATCGTCAGCATCCATTTTTGCATAAAAACATATTTAGTTAAACATTTGATATCTCCAAAAACTATCTCAGACAAATTTGCGAACCACAAAACATTTAACAAAAACTACAGTCAATGATTTTCATGTTTGAACAAGGTTTTCAGGACGATTTTAGCCCAAACATAATTTGTTTCTGATGAGGTCTCAGGTAGGTAAGTGGTTTCCAAGTAAAATGGGCTTAACAGTTAAAAAAAAGGCCCAAATTTGAGTGTGTCCGAGTTGAAAAAGAGTGTCCGAGTTGGAAGTCGGTGTCCGGGTTCAATAGGATGTTCGGGTTCAGTAGCTGTTCGGGTTGCCAAAAATCAAAACATGAGGGTTTCCAGGGACAGAATGGTGGAATCATGTGTGTCCGAATGTAAGCGAGGTCAAATTGGTAACACACTATGGATTCATGAGGGCATTATCAGAAAATATTTTTCTAGGTACTTGGACACTCTGATCAGTAACACTTTGTGTCTGAGGGTAATCCGGGTATTTTACCTGCTAAACACAAATAACAAGGCACGTGAAATACACGCGCCGCCACATGTCTCATACCCGGCCTACCGATCATCTTCTCCGATGATCTTTACACCTTTTGAAAACACATCTTATGTCCTGCAACATGATTTTAAGAATTAGTCTAACATAAAAACGAGCAAGATCAACATCATTTCATCAATAAAGATCAAAACGTACACATATAAAAGAGACATTATTGCCGGTTCATCGGTGACTGTCGAACAACATCTACGGCCACCGGTTCATTACCAATCATTATTCACATACCTTTTTAAGCAGCAGAGACGGTAAGGTTTAATCCGATTTTGATCTACAATCACCGGTCGACTGATGAAACGAAAATGTGTGTATGTGTGTGTATGTGTGTGTGAGAGAGAGAAGTTTCTTTATTTAAAAACTTGTGAACTATGGGAAGACGTGAAGAACAAAACTTTTCTTTTGTAATGAAGAAAGGAGAAGAGCTTAGATTTTGTGGTGCCCACCAAGTGTGCATTGCGCCTGACTCCAATTCCGAGATCCTTTTTAAAAATGTTTGAAGGTGAAGTTATAAAAGCGGGTTCAAATCGGGTCATAAATTGGTCAAAACTTTATAAAAAAAATAAATTAAATAAAACTAAAATTAAATAAAATCTAACTATCACAATAGTTTTCAAACATGATTACACAAATTTTGCCTACGAGATCAAATCACTGAGTTTCGGGCTAGACCACACTTATCAACATTGATCTATACCACCTAGTCTTGGCAATTGATGATATATTTGTCCACTTAAACTCAAATCCCTAGCACTTCTTATATAACGATATGTGATATTCTTTTATCATGTTTTTGGTGTATTAATTATTAACACTCAAGCAAGTCATAATCAAGTCATAGAATCATATGCGCTACACTCTATCGTGCAAGCAGTTTCCCTACCACATATTTTGCACAATATCTGTTCTAGAATTCTAAAGCCTTGACTGGGACTGGATTAAGAAGAGAAAATAATAGATTGTTAAG
This sequence comes from Ambrosia artemisiifolia, assembly GCA_032199755.1. Classification (NCBI taxonomy): domain Eukaryota; kingdom Viridiplantae; phylum Streptophyta; class Magnoliopsida; order Asterales; family Asteraceae; genus Ambrosia; species Ambrosia artemisiifolia. Next base: position 25,385,898 of record CM063527.1, read on the forward strand.
AGATTCGGTGTATTATACAAATTAAATGATTTCTCAAATGACTATGTCCAGGTCAACATATGTCTGGATGCAGCAGAGGGACAGCCAGGACATCCTTGGAGACAGAGGTATCTTTTTGGTGAATTTTGATATACAACATGACAACAAAAAGCTAGGTCAGCATATATATGGATGCACCAAAAGCCTTTTGTTGCCTAGCATCTCCAAATCTTTGTTTACACAAAACAAAGGAGATACATGAGTTTTTCAGACAAGGTTTGAGACCTAGACCATAGTGTTATGCTTCGGGACTTCACACAGGCATGCAAATAGAAGTTGTACTCGATTCCAAGTAATGTTCCTTACCGAGGTCATACCTTATCTTTAAGTGCTTCACAAGATCAATCATTTTTCCGTCCGTCAGGACTAAGCCTACCAACATATCACATAAGAGCCAAGCTATTTCGATGCTCCTTTTACATGAGTCAACCTTAATCCATATGTGAAATTTATTTCATTTCCCGCATGACAACAAAAGACATATTTTTGTAATTTCTGAATTTTTAACAATAAAGTAAACTAGGATACTAAAAAGACTCTATTTTTGTATTTTTGAAATTTTTATTGTTTTTGTGTTTTTCTAAGGATACATCCCTCTAAATTTGTGCTTAAAATTACAAATTAAAAAAAAATTACAACCTAAAACTAAGAAAAATATTTTTATGTTTTTAAAGACCAAGCTCAGTCCTCGAAATGGACCATTTTGAGCAGTTCTAAAAGAGCTTCAAATCGAGCTCGATAAACCAGTTTTGTAAAATGATCTATAACATTGTCGTCACTGTGGATTTGTTCAGGAACAATTAAACCCTGGTTGTATGAGTCTCAGATGAAATGTTCTTTTATGCAATGTGTTTAGTCTTTGAAAAATAAACTGGATTTTTCGAAATATGGATGGCTGCATCATTATTATAATAATTGGAATACGAGAGAAATCCAAACCGTAATCCACCAGTTGGTGTTGCATCCATATCACTTGGAACAGCACGCTGAAGCAGCAACATTCTCATCCTCTAGTGTTGATACATAATCTGTTTGTTACTTTTTACATTGCCAAGCGATGAGCCGATCGCCTAGAAATTGACATACCATCGCAGTTGATTTCATGTCGATATCATAACCTTCAAAGTCGATGCTAGAAAAAGCAATTAATTCAAAAGGAGAGTCTAGGGGATACCAAAGACCAAGTCTAGGTTTCCCCTTAAGGTATCTAAAGATCCTCTTGATAGCTTTTAAATAAGAAGTTTTAGGAGTAGCCTGATAACGTGCACATTGACACACGACAAACATGATGTCAGGTCTACTGGCTGTCAGAAGTGATACAATCATTGACCTGTATAAGGTCTCTTCCACACATTCTCCTTCCAGATCTTGTGTCAGGCCTGGTCTCTCAGACATTGGGGTGTGGGCTGGCTTTGCTTCTTTAAAATCAAATATTGCAAGAATGTTGTCCACATACATCCCCTAATGAAGCAGGACACTCTTCGGATTTGACAGCTTCCTCAATTCTTTTCTTCGGTTGGAAACAGTCGTTGGTGTGATGTCCTTTTTCATCAAGGAACTCGTAATACTAATTGAAATTTTCATTTTTCTTGCTCTTGGGCAGAGGATGAGGAGGTCTGAAGCTATGTTTTACCTCTTCAGTGGCAAGAATCTCTTGTGGGATTTTGGTTACAGCAATGAAGTTCACCATTTTTTCTCTGCTTGGAGGGTTTCTTCCGTTATATTTTTTAGAGTCGGATCCCTTGGAGCGTTTATCATAGGACCCAAAGTTACCCCTTTTTCGGTTTAGACTTGAGCTTCTCCGGTTGGCAGCTCTTTTCCTTTGTTCTTTGATGTGCAAAGCTTCTTCCCATCGGATGTGAGCTTCGACTCATTCAAGGGCCTTTTTAAGGGTTCTTGGGAGACTTTTGTTGAAGTCCCTTATTAGGTTCTTGGAGTTTATAGCAATCATGAACCCTCCGACCTTCATTTCCTCATCAGCACTTACATTTGTGAGGCCTTCCTTTTTGTATCTTCCTATGAAATGTCGGAGACTTTCATCATCTCTTTGTTTGATTTGAAAGATGATCGTGGCATCCTTAATATATCGTCGTTGCTGGGAGAAGTTGGCCAAGAATCCCTTGCCTATGTCATCAAGGGACTGGATACTCCCAGCTGGGAGGTCATTGAACCAGATTCAAGCTGACCCAACGAGTGTCTGCATGAACATGAGGCAACACTCGGAGTTTCCCATTTTTTCATCCTAGCAGCCCGAAAAAGATTTGCAAGTGATCCTCGGGATCATTTTTGCCATCATAAGTTTTTATGTGGGAAGGCATTTTCAGCTCAGTGGGGAATTCATAGTCTGCTATTTGGGGAGAGAAGCATGAAAGGCTGTTAGGCTTATAGGGTTTGTTCATGTCATTTTTGGTTCTAGCATTTGTGTTACCATTTGAGCTGCCTTGATGTGTGGCCAGTACTTGGCTGATAAGTTGTTTCCAAGGGAATTGTGCCATCATTTGAGGCATAAGATTAAAGCCTTGAAGGCTTTCAGGTTACATCATGTAGTTGGTTCCCATAGGCATGCTCATAGCTACACTCCAAGCCATATGCAAGGAGGTCATAACTTTTTCCCAAGAAGTGGGACAGGGGAACCACTCAAGACCGATGATTTTAGAGTTGGTCTAGAGTGACCTCATGCCCTATGGGTGCAATTGGGACCAAAGATTAGGAAGTGAACAAAGGTAAGGTAGTTGGGCTCGGTCTTCCAAGCTGACAAGGACTGGGGTTAAAGGGAGAAAATCCCAAGCTCGAAGCAGCTTCAATGTGAGAAGGTGCAGATCGAGAGCTAGAGGGAGGAATATGAGGAGGAAGAGGTGGTCCGGGTGAAAGTGAGGCTTGAGACTCATCATAGTCTTGTCTGATTCTCACCCCCTTCTCTATTTCTTTATTCACATGTTGGTTGAGAAGAGATCTCAGTTCTAACAAGTTCTTGGCAACTCCCTCAGGTGTTAAGTCTATGCGTTCGGGTGTACGCATAAGGCCGAGTTAAGGAGATGCAACCCTGAACGAGAAGGGGTTAGGGTTTGGGAAAAGGGAGAACTCCGGAGATGTGATCCCCGTGGTGTTGCTACAACAAATATACGACCAACGTAAACAGAATCTCATAGGGTAAAAGGGTTAAGGGGTTTAAATTAGCCAAACGCAGGTCGTGAAGTCCCTCTATGGTGCAAACGTAGATAGGAGATTCGAATGTTTTAGTTTTGTTGTTATGATTCTGATTTGAGATAAACTCAAAGTCAGAATGTTGTTTTTAGTATTATAAGTTTTTGAGATGCGATGTGAAGAAAAGATCATACGTAAAGTATGATCTTCAAGAGGGAGAATAGAAGTGTGTAAAGGAGTCTTCTAATGGTGATTAGGGTCAGTTTTATAGGCAAAGCACCTCCTATAAGGGGAATGACATCCCTCTTGATTTTAGTTGCAACAAGGTACTTTCCACTTTAACCTAGGGAAGGCTTGAAACCTGCGGATAAAAGCATGTGTCCTCCACACGTGGTGACTGTGTCCAGTTGTGGAGGATCAACCAAGAAAGTAGTGACAAGACATGTCGCTCATCTGTTCCTTTTGCTGATGACAGTCGTCATCTTTTGATCCTTTTAAGACATTCAAGCAGGCTGTGTCTTATAATCAACATTTTAGCTTTAAATTACCCACTTCATCAGGTGGTGAAGTAGGTGAAAACGGCGTTGAAGGGAATGGGGAGCGATGGTTATGGCTATGGAGGCAAACTTTATGACTGTTATGATTATGTGCATGGGTTTGTACGTTAAATTTCTTTCATTGTGTTGTGTTGTCGTCGTGTATTGGATGAAAAGTACTTATGATAGTAGCATCCTTGTTCATCGACTACCGATTTGTGGACATTGAGTTATTAACATCTATTCTTACATTTACATTTTTTCTACTTGGTGGGTTTTGCACTCGTGATCGGTCACTTAGAAGCATCACCAATTTGGACATCATTGGTCTGACCGAAACAGGAGACTGCGTGCACATCAGTGCTATTTCTATAACTTTCTTTATGTCTTCTTCTCTATACTTACTTGGGACCAATGTCTCATCAACCAACTTCAACTGCATGCGAGTTTCATAAAGATTCCCAGCCTGATACCACAAATTCAACATGCTTACAACATATTTACCTTTTAAAACCCTAAAATTAAGTATTCTTCGATGTTGACTTACATGTTCAAGAAGGTATTGGTTAAGGCCTATGCATGTTTTTCTTGATGAAGGTAGTTGCATGAGAACCTATTAAAGGTTTCTTAATGAAAGGGTTTCATTTGGATTTGGTTTGGATCCGGTTTGGATTTGGGTTTGGAAGCCCGTGAGTATAGGGTTTCTTATCAATAGTCTTGGATGTGTGAATGGGTGCGTGATCAAGTGGAATTTAACCGCGGAATATTCGGTTACATGATTTAATCAAGGATGCGGTACGAGAGGTTTAGTTTTTAGATTTGGATGCTTTGCAATCGGTGAGTTCTTGAGCCCACTTTTTTAGTTATTATTTTTCTAAATATTTTGGGCTAACGTCGTAACACCCCGTTTTGTGATCAGTAAAAATATGTACGAAATTTACACTTCATATATGGTCAAGCGAATACGTAACGAGTAAGATGATTATTTTAATTGGTTAAGATATAGACGGGTATTTAGGGTTACAAGAGACCATTTAGTAATAATAATAAAATATATTTTATTTGAACTATACCCTATTTTTAGTAAAACATAGGTTAAAATGTAAAAATTAGTTCGCTTTAACAGTATATTCGACATTTAATAAAACGTTATAGCTTATAAGAGAAAAACGAAGAAGCTAAATTAATTATAATAATATAATAATAAAAACTATAATTTGAATAAGTAGACATATGAATCTTCTTTAGGAATATTTCAGAAGTTAATTCTTGAGTGGATGAATGTCTTCTACGTGGCATGTGTAAGAGGATTGTTGTAAATGAATGTGGAGTTGTAGAAGGCCTGTGTATTGTTATAAAGAATAGCAATCGGCTCCTTCTAAACTAACAGATTATATGTTATGGTACAAATAGTAGTTGTGATCATCATTTTGATCACTCAAAAATTACATACAACGCTTGTTATTAGTAGCAACTATGAAACGGTAGGAGTGAGAATTTATACTGACTTGATATAGATAGCTTTCAGGACTCTAAGATATTACCTGACAATACTAGCAAGTGTTGAGCAACTGTTAAGCACTATTAAACAGGTGAGTTATCATGACTTTTTCCAAAGCTGTGACATATACTTGTATCATCAACTGTATGTGAGTATCATGATTGTTTTTCCTAAAGTTGTGATCGATGTTGTATGAATAATATATGTGAGGTGAACGAAGTGTTGAGACCATGTAAGGCCGACAACACACCTCACCAGAGTAAATAAGTAAATGTGATGTATCATACATGCATGGGCATTGGGGTAATGTGGATCCATGGATTCCTAATGAGGTATTGAGGCTGGGGGAACTGAAGTGAGCACCCCGAGTATGATTTGCCCAGTAGTAAAGCACGCTCATAATAGGCAGTATGCCACTATCTTGTATTGAGGTTGGGAAACCGCAATGAGCCTTCCCAGTATGGGTTGCCCAGTATTAAAATACAATCATAATAGTAAGGAAGTATGTCAGCCCAGTACGGGTATATGTTTAATCTGTAGGATGTATGGGATGTATACACACACCTGAAAAGGAAAAGTAAATGGGGCAACTCAAGTGTGTGTCCTGTAAATAAAAATAAGTACTGTTGTCAATGATATAAATGACTATATTTATACAACTGTGCATGAGCTCACCAGCATAAGCTGACGTAAAAACTTTTTAAATATACATCGCATGATTAGCAAGTTTACAAGAAAAGTTACTTACGATTCCACTGCTAAGTTAGGTATCAACCGTGCATATCACTTGGGTTCGGGTGGGGTGTTATAGTTGGTATTAGAGCCTGAGGTTTTAGCGAATTAGGTGTACAATAAGAATACCTAGGCTTTAACCAGAACATTTTATGACCCGACTGGTTAAGACTCAGACACTAAGGGTTTACTGTATTTAAGTATGAATAAGGAGACCCATATGGGACTCAACCCAAGGCTAACTAAAAGAAAGTTTGTAACATGTATTCCGAACTTTGTAATGGAAGTACTATATGGTAGTGGGGAGTATCATGATGGGTATTATAGATTGCTTTCATAACTGGCCAGTATGAAGGTTAATGAATGTTACCGCTATGATACGGCAGATGATTGTTGTGGTTTATAGATATAAATATTTTAAGTTTCACAATCTGGTTTTAAAAATGGAATTACCAAGCTAAACCACACAACACGACAGTGTACCGGTCGTAGTGTAGTAAAGTCGATAAGACCGAGTATCAGTCCGTGAACACTGATATGCAGCCCTCGATACTAAACCTCTGTTGAGTCCTAATCTATATGAAAGAGCATGATTTTTAACTAGCAAGTAACTAAAACGATAAATAAGTAAACAAATAAATAAGACAATAAATAAATAAACAAGCAGCAAGGACAAGAGATCAAAAAGTAAAGGCTCACGAAAGAGGAATCAGAAATGTGGAAGATGGCTGCCTAAACTGGGAATCCTACTGATAAAGCTGAAAGCTAACGGGAAATGGATACTCGAATGACTACCGGGATCTACGGGTATAATCAACTCTGGAAACACTATGGTATCTAGATCTCCTCTCGGTCTCACTAGAACAGTAAATGAAATCCTAAGCGGTCGTGAAGCTCACCGGGCAAAGAATGGATCACCTATCGGTCTCACCAAAACAAGTTTACGCTCCCAAATATTAGATCTCCTCTCAGTCTCACTAATCACCAAATACCTAACGGTATCAAGGGGTGAATCTATTCCTAAAGTTAAATGTTTGCGAAAGCGGATAAAAAAGGATACCGGGAAAGAAATTTACTCTTGTGCAATATCTAACCAAATAAACCAATAAATCCTAACAAACCCACAACATAACTCCTCTGGGTCTCAAGGTAAGTGACAAATCCAAAACGATGTCAAAAATGCAATTTCTAGATTCTAAGTCAACAAGTCAACCCATCAAATAATCACACGAAGCAAATGATAAAAAATATGCGACTTTTAATTTAAAAACACTAAGTTAATAAACTATAGCCACATACGGATCTAAAAATATAACATCAACATTATCCGGGTGATAAATCACAACAAAAACAAAAAAAAAAAAGTATAGATTTTTATACATAAACGGGTCAAAACGAGTAGACAACCAAATAAATCTAACCAACCATAGTAATGAAAGAAATAAAAATAAATATGAAAGGTTCACAAATAAAAATCATAGCGACACCGAAAAAATCGAAGCTGATAAACACCGTAGTCACCGCTCTGCTTTGTGACCCTTCACCTTCAATATATATATATATATATATATATATATATATATATATACTAGTGGGAATGCCCGCGCGTTGCCGCGGGTACTTATGAATTTTTGGCGCACGTTGCGTGGCGAGTGTCACGTAATTTTTGTTTTAATGCCAATTGACTAAGACAATTACTAAATCAATTCACAAAGAGCAAATGAGTATAAACAAAAAAAATAATGACATAAAAACGACAATATAAGAGATGGTAGTCGGCATTATGGATAAATCGACCCGTACATAACAATATGGAACTGCATTGTAGGTTGCCACCTTTATTAGAACCAATATCTCATGTACAAAAAATGTTTAGGACCGTATTTGAAAAGGATTATTTCAGTGATATATTCTAACTCGCAATAAAAAATCCCCTTTACACTAATTTAGTGTGCACTGTGCAGCCCGTTATTTGAAAACATAGTCCAATCAGTCTACTCAAATGTAAACGTAGTTGAAGTTGCCAACACCTTATTTAATAACTCACAATAAAGTTGAAATAGCTATTTACGCCCCTCTTTAAGGGACTTGTGCAGTGTCGCACAACCTTCTTGGAAATGCTAGCAACACTTTGTAGTAGTAAAACCGTGTAACCATAAAATCATATCTATTTCTGAGATGTATTGCATTAACATGAATATCATTATGTATATGTGAATGTGCCGCATGAAATCAAACATACCATGGGCCGAGCATAAAAGATTGAAATGACCTTATGCTTAGAAAGTAAAATTTGAGTAAATTTATCAATATGGTCTTAGTATTTTGAAATCAAACATGGGTCAGGCATAAAAGATTGAAATGACCAAAATAACCTTATGTTTGGATGCAAATGTTTGCATAAAGTTGCAAGTAAAGTTTACGAGCAAAAGTTGCATACAATATAATAAAACTATGGTAGGTTCCTTTCTAACTCTTGTCAAGATTTTCAGTCATATCGTACTCATGTCGGCTTTTTAATATGACATAGAAAAGGAAAATTTAACTCTCCAAAAAATGGCAAATCCATACCAAACTGCAAGTCACACAACCAGATTGACTATAAAGCAACCAGTAGGTCTAGTACCTATTCTCCTTTAGAAAACTATATCCGCACATTGCCTGCATGGGTAAAAAATCTGAGCAGCTTCCAACTCTACTTGATCAGGTCATAAGTGGGGAAAAGAAGTGTCTTTTTAATAAAAACCAAGTGAGGAAAACTAAATTGATTTCACATGACCCATATGCACAATTATGATTTAAATCAACACTATCACCATCTATTACTTTAGAATCTCCATCAAATCAATGTAAAAGTTACAAGATGTAAAGATAATGCATAGAGAAAGAGATAATCAGCAAAGGTTGCATGGCATAAGTTTAATAGCATCAATTATACTATCAAAATTATGAGTGAACCAAATGATGATAAGGAGCAATAGAACAGATTGTCTGAAACTCAATATGGTGTGACGTATAAAATGAACCCCATCAAGAACTAAATTTGGGTACAGCCATGCCAAAACAAGTTCTGCAACCTAAACAAATTCATTTTAATTCCTACTTAAAAGTTGCGACCATGGTTTAAAAAAACTTTTGAGGCGTGCGCCTCAAGGCGCGCCTCGCCAAAAAAACGGGTCTGAGGCGCGCCTCATGGGGTCTAGTCTGTACATACGCCTCTAAGGGCTGAGACGTTAAGAAAATGTGCGCCTCAAGGGGTTTATGGTGTTTTTTATGTGTTTTTTTATGTTTTAGACTTTTTGGGTCAATTGTTTTGTTTTTTATGTATGTTTTTGATGTTTTAGACTTTTTGGGGTCAATTATTTTATATATATATATATATATATATATATATATATATATATATATGGGATGGTTCATTTCAGAAGAGGTTTTAATGCGAGAAGTGCGAGAAGAAGATTAATAATTTATTTTTATCACTTTTAAAAAGTAAAAACATAAGAACATTGTTGAAATGTGTTGTTTATTCATCTATCTTGAAAATAAAACATATTTATGCAGCAATTTCATTAATTTATGTAACCTACATATGTACAAATTTTGTGTAAGAACATTACCTACGCATAATATAGCACAAGTGTAGGAAAAGGTTTAAACCTTAAATTTGATTGCATTACTTTAATGAGTTTTTGTATATATAACATAAACAATGATATAAAAAGGTTAAAAACTTAAACAATATATGAACCATTACTAATAAAAAGTAAGATTTAGGTTTCTTCTCGCATTAAAACACCTTTCGGAAAATAACCTAACACTATGTATATATTCTTTTTTTTCTCTGTTACTTCGACCTCTAACTATTATTATTATTAATATTATTATTATTATATTATTATTATTATTATTATTATTATTATTATTATTATAATATGTATCTAATAATTTTACGACAGTTGAACAGTAGCTAAATATTTTATTTTTATTATTATTTAATTGTTATGTTATTATTATACCTTAATATACAGGCAATGTAATATTTTATGTATTTTATTATTTATTTGTTAATATTTTAGTAACGTGCACCGACATACTATGTTAACGTGCACTGGCTCTATTTTGCTAAGTGTGTTTACTTTCTTCCCAATTTGACCACCAAACTTTGACCACTAACTGTCTTACTAACTTACGTGCTTTAATTTATTCCAATTTGACCACTAAACTTTTAACCTTTAGAATTCCAAACTTTGACCACCAAACTTTTAGCTTTTAGCCGCGAGTATTTTTTTGAAGCCCACGTGAGACTAACAGTCACTTAATGTTATCTTTTATGTCCACAAAACTCTCCACGCAACAGGAGCGCTCACAGCGATGCACGATCTTTAAAGTCAACCAAACCCTCAATGCAACAGGAGCTTCCGCGGCGAAGCGCGGTATGGAGAGTGGAATTTGAGTATGAAAAGAGATGACTTGTACCTTATGCAATTAAAGTTGTAAAATCAATTTTTTTTTTGAAAAACACCCAATGCTTGCCGTACAAGAGCATAATGCATAGAAAAGTTGGTAAATAGAGGAGATAAAATGTGGATCTATAGATTGTTAAGCTATAGTTTGGTTCGGTTAGGAAACAAAATATCTAGATGGTATGGTATTATTGTGTAAAAATAAATGAAAAATTGGTTGATGGTGGTGTTTCGTGGGTGTGGATGGTGGGGTTTGGTGATGTGGTTGTACACGGTGGTTGTTCGTGTTGATGGTGGTGGGTTCGATGATGCGGCTGTAGACGCCGGTGGTTGGTGGTCGTCAGCAGATCTTCCGATCATGGTCAGGTAAAGGTTATTATTATTATTATTGTTGTTGTTATTATTATTATTATTATTATTATTATTATTATTATTATTATTAAACGGGTGGTTTGGGATGTGAACAGTTGACAATGGTGGTTTAATGATGATGGTGAACAACGAAGATGAAGAAATGGTTTTTGACTACACTTTAACAGTGTTTTACAAATGCTACAGCAAAGAGTACAAGTTAACCTTTACTTTTGTTTAGCAATCCGCACGTGTCCCTACTTTTTTGTTTACCTACATCCTTCATATGCGATGGTTACACCCCTGCTTTACCTTATTACCACCGGAACCGTAACATATTCCTCAAGAAATCATGTCCAACATCAGCTATCGCAACCTACTACCTTGCCCTTCCTAATCCACGATTATTCCCTCATTTGCTTAAAGCGATCATCTGCACGCCAACCACTTTCCGTCGAAGTTTAATTATTGGCGACAAAGGTGTGAAGGTAGTGACAGTAACAACTAAGAGCTAACGATACGCTTTAAAGATTGACGGAGGGTTTTAGATTGTACGCCCATTCGATTTTCTCATCTTTTTCGTCGGTGTTGGTACAATTTATGGCTCATACATTCAAAAGGTTGCGGCTGTTAATTGTTTGCTGTCACGAGTGAAATGCTTAACCTCTTTTTTTTTTTGAAGCATCTCTTTGAAGCAAATGAGTGTTTGATATTAGGCATATGAACTATCATAACTATTCTTGATTACTCATCTTTATCACTGATTATAATCGGTTACATTATAAGTGTGCCATATATTTTTACCTACTTCATATACTTGGTCACTAGGTGATCCTTCTTTTTGCAAACCACTAGCGAGAACTTGACCTTACACCGATTGTAATAACATTTCGACTGTACGACACTTACGACGTAACAACCGATGCCGTTGTGGAACAAACGGTGCGCCGCCCGCTGCGAAGCGCGGGCTTACCTCAAACTCTAGTTATTATTATGTATTGTTTCTGTCACAATTGATAGTGCTCTCCTCCCGCTTCCTCTTCAACGTACAGCTCCTTTTTCCATTTATAATGTGCAGCCGCCAACAGCTATCCCTACTTATCTTTAATATGGGCCGGCCCAGTTCTTTTATCTTCTTTTCTTTATGGTTAGCCCACTAAATGAGATCGAGCCCAAATAAGTGTAACCCATTTAATGTTGGTCGTAGCTGAATATCCATCTCGTTTGAACCTTGGCTCCATAGTTCCTACACGACAAAAATTAAATAAGAGTTTATTCCAAATTATATATTTAATTAGATGACCTATTAAAAATACTAAAACTTAATGAGTCTCAGGTTTAACTCAAATGCGTCACTTAAGCTCATTTCCTCATAAAGCCATTAAATATATAATACGAATTAAATAGGAGTAAAATTTAATAAAAACTAACCCAAAAATTATTTAAAATGTAGGAAATGTTGATATAAATATATGTATATTTTAAAGCGTATCAAACATCCACACACTTATTCATTTGCTTGTCCCTAAGCAAAAATCAAACAACACATCATACCCACACTTAGACCAAATACGACTAACATCTACCAAGGCCTAAGCGAGCCACAAATCTTAAGGACACCAATAAATCAGAAGACTTACAACGGTCTAGAAGCATATGGCACAACTAGTCAAAGGTGATACTATTTTTTAAAAATATGGGATTACCTAATTAAGCTTCACTCCCCATCAAGATTCCAAACAAACCAAGCTAGTACCCCTCAAAAACATTTCTCATCACTCGGTGTATGTCAATCATAAAAGTGATCCCTCAATACCGCATAGACTTGTACAAGGATCAAATATTCCCCTAAATGGTTGGGAACAACATTAATCAAGAGGATTTATGGGTAGGCAAGGGCTAAGGGTAGGATATATTTGGGAAAAGTGGCTAAAAAGAAAATAAAGATGAAAATCCGGAAAAATAAACTTGTCACACCCCGACAGCGCACAGCGGAAGGCAAGTCGTGAGGTAACGGAAGTTGTTACCACAAGGTTTAGCGGATCACATAAAGTTACGTGTGGACATCTTGCTAACACCCTCTAGTGAAACGTTGTTTTAGTTTTGTAATAAACGAGCATTGTTAAAAACAAGAACACAAGTTTTACCAAGATGAAGCGAAAATAAAGATTAATATTGTATTACAAAACACAAATAAAAACATAGTTTTAGATAAAGTTATCATTATTATTAGGTCCCAACATCATGTCCACCGTAGTGCCCTAGCCAAACCACACTCATATAACCTATGCATCGGTACCTGAAAAACATGCTTAAAAACATCAACAATATGTTGGCGAGTTCACAAGTTTATGAGTAATAGTAAACATTCAAGTTTAAAAACATATGATCGATTAGTGCTATAATAGAATCAAATAGAGTCGCGAAAGTCTACAAGTATGATGTATCCTAAGGCTCTTAACCAATCCATAACTTTGTTCGCGGGGTGCCTTTCTTATCCAAGAGGGACTTGTTGAAGGTTACGTTCATTTTTCAATCAGATCTCGATACAATTGAATCATGAAAACGGGGGCGTCAACCAAATAGTACTATAACATAACCAGCGGCCTTTTCCGAAGGCTAATGATTAAGATGTGCGGGGAGGGGGAGTGGCAACCTGCCGGTTGACACTGGTGTTACGCTTTAAAAACGTACCACCGATACACAAACCAAAGGGCATCAAATATTCTGAATTTATAGTCTATCATATCATATATGCATGTTAATCCCCCTGCTTTGTAAATCATATAAAACATTTAAAAGCAATGGGGCCATGAACTCACCTTAGTGCAATAATCCTGTGAGATTTCCAATCCGATCACAATCCTTCACCTAAATAACCTCACATATCGTAGGTCGATTTAATAACCATTCTAAGTCTAATTAAGTTATTCACCAAATTATTCGACTTAGTAAACCAATAAATCCGGGATTTTAGTTATCCCTTACCCTATTAACCCCCTTGGTGACATGTGACGAGCGGCTATGTCTAACCATTGCATTGTTTATCTAACATTTCAAGCTTCACATATTGTTGTTAATAACTAATCCTCAACATGCATTTCAATCCTAAGCAGTGATTTACATACTAGAGCTTACTTATGCAAGTTTCGTATCACTTGTCTACGCATATTCCATATCTCCTCATGATTCTTATATAGCTTCTAGTTATGTCATAAGACAAAAATCTAATCCATGTATCAACCTTATAATTGCTATTCAAGTCTTGCTACATCATCTTAACATTTTATGCCTTATATCTATGTTTCGGCCCACTTTCAGGGCATAGTTTCGCATTGTAAGCGCCCCTTATCAAGGTAAACACCTAATATAGCTTGATTAGTGCTTAATATACTACATTTTCTCTTAAATAATCAGTTTACATCAGATCTAGTTGCATGCGTTTCTAGTGCACAATTTCATCGATATTATGTGTTTTTACGCGTTTTTAGTCATTATTTTTAAGTTTTAACCTCAAGTCTTTCATGTTACCCTTATAATACCTTATTTAACACTAAAATTATCTATAAAAACCTGTTCTAAATCAGTTTTAAGGAATCATCCTTTAAAGCTTAGTTTTTGGCCTTTTAAGCCGAAAATTGGGTTCTGATCGTACATGAAAGGTTTTTTAATCATGTAGATCCTATCAAAGCTTATTTTGTACTAGTTTAAGTTTATAAAATCCATTAAAATACAATCAGATCAGAGTTCATACTTAATATCATCTCAACTTATGTCTTATCAAAGTCCATTTCAAGTCCATGAGTCATCTTTCATCTAAATCATCCATTAACTCATTTATCTAAGTTAGTAATCCCTTTAATGTTTAGTAAATATTCAGATTTCTTATCATCCATAAACCTTCTTGCATGTGTGCAAACATGAAGGATCTTAGCATAATAACCATCAAAACACCAAAATAATTACTCTATACACACAAACACACACTAACACACCCACGCACACACACATACGACTACACACACACACATACATACAACCTACGCATACATACATATCATACATACACATACTCTTTTCATTTTCCCCATTAGTTTTAGATTGAAAAACCTTTGTTTATTTGTTGAATACTTATGTAAATACTAAAATATTGAAATTGTTTTAGTTTTTATACTCACCTTTGTTAAACTTGGGGTTTTTCCTTCTAAACTTCTATTCCTTTGAACCTTTTAATCTCTAGATCACCAAGAATGCTCAAAACATCATATGATCATGCTTCTTTTGATGAATACATGTATGAAAGTAAGAAAAGTGGTGGTGATGAGGGTATTTTCGGTTGGGGAAGGAAGGGAAAGAGGGAATGTGGAGGGTTTTATAGAGAGAGTGTGAGTGTGTTGGAAAAATGAAAAGGTGGAGTGATTAAGTGGTAGTGTAACCTTGGGATAGAGGATCTTTTATAGCCAATTATTGGCATTAATAATAATAATAAAAATAACAAAATTAATATTATTATATATATGGGGGTGGGGTCGGCAGAAGGTTGGGGAGGGGGGGTTGGGTATATTCTTTTTTTTTATATATAAAAACTTAACCATAATATACACAACTTTACTTTTATAAAAACTTACAAACCTTAATTACCTATAAGGTTTTCACCCATTTACCCAATAATAATAATCACACCCATCCATAGAATATCTTGACACGCTGGACCACGTATTACGATTTAACTAGACTTTCTACCTTATGCCGTGTCGTCACCAAGGCTTAATACGGTAATTTATCACTATATGATACTAAAATCCCCATAATATTTTAAACAATATAAATTTCCAATAACATTCCTTCAATTATTGCCATAGTAAATTCAACACATCATAAGCAATCATATTCACAGTCATTATATACGTACGGTTAGTACCTGGATTTCTACCGATTGTCACAGTCTCCCCTTGTTTCATAAATTTCATCCTTGAAATTTTCGCTTAGTCACTAATGATCTCGATTTCGATGGAAACAAGTGAGGGTACTTGAGCTTCATTTGGTCTTCTCTCTCCCACGTGAACTCGGGTCCACAATTAGAGTTCCATCTAACTTTGACCAACTTAATGTTACTCCTTCTCAACTTTTGGATTTTCCAATCCGTGAGTTTAACAGGTTCTTCAACAAATCGCAACCTGTTATCAACCTTCACTTCCTTTGAAGGAATACTAATGTTTCATCCGCCAAACATTTCTTCAAATTGCAAACATGGAAAACATCATGAATGCCTTATAGCTTCTGCGGTAGCTTTAGTCGATATGCAATGGGAACTACCCTTGCTACGATCCTAAAGGGTCCAATGTAACGATGGCTAAGCTTACCTTCCTTGCTAAAACTTATAACCCCTTTCCAAGGTGAGACTTTCAACATAACCTTGTCTCCCACCTCGAATTCCAATGGCTTCCTTCTGTTATCTGCATAACTCTTCTGCCTATCCCTTGCAGCTTTCAATCCGTCTCTTACCTAGAAGATCTTGTCAGTTGTCCCCTGAATTATCTCTGGGCCTGTCAAACATTTGTCTCCCACTTCTGCCCAACAGAGAGGTGAACGACACTTTCTACCGTATAGGGCTTCGAAGGTTGCGGCATTGATACTGGAGTGATAACTGTTATCGTAGGAAAACTCAACAAAAGGAAGGTGAGTGTCCCAGTTCCCTCCAAAATCAATCGCACATGCTCTTAACAAATCTTCAAGTGTTTGAATCGTCCTATCTCTTTGGCCATCAGTCTGGGGATGGTAAGCCGTACTCATATCTAGTCGTGTTCCTAGTGCGTCATGCAATGTCCGCCAAAACCTTGACACAAACCGACCATCTCGATCGGAAATAATCGATATTGGAACCCCATGTCTAGAGACTACTTCCTTAATGTAAATCCGAGTTAAAATCTCAACAGAATAGGTTCCCCTAATTGGTAAGAAATGTGCAGACTACGTTAGTCGATCAACAATCACCCAAATGGCATCATGACCACTTGATGTCCGGGGTAATTTCATGATAAAGTCCATAGAAATACATTCGCATTTCCATTGAGGAATCTCTGGTAGTTGTAGCAATCCCGAGGGCTTTTGATACTCAGTTTTAACTTTTGCACATGTTAAACACCTGCACACGTAAGCTGCTATCTCTCCTTTCATGCCCGACCACCAGTAAAGCTCTTTCAAGTCTTTGTACATCTTGTCGGAACCAGGGTGTATTGAGTACTTAGACTTATGGGCCTCATCCATAACTAACTCACGCATACCACCCTTAACTGGTACCCAAACACGGTCCATGAAATACCTTACTCCATCATCCTTCGGATTTACATCCTTTATCATCTTGAAAAGACATTCTTTCTTCACATTCTCTTCCTTCAATGCTTCTCGTTGTGCTTCCTTAATCTGGGCCAAAACACTCGAATAGATTGTTAAACCCAGCGCGCGAACACGCAATGGTTTAACTCTCTCTTTTCTGCTTAAGGCATCTGCCACTATATTGGCTTTTCCGGGATGTTAACGAATCTCACAGTCGTAATCATTGAGTAGCTCGACCCATCTACGCTGTCTCATATTGAGCTCCTTTTGGTCAAAGATATGTTGAAGACTTTTATGGTCAGTAAAGACTGTGCATTTGGTACCATAAAGATAGTGTCTCCATATCTTGAGCGCAAAAACTACCACTCCTAACTCCAAATCGTGCGTTGTATAGTTCTTCTCATGCACCTTGAGTTGTTTCGATGCATATGCTATGACTTTATCATTCTGCATTAGTACACATCCCAACCCTTGATGCGAAGCATCACAATATAAAATGAACCCATCGTTTCCATCTGGAAGAGACAATATTGGCGCGCTACACAACTTCTGCTTGAGAAGCTGGAAAGCTTCCTATTGCTTTTCTGTCCATTCAAACTTGCGGTCTTTTTGGGTCAATAGCGTCAATGGCTGCGCTATTTTGGAGAAATTACCAATAAATCGCCGGTAATATCCTGCCAAACCCACGAATTGATGAATCTCCATAGGAGATTTTGGTGTACTCCAATCCTTAATCGCCTCGATTTTCGCTGGATCCACCTGAACGCCTTTCTCGTTAATAATATGACCTAAGAAATGAACCTCTCTTATCCAAAACTCGCATTTGGAAAACTTCGCAAACAACTTCTCACTCTTCAACAACTCCAAAATGAGCCTCAAATGCTGTTCATGTTCTTCTCTTGTTTGTGAATAGATAAGTATGTCATCAATGAACACTATAACAAATTTATCTATGTAAGGTTTACAAACTCTATTCATTAGATCCATAAACACTGCTGGAGCGTTAGTTAGACCCAATGGCATGACAAGAAACTCAAAATGACCATATCGTGTTCTGAAAGCGGTCTTTGGAATATCTTCTTCTACAATTCTCAGCTGGTGATAACCAGATCTAAGATCGATCTTCGAGTAAAAACTCGATCCTTTCATTGGTCAAATAAATCATCGATCCTGGGTAACGGGTATCGATTCTTTATAGTGAGCTTGTTCAACTCCCTATAATCAATACACATTCTAAAGGTTCCGTCTTTCTTCTTAACGAACAACACCGGTGCTCCCCAAGGAGAATAACTTAGTCTGATGAAACCTTTATCCAATAATTCCTGCAATTGGTTTGAAAGCTCTTGCATTTCGGAAGGTGCTAGTCGATAAGGGGATTTAGCGACTAGCACGACACCTGGTACAAGGTCTATTCTGAACTCTAATTGCCTCGTCGGTGGTAGTCCAGGCAAATCCTTTGGAAAAACTTCAAGGTATTCCCTAACCACCGGAATGTCTTCAAGTTTCTTTTCCTCAGCTTTGGAGTTAATCACGCTAGCTAAAAATGCCGGGTAACCCTTCCGTAGAAACTTCTGCGCCTTCATCACATTGATCAGTCTTAGAGATTTCTTCTCGGTCTCTCCTCGTACGATTACAATCTCAGTATCCAAAACTGGAATGCGAACTAACTTCTTGTGGCAAATCACTTTTGCTCGATTCTTGGATAGCCAATCCATTCCTATGACGATGTCGAAACTCCACAATTCTACTGGCAAGAGGTCTATGCTAAACGTATGACCATCGAGTTGTAAGGTACAACCTTTAATCATTTTACGAGCTTCTATTAACTTACCATTTGCCAGCTCTATGGAATAAATCTTATCTAATTCATTTGATTTCGAAGTTAGTAAAGGTTCAAACTCCTTTGAAACAAAATTCATATCGGCTCAGGTATCAAATAAAATAGATGCAAGTTGATCATTGACAAGGAACGTACCGGTAACCATTGTAGGATCTTGGCGTGCTGCTTCTGTGTTCATTTCAAAGGCCATGCCCCTTGCATTCGTTCCTTGAAGTTTTGGGCACTCTTTCTTGAAATGTCCCACCACGCCACATTCAAAACATCCCTGGTTGTTCCTGCCGCTGCTCGGAGGAAATCTTGTTCTACAGAGGCACCTTGCAATTCCCAGTATGCTTAGTGTTGCATTTCTGGCACATAGGTGTTGGCTCCTCCAATTTCTTACCTTCACTAATAGTGGTCGTGTAGAGCTTTCCCGAATCACGACTCCTACCCTTCTTATTCCCAGACGCCTTCTTAAACCTTTCAGATCCTTTCCTTTTCTTTCCAGAAGAAACTGTCTCCGACTCAGGAATCTTTTCCACCACATCCCATGCTTTCTTACCACCGTCACCTTTCTTAACCACCGTTCCCATCCTGATCGTATCATCAGTCAAGGAGTTCGCTAGAGATATAGCGCTATGTATCGTGGTTGGTCTAGAAGATGTGTTAGGATCTGAGTTCTGGTTGTTTTGATTCGTTTGATTTAGTATGAATAAATGAATGAAGTATAAATGGAAAGTGCAGCGGAATAAACTATAAATCAAAACATGGAGAATAATTGTTTTTAACCGAAAGCTTTCATTAATTGAAAGATTACAATTGTACAACTAAAACTCCCCCTCAGCCTGATCACTCAGAGAATGTTTGTCTGAAAGAGAATGACGAGTGATGAATAGAACAGTACAAGTACTGTTCTATTTATAGACAGACTCAAAACTCTGATTATCAGTTGCTGACGTCACCTAGATAGTGACCTCTAACTGACTAACAAACTCTAACATCTGCTAAGCTATAACTACTGTTACATTGAAACTACTGATAATACAAAACTCTGTAAACTAAAACTCTGATGTCTTCTAACATCTGTTGAACCAAAGTGCTGTTGGTTCAACGGACCTTTGTTCTTCAGTTCTTTGATCAGCAGTTGTTCTTCATCAGACTTTTAACCTTCAGACCTTGTTCATCAGACCTTTTATCAACAGCAGTTATCTCTAACAGTTGATTCAAGCAGCAGCAGTAGTTAGGGATCAACAGAACTTTGGAGGAAGCTTTATTGTAACAACTGTTTTTATTCAAGGATCAATACTTAGTATATTTTGGCTTTTTAATCATCTGTTCTTCTCCAGGTCAGCAGACCCAACAATCTCCCCCTAGAACAGATGATGCCAAAACTCTGCTTTATTCTTGATCTTTATTTTCTCATCAGACTTTCTCTTATTTGGCCTTTAAGTTGCAATTCAAAGCTTAGAGAGAAGAGGTCTTCAGCATCTCTTTCCAGTGTCAAATTCAGAAGGGTCTGGAGATCTTCAGCACTTAGGCCAGGTGCATCATCCATACTTAACTTCTGAACACTACCATCTGATCTGAGCAATGTCAATTCATGCGTCTCTTTGTCAGACTTCCATTTTAGAATTTTAGAATCAGAGGAGTGACTGGGATGCATCTTTATTTTTGATGAGTTAGGTGATGGAAGCCTGCCAATGGGTTCTCTGAACTTCTCTGTGACAGGGTCAGAGAAGTATCTGATTTGGTTTAAGAGACCCTCTTTTACATAAGTATCAGTAAACTGTCTTATTTCCTCTTCTGTCATTTCCTTCTGCTTCTTGAATTGTCTTCTAGCAGCAATGGAAAGATCAGAGGTTTCCAGCAAACTGTCTAGTGTAAAGGCCTGTAGAGGTCTCTTAGGTGCATCATCATAGACTAGTTTTCTTGGTAGGTTAGGGTTGGTCTTTCTTTCTTGTTCCAATTTCTTGTATGTTTCAATCAATCTTATCTCAGACCATCTTGCAACAGATCTCATCTCTCCATACTTGGCAGCTACAAGCTCTTGTCTCATTCTTTTGAACTTCAAGGCTCTAGCTTGATCTCTCCCTTTACTGAAATCAGGGGCAGAGGCCTTTGTAGGAGGATTCTTGGCCATGCTCTCAATTCTGATAAGTTCTTCTCTGAGAGCATGTGTGGTCCAGCATGTAAATTGATTTTTGGTTGCTTTGTAAGGCTTGGTGGCCAAGATCTGTTCTAGCAATGAATCCCTAACCTCCATTTCCATGTCTCTGCTGAGAGGCATGGAAGACATGGAATTGCTCAGGGTCTTAGCAAAGTCTTCAATCCTTCGAACTTTGCTAAGCTCTGCTGAATGGATGCCCTGAGCAGTCCTGTTCACTCTTGAATTTTAGATAAGTGTCAATGTTGAGTGGAACTGGGAAGCCTTTAAGAGAAGGGAAGGTACCGTCTGATGGCTGATCAGTATTATAGAACGATTGAAGTTCCCCCTTGATTAAATCCAACTCAAGGGGATACTTCTCAACCAATGGTGTAATGGTTGGTGGTGGTCTATGGGATCTAAATTGTGATATGTGAGGTTAGAATGATGAAAGTGGAATGGCATTGACTGGTGTGGATTGTGTGATTGGGGTGTTAGGTGGTGTGGTGTGAATGTTTTCATCTTGTATAACAAAGGTGGATTTCCTTTTTCTGCTATACAAGATTTTTGGTGAAGGTGAGGATGTGGCAGTGGTTTGGTTAACATCTGTTGGTCCTTTTGTAGAACCAGCAGTTGTTTGGGTTTTTGGTTGTGTTGTGGTAGGTTTGGTTGTTGTTTGAGTTGTGGCTGGTTTTGTGGTTGATGGTTTGGTTACTGGTTTGGTTGGAACAGATGTTTTGGTAGCAGTTGTTTTGGTTTCAGTGGTTTGGGTAGCAGAGGTTGTGGCAACAGGTGTTTCAGCAGCAGAGGTTTCAGCAGATAGCTTGGAAGGTGGTTTCCTTGTATGTTTGGCTGGCATTTTCTTTCTCTTAGAGGAACTCACATCTTCCACTTCTTGCTGTTGTTCCTTTTTAAGCTGCACCAACAACTCTGCTTTAGCTTCCAAAGTGTCAGCCCTTTTCATTTTGTCTTGAGCAGCTTTATCAGCCTTTTCATTGGCTGAAGTATCAACTTCTTTTGCCTTGGTTGTTTGAGCTTGTTCAGCAACAGGAGTTTGAACACTTGGTTGCTGTGGTTGTGGAGCTGATTTTGGTGACTCTGGTTTGTCAGCAGCTGGCCTACCCTTTTGAGAGGGTGTTGCACCAAATGGATTCAAGTTTGGTAGCCTATCTCTGCCACTCTCCCCCTTTTTGGCATCATCAGCAGTGAATTGATTGTCATTTTCATCCCTGAGAATGGTGGTAGGGGCAGAGCCAGTAGTCTTCAGCAGATGTTCCTTGATCACCTTGATGTCAGCCTTTGTGTCATTGAACCTGGCATCCACCATGTTTCTGATCAGTGTCATGTATATTTCTTGTGTCTGATCTGCCAATTTTCTGTGAGCTATGATGATGGGTGAAACTGATTTCCATAGCTCATTGGCAATGTCAGAGGTGGAAGGTTGACTCTTTGTAAAGTTGCCCAAAGTTTCCAATATTGACTTGACATCAGTTTTGATGTCAGCAACAGAGGATTCAAGGTTTTGAACTTTAACCGTCAAATCATGGAGTTTTGATTCATCACCTAAGTTAATAGGATCATCTGAGTCCCTACCAGAGGTAGTTTTAGCTGGTTCAGTTCTAGGAGGTGAGTCCATAGAATGAGAACCTGTTGCCCCTTTTTCTTGGTACTGGGGACTTCCAACTGATTTTGGGGACACAATGGTGGCCTCATCAGTTGTTGCCTTCAAGGAAGTCTTATCTATGGAACCACTGTCCTGTTGTGAGACAATGGTCTCAACAGCAGTAGTGGCTGCTTCTCTTGAAACCTCACCAGAAGTTACATTGACTTCTGGGAGTATAACCTCCTCTTCTGTTTGTGGGATAGCTGATTGACTTTTGTCAGCCCCAGTCACTTGTGGAGGTATACTCTCTGTGACAGGTGAAGGAGAGGAACTGGGGTTGTCCTGAGTTTTGTCAATAGCTTCAAACAGGGGTTGCATGGTTTGTGGGACATGTTATGGTGATGTGGGTGGAGTAAGAAGCTGATTAGCCCTGGGAGATGGACTTGTAAACATATGGTCAAGTGACTCATATGCCTCAGTATGAGGTTCCCTTTGGCTTACAACAAGATCCTTTTGTGAGGATTCTTGAGGAGTTTGCTTAGGTTGAGATATCTCCAACTGTTGTGAGGAAGTAATAACAGTGGTTTCATGTTGCTTTGGTGATGCAACAGGGTTAGCTTCTGGTATCTCATCTTGTAGAAGTCCCTTTTTGGGTTGAGAGGTGGTTTTTGATGATGGACATTTTCTTTTGGTGGCTGGTGTGGGTTTCACAGCACTGGATGAAGTGCCATGATCACCAGGAGCAGTGGGCTCACCAACAGAGGTTTCAACAACAGTTGTTGTCTTTGTCCTCTTTGGTTGTGTTTTGGAAACTTTTGTCACTTTTGACACTTTTTCTTGGGTTGAAGAACCCAGCATTCTAGTGAAAGTTTCATCTGTTAAACTTTTCATTTTAAAAGACTCTCCCTTTTGAAAATCATTTTCTGGTAAAATCTTTTGTAGAATTACACTTAGGATTCTAGGGTAGAGTAGAAAAGCATTATTTGAGCCAGATTTTATGGCTTTCACATTTGAGACCAAGTCTAAAAACAATCCCTGAGACAGATTGAAGTCAGAATCTGACAACATTGCATATCCCAAGTATTGAATCCTCAATGGGATTTCAATGAAGGATGTAGTCTTGGCTGAGGCACATAGAAGAAGGGTATGGAAGAAAAATTTCATGACTGGAGGAAAAAACTTTTTATATAAGGTTGATCCAGTCATCTGTGCATCATACCCCCTTTCCTGGAACTCAGTGTGAAGCTCTGTTTTAGGAAAAGTTTCCATACCTGACAAGTCGTTCAATGAGAAGGTAGTGGATATGATTTCAGGGGTTATGGCAATACTGGTGGCTCCAATTTTAGAAATTATGGAAGTGGGCTTTTTGTCTTGATACAAGACTTCAGCACTTGCCCAGAATTCTTGGAGTGTTTCCAGGTAAATGGGAGCATTAGCGATGAGAATGTTTTTGTATTTTGAGTTGTTTATTATGTCAATTGTGGAATGAAATGGAGTGTTATCTTTGGTTTTAACCAAATATGGAAGGAAATTATGGGTGGCTTTTGTTTGGAGATCCATTTTAATGGATTTTGATTATGAAAGTACTGAACTTGAATGGAATGTTTTGAGGAAGATGAAGGCGGTGTTTAGTATTTTGAATACAATGAGACAGTAAAACTGCTGTTGGGGGAAAAACAGGGTTTTATAGGCTCTGGTGAAACCGCTGAGGTGGCAAAACTCTGCTTTTGAGAGCAGACGTGGCAAACATCTGATGGTTGAAACATCTGGTGGCATACAGCTGTTTTGTTAAACCTCTGTTGTCAACCTCTGTTGTTTAACCAAAAGACTGATGAAAACAGTTGTTTTATCTGATCAGATGTTTGAAACAGATTTTTCAACCAACAGTGGTTGTTTTATCTGATCAGATGTTTGAAACAGATTTTTCAACTATCAGTGGTTTGAATGAAACAATGGTTGTTTTATCTGATCAGTGGTTTTAAGAACAGATTTTTCAACCAAGGTGTCATTTTTATCAAAATTTGATTTTTCTGAAAACATTTTAATGTTTTTATTGAAAACATTTTTGTTGTTGTAATCCATGTTTAACATTCCAATTCAAGAGATCAGATTTGTGAAGGTAGATGTGTCTAAAGCTTTTGTCAACACATCTGCCAACTGATCCTCTGTTGGAACATGGTGCAGAGAAATCAAACCTTTCTCATAGCTATCTCTGACAAAATGATGTCTGATATATATGTGCTTGGTAGTTGAATGAAAGACTGGATTCTTGATGATATTTTCAGCAGCTTGGCTATCCAACATGAGTGGAGTCCTTAGTGCAGTTATCCCAAAATCCAGTAGTTGATTTTGAAGCCACATGAGTTGGGCTGTACAGCTTGCAGCAGCAATGTATTCAGCCTCAGCTGTTGATGTTGAAACAGCTGCTTGCTTTTTGCTTTGCCAAGAGACTAAGGCATTCCCTAGAAACTGGCACCCTCCAGAGGTGGACTTCCTTGTGGTGTGGCAGCCAGCAAAATCACTATCTGAATAACCTGAAAGCTCAATGTTTCCATTAGCAGGATACCAGATACCAAGTGTGGGAGCACCTTTTAGGTCTCTGAATATCCTTTTCACAACAATAAGGTTAGACTTTCTAGGTGAAGCCTGGGATCTTGCACACACACAGGTTGCAAACATAATGTCTGGCCTGGATACTGTTAAGTACAATAAAGACCCTATCATGCATCTATAGTGTGTTTGATCAACCAGTTCATCCTTGTCATCAATAGTGAGTGGCTTGACTGTGCTCATGGGTGTACTACATGGCTTACAGTCATTCATCTCAAATTTTGTTAACAAGTTTTTCACATACTTGTTTTGATGAATGAATGTGCCATTTGGCAGTTGCTTTACTTGGAGACCAAGAAAGCACTGAAGTTCACCCATAGCACTCATTTCAAACTCTGCTGTCATGAGTTCCCTAAACTCCTCACACATTTTATTACATGTGGATCCAAAAATGATGTCATCCACATATATTTGAACAATCATTAAATCTTTTCCTTTCCATTTTAAAAACAAGGTTTTATCAATTTTACCTCTTGTGAAACCAATGGATAAGAGAAAAGTAGAGAGAGTTTCATACCAGGCTCTTGGTGCTTGTTTCAGTCCATACAGTGCTTTGTTAAGCTTATAGACATGATCAGGATGGAATGTGTCTTCAAAACCAGGAGGTTGACATACATAGACCTCCTCCTGAATTTTGCCATATAGGAAGGCACACTTGATGTCTATCTGATACACCTTGATGTTGTGGTTGACAGCAAAGGCTAGGAAAAGTCTGATAGCTTCTAGCCTTGCTACAGGGGCAAAGGTTTCATCATAGTCAATTCCTTCTTCTTGTCTGAAGCCTTGAACCACTAACCTGGCCTTATTCTTCACAACTATACCCCTTTCATCAGTTTTGTTTTTGAAGACCCACTTTGTGCCAATTGGACAGACATCCTTAGGCAGTGGTACAAGTTCCCATACTTGTTGTCTTTTAAACTGAAGGAGTTCTTCTTGCATGGCTTCCACCCAACTGTTGTCTTTTAGTGCCTCTTGGTACTTGACAGGTTGTGAAAGGGATAGAAAACCTGCAAAAAGACAGATATTTGAGGATTGGCTCCTTGTGAGCACACCTTCTCTCATGTTGCCAATGATTTGATCTGGTGGATGAGCTCTTAGGTAGATTAGATCTCCCTGATGTGGTATGATGGCATTTTGTGGTGAAGGACAGAGGTTTGGAGACTCTGTTGACATAACATCTGTTGGCACTTTTGAAGAGTCAAAAGATGTTTGAAATGGAGGTGGAGGAATGGGTCCAAGTGGTGTAAAGTTGGTCTGACTTTTGTCAACAGTTGTTTGACTATAGTCAACAGATGATTGACTTTTGTCAACAGATGATTGAGCAGTGGATTGGCTGGGTGAATAAGTGGTTTGGAGATAGGACTGGCCAACAGTGGCTGACTCAGCTGGGACAGAGTTTTGAACTACTGCTTCCTCTGATGCAGGATAGACTTTGTAGTGATCTGGAATCACAACATCTATTCTGTAGTCTTGTTGTGGAGATTGTGGAGTACCTGCAGGGTTAGTTTTGACAGTAATATCTTCAAATTTGAATTTATCTAAATCAAACAACTCAGCAGGGTTTGCTGGGATTTCAAAGATGAAAGTTCATTGAACTTCACATTCAGAGTTTCTTCTATTGTCTTGGTCCTTGTGTTAAACACTTTATAGGCCTTGGCAGTAGAAGAATACCCCAGAAAATATCCACAATCTACTTTGGCTGCAAATTTTGAAATGGAATCTTTAAGATTTAAAATGCAACATGGGCAGCCAAAGACTTTGAAAATTGATATCAGTGGTTTGATTTTAAACAGAATTTCATAAGCAGTCTTTTGATGTCTAGGGTTGATTAAAACTCTGTTTTGAACATAGCAAGCAGTGTTTACAGCTTCTGCCCAAAAGGACAGAGGTAAACCAGAATCTTCTAGCATTGTTCTTGCAGCCTCAATGAGAGTCCTGTTCTTCCTTTCAACCACCCCATTCTGCTCTGGTGTTCTTGGGATACTGTACTGCCTTACAATCCCTTTTGACACACAGAAATCATCCAACTCCTTATTTTTAAACTCTGTTCCATTGTCACTTCTAAAGACTTTTACTGGCAAGTCATATTGTTTTTCAACTTTGGTGACACAGTCCTTCAAAATACCTGCAGTCTCATCCTTAGAGTGTAAAAAGTAAGTCCATGTAAACCTAGAAAAATCATCAACTATGACAAGACAAAATCTTTTTCTTCTTAGACTCATGATTTTTACAGGGCCAAACAAGTCCATGTGCAACAATTGTAAACACAGACTAGTTTTGGACTCATCAATTGATTTGTAAGAGCTTTTATGTTGTTTACCTTTTAGACAGGAAACACAATGCTCATCACATTTAAATTCTTTTGATGGCAAACCTCTGATAAGGTTTTGTTTGGAGAGTGAGTTGATAGTTTGAAGGTTAGTGTGACCAAGTCTCCTATGCCACAATTCTGTCTCTTTGGTAGAGGCAGCTGAGAACAGACAGACATTTGCCATAGGATTATCCTTCAACATATCAACTACATACACATTGCCACTTCTGTGAGCAACAAGTTGTGCTTTGCTCTCAGCAATGATGGTGTTAATCTTTTCAACAGACTCTGGGCCAACAATCTTACAAGTTTGCTTAGTGAAGAATGACCCAAAGCCTTTGTCACTCATTTGAGACACACTAAGTAAATTTAATTTTAGATTGTCTATCAGATTAACATTTTCAAACTTAAGCCTCCCTGCTTTGACAGTACCAGAACCCAACACTTTACCTTTAGAATCATTACCAAAGGATATATCACCCCCTCCATGTGCAAGAAAATCCAGAAGAAGGGCTCTACATCCAGTCATGTGCCTGGAGCCTCCACTATTTACATATCATAAACTGTCTAAACAAGCAGAAGCTCCCTGCACATCAGTAAGGATTTTAGTTTTGGTGAGTGTCCAAAGCCAAATTGGCTTTGGATGGGTCCTTAGCTGTCTCAGCCTTAAGTTGAGGAGAATGATCAGTGGTTTGAACTAGCTTTTGAACTAGGTTCAACAGCTGCAATTGACCATTTGCCAGTGCTTGTATGTCAACACTTGGTCCAGCAGATGTTTGATCATTTCCAATCAGATGCTGAAAACCATGAGGATGTCTGTTCACTTTTGGTTTTGAAGGCCTTTTGGGCTCTTCATAAACATTTGGCAGACGATGACAAGTGGGTTGTCCATATCCTCTTGGTAATCTGTTAGCTGGTGGAGCATCTGTTACCTGAACATCTCTGGGAGCAGAGTTTTTATTCAGACTTTTGGTAACAGATGTTTGGACTGGTTCAAAAGTTTGTTTGGGTTTTCCTTTTGGAGTACTCACCACTTGACTATCAAGAGTTTTAGCCTTATACTCTTTTATCTTTTCATCAAAATTTTTGAGATATAAGCACTCTTTTGTTTTGTGATTCTTTTTCTTGCAGATTGAACATTCTTTAGTTTTAGAATCATTTAAACTTGTTGTTTTGTTGATGTCATATGTTTTTAGAAGAAAACAGTTTTTGGTCACATGGTTCTTCTTTTCACAAAAATCACAAAACAAGTTGTTTTTGGCTTTCCCTTTTTCTTTCTTCTTTTCAACAGATGTTTGATCATCTGTTGGAAGATCTATCAAAGGGATTACTTTGGCCTGTGGTGCCATTTTACCATCAGGGGTTTTGAAGGTCATTGGTTTGAAATTTTCAAGGACTTCACACTCATCTGACCATGTTGGTTTGAATTGATATTTCTCAATTTCATCAAATGAGGGTGTACCTTCCAACTTTTCAAGAATGATTTTCTTGCCATTGGGTTCAGTAACCTTGATTTCTTGACCTTTTGAATTGGTAGGGATGACTTCAACCAACTGAGGTTCCTTTTTGTCAGTGTTTTGTGAACTTTGGTCAGTGGTTTGAAAACCAAACCCAAATTTCTCATGACTTTTAGATTGTTGGTTGACAATCATCTCAAAACCTTTTGATGATTCCACCCATTTCTGACATTCAACTTGGGTGGACTCAAGCTCCTTTTTACAACTATGATATTTTGTTATCATAGTCTGAAGCTGGTCTTTGGTTATGCTTGCTTCATGTTTTAAACTGCTGATTTCAGACTCTTTTTCAGTTATTTTTGATTTTAACTCTTTAGTGAGTTTTTCAAACTGAATTTCATAATCCAAAATTTTCTTTCTAAAGTTTTCATTTACCTCTTTTATCTTAGCAAATGCCACAATACATTTGTCTGAGCACAAGTCATTTAAGATTTGAGGAGATACCTTAGCAGCAGCCATCAAGGCACAGTCACACTGGCAGTCACAATCATCACTACCCCAGGGGTCTGAGAGATTCACAACCTCCACTTCAGAGTCTTCAGCTGAAACAACTTCACCAACAACACTATCAGTCACATTTTCAGACATAGACACCACATCCTCAGAATCAGTCTCTTCAACAATTGTTTCTAGTGCCATAAAACAAAAATCCTTTTCAGAGTTGGCAACTAGAGCAATGTTGTCATCTGTTATCTCATCTGGTAGACTGCTCCAATCAACAAAGCCCTGAGTAAAGAAACTCTGTTGACCTGGTTGACTGGTCTCTGCAGGAGCAGAGGGTGGAGTAACAGTCATTGGCACCGGTGCCTGAGTAACAGGTGTCTGGACATAATGATACTGAGGAACAGTGGTTTGGACATAGTTCACAGGAACAGTGGTTTTGGGTTTGTGCAAAGTGAGCAGTGTTTTGCACATTAGGTACATTAGGGATGGTTTGATAAGTGTTGGTCTGTGGTCTTTGGTTTGGATAGGTAATCATAGGAACTCCATTTTGACTCCTACATTCCCTAGCAAAGTGACCCATTCTATGACACTTGTAACACTTTATCTTTGATTTATCCAACCCAACCTTTGATCCACCATGTAAACCTGGGTACCTCCTGCCAGTTTTCTTATAGAAGTTATTGGTTCTAATACTGAGCAGGGCAACCTGATGTAAGATGTCCATTTCTTCTAGGTCCAAAGGGTCAATATATTGCAAATCATTGTACACAAAAGATGAATTATCAGAAGCCTGGATATCACCATTAGCTGTGAAAGCACAGTTGTTTGGTGACGAGTAAGGATCATTGTTGAAACCAGTGGTTATGTCAATGTAATGATCATAACTCTGATCCTTACTACTTCCAGAACCTTCATCCTGACCCAACAGTGCAGTATTCCCAAATACATAGTCATCTGACACTTTGCCAGAGTCCTGGAGCTTCTTTTTCTGGTTAAGCTCCCTTTCATAAGTCAGGAGCTTACCATGAAGCTAGGTCAGGGTCAGGTCTTTGAATCCGATAGAGTTTCTCATAACTATGGCTATAGTGTCCCATTTGTCCTGAAGTGATCTAAGAAACCTATGATTCAGTGTTGAATTAGGAAAAGTTAGACCAACCAGTTTAAGTTCACTAATTAGACAGTTAAACCTTTCAAGCTGTTGTGTTAACGACTCCCCTTTTATGTGACTAAACGTTTCATATTGTTGGTTAAGTATTTCACGGTTGTTTTCAATCACATCATCAGTTCCCCCGAATTCCTCTTTAAGAGCATCCCACAGTTCTTTAGCACTATTGCAGTGCAAGAGACCGACATAGATATCATTCGGCAGTGCCATGGCTACTATGCTGAAAGCCTTGGCATCTAGCTCAATTTTTTGAAAATCTTGCTCTGAGTAGTTCTCAACACTCTTTGGTACTTGGATCTTTGGATCCTCGGCACTCGATACCATTGGAACATGTGGTCCAAATACTACCGATTTCCAGCACCATGTGTTCTGTTGTGCTAACACATGAGCCACCCGACGCTGCCAGATGTTGTATTCTGACCTGACAAGCATCGGAGGCTTGTTGTGTGTGCCAGTGTTGTGTGGATCTTGATTGAGTGAAGTCATTCTCTTGGTTTTTCAAAAACAAAGTCTGTTTACTAACTGTTGAAACGAAAATAAACTATTACTCTGTTTTAACCCGACAAACAAACGATATCAATGATTATGAGCTGATCTGTGTATTAAATTGATTGATTAGATCAGATTTAATTGACCAAGCTCTGATACCAATTGTTAGGATCTGAGTTCTGGTTGTTTTGATTTGTTTGATTTAGTATGAATAAATGAATGAAGTATAAATGGAAAGTGCAGCGGAATAAACTATAAATCAAAACATGGAGAATAATTGTTTTTAACCGAAAGCTTTCATTAATTGAAAGATTACAATTGTACAACTAAAACTCCCCCTCAGCCTGATCACTCAGAGAATGTTTGTCTGAAAGAGAATGACGAGTGATGAATAGAACAATACAAGTACTGTTCTATTTATAGACAGACTCAAAACTCTGATGATCAGTTGCTGACGTCACCTAGATAGTGACCTCTAACTGACTAACAAACTCTAACATCTGCTAAGCTATAACTACTGTTACATTGAAACTACTGATAATACAAAACTCTGTAAACTAAAACTCTGATGTCTTTTAACATCTGTTGAACCAAAGTGCTGTTGGTTCAACAGACCTTTGTTCTTCAGTTCTTTGATCAGCAGTTGTTCTTCATCAGACTTTTAACCTTCAGACCTTGTTCATCAGACCTTTCATCAACAGCAGTTATCTCTAACAGTTGATTCAAGCAGCAGCAGTAGTTAGGGATCAACAGACCTTTGGAGGAAGCTTTATTGTAACAACTGTTTTTATTCAAGGATCAATACTTAGTATATTTTGGCTTTTTAATCATCTGTTCTTCTCCAGGTCAGCAGACCCAACACGATGATACCATACCTCTGATCTGTGGTGCTAAACCCCAAATGTACCTTTCGATACGAACATACTCCGGTGTAACCAATGGTGGAACCAATCTAGCTAACTCATCGAACCTAGTAGTGTAAGCTTTAATCTCTGCTCCCTTCATGGAGAGAGTCCAGAACTCAGTCTCAATCTTCTGCATTTCACTAGGGGGGACAATATTCCTTCAACAACATATCCTTAAGTTCGTCCCATGAAAGACCATATGCGGCTTCTTCTCCCAACGCTTGCACTTGCGTATTCCACCATGTGAGAGCATCATCAAGAAATGAGCAAACAGAGTACTTAACCTTTTGGGTAGCCAAACAGTCACTCATCATCATGACTGATTCCATCTTCTTAATCATCTAATGATATCCAGTGGACCTTCAGCTCCGGAGAACGTTCGAGGATGGCAAGACTGAAATGTCTTATAAGTGCAACCCGCCTCAGCATTACCTGATGGATTTCCAGTATTGATCCGCTTTCCAAGTCCTCCTGCACCTGCACCACCAGGTGTACTTCCTCCTGGAGCGCCACCACCAGGTGCGCCACCCCCAGATGTGCCACCCCCAGGTGCGCCACCACCGGATGCTCCACCACCTGGTGCGCCACCACCTCTGCCTCGGGCTTCTTTCTGGTCGAACACAAAATTCACCTGCTGGGATATCATCCTGGCTAGCTGCTCGTTCGAAACCGGGAGTGATGATCCTCTTGCATCTGCGACTGATCTTGTAACGGGTGCCATGATCCTTTTTCTATATATTTAGGAAGTAAATATACATAAGAAAGATGCTAGTGATTTAAGAACCATCCTTGTTCATATCATAGATCACTCCTCATGATCTAAATACGACCAAGGTAATTCATAATAAAATCATCATTCACCATTATCAAACAAAGCACAGCAAAAGTAACAAACAAACAAGAATAAAGGAAAGATAATATCCATAAACCACGGTTATAATGTTATCACGATAAACCAAAATAAACCATTAGATTGCTTGTTCACTGTTTAGATGGATCATACAACTAAACATCAGAGTGTTTTAGGAGATCGTACTAAACAACGTGGTAGATCAACCACCAAAAGGACAAGCAAATACGGATACAACCAAAAGATAGTGCCTAACATGCCCATGGCCAAAAGTCAAAATCAGAAATCAAGGAGTCTTGCCCCCACGAAGGGCAGACGCTGTCACCATCAAAACCATCAGTGCCAAAGCCATCGTAGCACTGCGTCCTTCCTCTGTCGCCACTAACCGTTGATCTAAACCCACCATGATAGCCTCGGTCTCCTCTACTTTGACTTCACTTTCCACTAACATCTTCTGAGTATCCCCTATCTCTTCCTGAACCGCCTGAAAACTAGAGTCCAACTTTTCAATCCTAGCCAACTGTCTATCTCCTGTCTGGCTATCAGTGATCGAATACTCCTCTACCGATGACATCCTGTCTTCCATCCCATCAATCCTACTATCCATGCCTCTAATCCTGTCATCCAGAGACGCAATCTGCTCATCCAAAGAGTCCATCCTACTACCCATGCCTTCTTTATGCCGCTCAGACCTAACAACTCCATGCTCAAGTGCATCAATCTTCCTGTCCAAAGATGAATGTCTATCCTGAAGCTGAGATATCCTGTGCTCTGTGCGTGCTCCTCTGGCTGCTAGCGTAGCTACAGTACGTGTCGCGGGCTCACCCGTCAACACTGGATAATCTACCGGCAATGAAGACTCACGCAACTCGTACGTGCGAGGTATGCCTTCGATCTCTGCCAAATCCTTTAGCTTCTTAGGCAACCATTCCCAACCACCCAACTCAACCTTTCGGATCTTCGTGCTGATAGACAACTATCCCTCAGAATCCACCGGTCGTTTGCGTATAGGCAACGCAGTAACAGATGGGGTAGTAATCTCCGTAACTCTGGGCTGTGGCACACTCGTCCTGAACATAGGCAATAGACCGTCGTTTCTAGGCTTAGAAGGCAACATGAAACTCGGTATGGGCTATCTAGTAAAAGGTACTAAAACCACATGCTCCGTGGCTTCAGCTGGTGAAATCACAGACTCAACTACTGCTGGGGCATCAACCTCTTGTCCCAATGGAGCTGGTGCCACTAGTACAGGATTGTACGGATCCTGTCGCGGCTCACTGTTGGTACTGGATAAGCTGACGTGTGAAGTAGCCATGATCTGTGACAAGTATATCCGTAGCAGATAAGTAATTAACTTCATATTACACTAAATGACTTAACTAAAATTAATCCATGTTATCACATAATCATTTTCAAGTCTCATTAGTCTAAGGCACTCTAAGTGATGCATAGTAGTTCTTGACATAATTCATAATATTCGAGAGCTTTTATGGTTATAGAATAGATTAGAAATTTCTACTTATCAATAACCGGCGCTCTGATACCAACTTCTGTCACACCCCGACAGCGCACAGCAGAAGGCAAGTCATGAGGTAACGGAAGTTGTTACCACAAGGTTTAGAGGATCACATAAAGTTACGTGTGGACATCTTGCTAACACCCTCTAGTGAAACGTTGTTTTAGTTTCGTAATAAACGAGCATTGTTAAAAACAAGAAAACAAGTTTTACCAAGATGAAGCGAAAATAAAGATTAATATTGTATTACAAAACACAAATAAAAACATAGTTTTAGATAAAGTTATCATTATTATTAGGTCCCAACATCATGTCCACCGTAGTGCCCTAGCCAAACCACTCTCATATAACCTATGCATCGGTACCTGAAAAACATGCTTAAAAACATCAACAATATGTTGGCGAGTTCACATGTTTATGAGTAATAGTAAACATTCAAGTTTAAAAACATATGATCGATTAGTGCTATAACAGAATCAAGTAGAGTCGCGAAAGTCTACAAGTATGATGTATCCTATGGCTCTTAACAAATCCATAACTTTGTTCCCGGGGTGCCTTTCTAATTCCAAGAGGGACTTGTTGATGGTTAGGTTTAATTTTCAATCAGATCCCGATAAAATTGAATCATGAAAACGGGGGCGTCAACCCAATAGTACTATAACATAAACAACGACATTTTCTAAAGGCTAATGATTAAGATGTGCGGGGAGGGGGAGTGGCAACCTGCCGGTTGACACTGGTGTTACGCTTTAAAAACGTACCACCGTTACACAAACCAAAGGGCATCAAATATTCTGAATTTATAGTCTATCGTATCATATACGCATGTTAATCCCCCTGCTATGTAAATCGTATAAAACATTTAAAAGAAATGGGGCCGTGAACTCACCTTAGTGCAATAATCCTGTGAGATTTCCAATCCAATCACAATCCTTCACCTAAATCCCCTCACATATCATTATTCTAAGTCTAATTAAGTTATTCACCAAATTATTCGACTTAGTAAACCAATAAATCCCGGATGTTAGTTATCCCTTACCCTATTAACCCCCTAGGTGACATGTGACGAGCGGCTATGTCTAACCATTGCATAGTTTATCTAACATTTCAAGCTTCATATATTGTTGTTAATAACTAATCCTCAACATGCAATTCAATCCTAAGCACTGATTTACATACTAGAGCTTACTTATACAAGTTTCCTATCACTTGTCTACGCATATTCCATATCTCCTCATGATTCTTATATAGCTTCTAGTTATGTCATAAGACAAATATCTAATCCATCTATCAACCTTATAATTGCCATTCAAGTCTTGCTACATCATCTTAACATTTTATGCCTTATATCTATGTTTCGGCTCACTTTCAGGGTATAGTTTCGCATTGTAAGCGCCCCTTATCAAGGTAAACACCTAATATACCTTGATTAGTGCTTAATATACTACATTTTCACTTAAATAATCAGTTTACATCAGATCTACTTGCATGCGTTTCAAGGCTGAGACAGACCCTATGTTTACTCTTTTTTAAAATGGAGATTTAGGGATCTCTCTTGTTCATAGATCTTGACACCAGATCTATCCCCGGAAGAACCAACACTTAAAGGGTGTAAGCAACGGAAGGTTCTCACCCTGTCCCCGACATTGTTCTCTGACGATGTCCCCTGGGCGAAAGGGGACACCATTCTCTTTCTTTCTTCAATCGTTCCGATCAGGACAAGTGGGTTGGTTCGTTTCGTCCTCCTATCTACGCAATTCTCTGTCTTCATTCGTGACCATGTTGGGCGAAAGGTAGTTGTAGAGGAGCGGCTGTGAAATGGCTCTTCCCCCGTTTTTACGCGTTTTTAGTCATTATTTTTAAGTTTTAACCTCAAGTCTTTCATGTTACGCTTATAATACCTTATTTAACACTAAACTAAGCTATAAAAATCTGTTCTAAATCAGTTTTAAAGAATCATCCTATAAAGCTTAGTTTTTGGCCTTTTAAGCCGAAAATTGGGTTCTGATCGTACATGCAAGGTTTTTTAATCATGTAGATCCTATCAAAGCTTATTTTGTACTAGTTTAAGTTTATAAAATCCATTAAAACTTTAATACAATCAGATCAGAGTTCATACTTAATATCATCTCAACTTATGTCTTATCAAAGTCCATTTCAAGTCCATGAGAGTCCATGAGTCATCTTTCATCTAAATCATCCATTAACTCATTTATCTAAGTTCGTAATCCCTTTAATGTTTAGTAAATAGTAAGATTTCTTATCATCCATAAACCTTCTTGCAAGTGTCCAAACATGAAGGATCTTAGCATAATAACCATCAAAACATCAAAATAATTACTCTATACACACAAACACACCCACGCACACACACACACACACATACAACCCACGCATACATACATATCAAACATACACATACTCTTTTCATTTTCCCCGTTAGTTTTAGATTGAAAAACCTTTGTTTATTTGGTGAATACTTATGTAAATAATAAAAATATTGAAATGGTTTTAGTTTTTATACTCACCTTTGTTAAACTTGGGGTTTTTCCTTCTAAACTTCTATTCCTTTGAACCTTTTAATCTTTAGATCACCAAGAATGCTCAAAACTTCATATGATCATGCTTCTTATGCTGAATACATGATTGAAAGTAAGAAAAGTGGTGGTGATGAGGGTATTTTCGGTTGGGGAAGGAAGGGAAAGAGGGAATGTGGAGGGTTTTATAGAGAGAGAGTGTAAGTGTGTTGGAAGAATGAAAAGGTGGAGTGATTAAGTGGTAATGTAACCTTGGGATGGAGGATCCTTTATAGCCAATTATTGACATTATTAATAATAATAAAAATAACAAAGTTAATATTATTATATATATATGGGGGTGGGGTAGGCCGAAGGTTGGGGGGGGGTTGGGTATATTATTTTTTTATATATAAAAACCTACCCATAATATACACAACTTTACCTTTATAAAAACATACAAACCTTAATTACCTAAGGTTTTCACCCCTTTACCCAATAATAATAATCATACCCATCCATAGAATATCTTGACACGTCGGACCACGTATTACTATTTAACTAGACTTTCTACCTTATGCCGTGTCGTCACCAAGGCTTAATACGGTAATTTATCACTATATGATACTAAAATCCCCATAATATTGTAAACAATATTAATTTCCAATAACATTCCTTCAATTATTGCCATAGTAAATTCAACACATCATAAACAATCATATTCACAGTCATTATATACGTACGGTTAGTACCTGGATTTCTACCGATTGTCACAAAACTCAAATCATAAAAGTAACTAAGATGGGTAATTTTGACCCATATCTAACTTATTCCATTTTTTCTTTTTTTTAACTCAACAATTTATGTATATACAACTAGAGCAACTCTTTTTCTTTGCTTTTTTTTTATAATCAATATATCTATTTTTCAACGGTTAAACTAGAACTCAAAAACGGAAATATAAAAAAAATGGCACATAGGGTAGACAAACGAAAGGGCAAAAAGGCTCAAAGTGGTGACTAAGGGTATATCAAACGGGTAAAAAAATGAAATACAAAAAAAAAGGAAAAAGGCTAAGATGTGGGTGATCCTAAATGCCTCTATCACGCTAATGCCAAGTTCAAACCCAAGGTCTAAAAATGTATCATGATGCACAAGTTCTGTAATCAAGCAACATGTAGGGATGTCGGTAAAAGCCAAGAGTGGTCTTCCTAAATCCGGTTTGGACCACTATCATAAGTATCCCAAAAACAATTTTACTTCAAAAACCGACTAGCTGGACCTACTTTACTATCGCGCAACTTAAAGAAATCCCATGCCCCCAAGAAATGCAAACCCACACTTAAAACACACATTGTCCCCAATGTGTGTCAAAAGTGGCTAACATAAACTAAAATAAGAGAAAGGAAAACTGATACTCCCCTGACAAAAATGCGATGAACTGGTATATAGGAGAGGAGCATCCTACGAACGTTCAATTGCCGGCGTGGTCAAGCATAACCAAGTAATAACCTGCATGACAACTCAAATGCTCGCGAATCGCGACAACACAAATAAACAAACTATTACTAATAATTATAATTTGGTTCGAAAACGATCTCCCCCGAATGGAGATTGAGTTCGGGGGAGATGTATCTAAACCATATTTCTTTTTTTTTTTTTTGCAAATTTTAATATAAAACTCAAAATAAAGAAAAGTAAAAATAAAAATAGAAATAAGCTCAACTAATATGTACATTCGAGAACAAATCAAAACGATCAAACCTATGGAGGGTGAAAGGAGACTGCCTCGACCTCGCAAGCTCCACCCGGACTACTGATGTCATGTTTCAAACCATGGTCATGAACTACAAAAGCATGATCATCCTCAACCCTCTTGTTCGATCCCCAACGAGTCCACCAATGGGTAATACTCATCAACGGCCTATCACTCCACATCTTCATTAAACCCACCAATCTTTATACTTACATGGACCAAAATACATACGACACATGTAGTGAAGGAATTGGTCGTCCCTCCAAATGGTGTACACCTCAACTATATTCCAAGTCAGTTGTCTTTGAGCCCTCTCCCATGGTTTTGTTGATTGGGGTTGAGATCCATCATCAACTTCTTCCACAGGCCAGCTATGCTCAATCAGCATTCCTTCTTTTTCTTTTATCTCCTTTATTAGCTCTCCAAATAGTAGTGTTTCTAATTCATCGGGATCGCCAAAAGGGTCAAAATGTCCTCCATCTATGCTCGGTAAATCCACCAACTCATCACCAAACTCATCCTCCCATGATGGAAGATACTCGTCCTCTACCACCTCATCCTCAAGCTCATCTATTGGCTCGCGAACCTGTGTGGTACTTGTTTGCACCATGCTAGCTGCCTCAATCTCAACTCTGTCATCAAAAACTGCTTATTCAATCAGGTTTGTAGTGTTTTTAACAAACTCTACTACCTCGATGCCATCGTCACTCCAGAAATCATCATCTTCAGGTTCTGGTCCATGGCTCCACGGAATGGGATACCAATAAGGCGACGCATCACAACTAACATCCTGTTGAACTGAAGGTGGGATTGCTTCATCCATTATCGCCTCCGGTTCTGGAATTTTGTCAATCATATTTCCAAATGAATCCTTATAACCCAATATGTTCCCTTTAAGGTCATAAACCACGCGTGTGAGAGGTTTTGCACTCTCTGATTCCATGTGATCAATCATCATTGTATATCCATACGCCACCTCTCATCATCAACTCCATATCACTGTGTGGACCTCCCACGTGAAAGATAACACTCGTGTTTCAACTAGGCTCCACCACAGATCACACAACATACTCTCATGTACTGATAGCATGACTGAGTATACATGTTTTCTTCATAACGGCTCACGTGGTCGCGTTCCCTTATGTAGTCTGCAACAGTCTTTTTTCCAATACAAGATTCCATGATGATTCTTTTTTTTAAGTAAGACTAAAGTAAAAAACGACTAAAAAAACGGCTAATCGAACTGGCAAAAATCAAACTCATGCAAAAGCAATAAGCAGACTCAGGCACGCAAGACAAACCTAAAACCAAACAAGAGATAAAAATATGACTAAACTAAAGCAGATATAAACAAAGAACGAATGACTAGATCCCCGATTCGGGTCATTCTGGAAGTCACCAGTGTCCCCGGTAACGGCGCCAAAAACTGATTGTTGTGTTTTATATATATAAATATTTTAAGTTTTACAATCTCGTTTTAAAAATGGAATCACCAAGCTAAACCACACAACACGGCAGTGTACCGGTCGTAGTGTAGTAAAGTCGATAAGACCGAGTATCAATTCGTGGACACTGATATGCAGCCCTTGATACTAAACCTCTGTCGAGTCCTAATCTATATGAAAGAGCATGATTTTTAACTAGCAAGTAAATAAAACGATAAACATGTTAACAAATAAATAAGACAATAAATAAACAAGCAGCAAGGATGAGAGATCAAAGAGTAAACGCTCAAGAAAGAGGAATCAGAAATGGGGAAGATGGATGCCTAGACTTGGAATCCTATGGATAAAGCTGAAAGCTAACGGGAAATGGATACTCGAATAACTATCGGGATCTATGGGTATAATCAACTCGGGAAACACTATGGTATCTAGATCTCCTCTCGGTCTCACTAGAACAGTAAATGAAATCCTAAGCGGTCATGAAGCTCACCGGGCAAAGAATGGATCACCTCTCGGTCTCACCAAAACAAGTTTACGCACCCAAAGATTAGATCTCCTCTCGGTCTCACTAATCACTAAATACCCAACGGTATCAAGGGGTGAATCTATTCCTAAAGGTAAATGTTTGGGAAAGCGGATAAAAAAGGATACCCGGAAAGAAATTCACTCTCGTGCAATATCTAACCAAATAAACCACTAAATCCTAACAAACCCACAACCTATCTCCTCTCGGTCTCAAGGTAAGTGACAAACCCAAAATGATGTCAAAAATGCAATTTCTAGATTCTAAGTCAACAAGTCAACATATCAAATCATCACACGAAGCAAATGATAAAAATATGTGACTTTTAATTTAAAAACACTAAGTTAATAAACTATAGCCACATAAGGATCTAAAAATATAACATCAGCATTATCCGGGTGATAAATCACAACAAAAACCAATAAAGTTTAGATTTTTATACATAAACGGGTCAAAACGAGTAGCCAAATACCAAAAGAAATCAACTAAAATCAAGATACATCCCAAGTCTAGACAACCAAATAAATCTAGCCAACCATAGTAATGAAAGAGATAAAAATAAATATGAAAGGTTCACAAATAAAAATCATAGCGACACCGAAAAAATCCAAACTGACAAACACCGTAGTCGCCGCTCTGCATTGTGACCCTTCACCTTCAATATAAATATATATATGTGCTTTTTTAACTCGGGTACATAACGTACGTCATTAGCGACATAGGGTGTTCATGAGCGGCAAAATGAAAATGAGCGTGAATGTGCAGATTGAAGACAAGGGATTTTTTAAGTCATTCATTCGTCACATCATGTGTCTTGGAAGACGACAGTGGTGATCGGTAATAGTTGCGGCGGTGCGAAATTACGACAATGTCGGTTGTGGTTGTTATGAATTTGATGAGGGTGGTTCGAGGTGGTTATGGTTTGTTTAACTCCCAATTCACAATAAGGTAATCACTCATTATGATTTCTTGTGTTTTTTGTTTTTTTGTTTCGCGTGAGATCAAATCACAGTTTTGTGTGTGGTTGTGGTTATGGAGTGACATGGCACTGGTTATGGTTGTAGTGATGATGGTGAAGGGTGTCGGGTGGTGGTGATGGTGTACGGTGGTGTCCATAGTGGAATGATGGCAGTGATCGGTGTTGATTTTGTTGTGTAAGGGTGATGAGATGATATTCATTTCAGGTGGTGGTTATGGCTGGTTGTGGAGTGTTGTTTGGTGGTGAGGTCGGAGTTGCGGTTGGATGCAATGGTGGTAGCAGAGGTGGAAAAGGCAATGAATAGCGGTAGTCGGTCGGTGCGCGACAAGTATGATGATGTTCGGTGTTGGTGGCGATGTAGTACGTGACAATGGCATTGAATGGAATGGTGAGCGATGGTTATGGATATGGAGGCAACGTTTACGATGATTATGATTTTATGCATGGGTTTGCATGTTAAATTTCTTTCATTGAGTTGTGTTGTTGTAGTGTATTGGATGATAAGTCCATGTGATAGTAGCATCTTTGCTCATCGACTGCCGAGTCATGCAGGTTGAGTTATTAACATATATTCTTACATTAACATTTTGTCTACTTAGCGGGTTTTGCACTCATGATTGGTCACTTAGAATCATCACCACTTCAGACATCATTGGCTTGACCGAAACAGGAGACTACGTGCACAACAATGCTATTTCTATAACTTTCTTTATGTCTTCTTCTCTATACTTTCTTGGTTCCAATGTCTCATCAACCAACTTCAACTGCATGCGAGTTTCATAAAGATTCCAAGCCTGATACCACAAACTCAACATGTTTACAACACATTTACCTTTTAAAATCCTAAAATTAAGTATTCCTCGATGTGACTTACATCTTCAAGGAGGTATTGGTTATGGCCTACGCAAGTTTTTGTTGGTGAAGGTAGTTGCATGAGAACCTATTTAAAGTTTCTTAATGAAAGGGTTTCATTTGGATTTGGTTTCGGTCCGGTTGGGTTTGAAAGTCCGTGAGTTTAAGATTTCTTATCAATAGTCTTGGATGTGTGAACAGGTGCGTGATCAAGTGGAATTTAAATGTGGAATATTTAGTTACATGATTTAATCGAGGACATAGTATGACACGTTTAGTTTGCAGATTTGGATGCTTGCAATCGGTGAGTTCTGGAGCTCACTCTTTTAGTTATTATTTTTCTAAATAGTTTGGGTTGAGGTGCATGCTAAACCAGTATGATCATTTTTATGAAGTCACAAAATATTTCTATTAGTTATAAATCTTATTTTGGCATGAAACGTAAGTAGGGTATATGTTATTATTCCTACCTGTTGAAGGCAACTAGAATACCGTATATATATATACCGATATATGTTTATATGTAAAAATAAATAAATGTACCTATATATAGGTGTATGTGTACATTTAAGTATTAGCTTATGAAAGGAAGCTATATATATACATGTACGAGCTGTGAAGGTATGTAGATACGTGTACGATGAGTTAAAATACACACACACATAAGTATATTTTTATTCATGATGCCCTTTTTACTGTTTATAAAAGTTTTGGGCTAATATGCATGCCATGAGCACGTATTTGAAATTTTACTTGTTAAATCAGGTCGTGTCATGGTTGTTACATGGTTTGAGTTATATGTGTTACTATATATAAATAGACTGTGTTTGACGGTTAGCTGATATTATAAACTGAGCTATGATAGTTATGTGATATGACTGCTCTTATTTTTTTGAATATGGTATGAGTCGAGTAAGCAGAATGCGCTTATGTAGACTTGGTTTAGTTTTGTTTCAAATAGGCAAAAGGCACCTAATGTAGTTAACTCCAGTAAGCGGAATGCGCTTAGTTATACTTGATAGTACTTTGCGTAAAATTGGTGGAATGCGCTTATTATAGTTGGTAATTGAAGTCTTGAGTTAAATTGGCGGAATGCGCTTATTATAGTTCATATAGTAACCAATTGATTTACGTGATTATCGCTTGGGGGAAAACAAATTAGCGGATTAAGCTTATTGTCAACTCAGAGGTTGAGTTATTATTGAAGGTGTTGCATTGGAAAGGCGTGATTCGATTTGGAAACGGGAAAAGTTAAACCCGCGATATGTTGGACCATTCGAGATTTTGGAAAGAATCGGTCCAGTGGCTTATATGTTAACTTACCTGATGAACTCAGTGGAGTGCACAATGTATTCCACGTATCGAACCTTATGAAATGTCAGTCTGATGCGACATTGGTGGTTCCACTGGAGGAAATCCAGGTGGGCGAGATCAGTTACGGTTCGTGGAAGAACCA
The DNA here is from genome assembly GCA_032199755.1 of Ambrosia artemisiifolia. NCBI lineage: Eukaryota > Viridiplantae > Streptophyta > Magnoliopsida > Asterales > Asteraceae > Ambrosia > Ambrosia artemisiifolia. Next base: position 25,429,899 of record CM063527.1, read on the forward strand.
GTGGAGAATCTTGAGCAGGGCGTCAAGAAACTCAGACAGAGCAAAATACCTGAAGTCAAGGTACGATGGAACTTCCGTCTAGGACTGGAATACACGTGAGAACGCAGGGATCAAATGCGGCTCAAATACCCACATCTCTTTACTGAACCTGAACCTGTGCATAGACCAAACTCTGAATGTGAAGCCGCTCGCTCAAAGTGAATTTCGGGGCGAAATTCCTTTCAACTTGGGGATGATGTGACATCCGGTAACCATGAACACATTTTTACACTGGCTTCACTGTTTACTTGCTGAATTTCGGGACGAAATTCTTTTCAACTTGGTGATGATGTGACACCCTGCATTTTCAGGTTCACACTTTAACTAAACTCTAGTTAACTTTGCTTACATTCACAACATGTTACTTAACTAGGGTTAGTTAGGTGAGTCACACGTTGCACAGTTATAGGTTAATAACTGCGTAAAAAGGTAATTCGGGGAATTACCGAACTACGTACATGAGTATCGAACCCTGAACGTTGGTGAATTGAGAAAATAGATTATTAATTGTTTGATATTATTTGCAATTACGTGTTTCTGTGAAACTATGTGTAACCTGTATGTGATTATATGATTTAAATCGAACGTGTTATTAAACTCGTAACCGATGAACCATAAGGATGGTTGGGGCCTAAAAACATGGGGTTACGCTTGGTATGGTCCAAAATAATAATTACATCGAAGAAAACATGCAATACGCTGAACTGGGCCGCCCAAAACGAGTCTTGTCAATCCGAACGGCCGTTCAGATTGACCGAATGGGCGTTCGGAATGACAGACGCGTGAACCCGACTTTAATCTACTATTTAAGCGAACTTAAGCCCCATATTTATCATAACCACAACCCTAATTGTGCATAACAGCCCCCATACGTAAAATATAACCCCATACACCTGCTAACGCTCAAGAATATCACTCGGGAAGGATTAAAGTGGCTTGGTTTGCTTGTTTGAAGAGCCTTAGGAATGATAATTGATTCCTTGTGTTCTAATCTTCTCCATTATGTCTTAAAACACCATAAACAAGTTTGTCCAGATCATATACAAGTTTATAAAGATTAAAACATGAGTTTTCTAATAGATTACCATGATGAACATAAAGATTTATGATTGATTATTTGATATAATTGCATGTTATTGAGTGGTTATAATGTTTGAACATCTAGGGTTTATAGATGATGTTAGTTACGATGAATCTTGCATGTTTTGACCGTGTTAATGTATGATAAGTCTTGTATGATGCTTATTTGATGTTCTTGATCAATAACATACACCTAGGGTTTGATATAGTTGAGAATATTGCATGCTTAAAATCTGGACAGAATGTGAATGTCGACTTGTAGGATCTATAACGTGACTTTAAATTATTACTTTTGATCGATTATTGTTATGTGCGTGTCATACATGATCTTATCTTCTTGAATGGGTAAAATCATGCGATTTGGTTGTCGTTTGATATGTTTTTGAATTTTATTTGAATAAAGGTCTAAACGGATTTTTGGATTAAAAACCTAGGTCAACTTTAATCGGCTGTAACTCAAGTTTTTTAAAGAGTTAGGTCATGAAATTTGGATAGTAGGTCGATATTGGAAATACTAGGCTTTTCCAAGTGGATTCATCCCGTTTGGATGAATACATGATTTTTGGTAATTTTTTTCGTAAACTGACCTGACAAGAATGTTTTCAGAACCTAGCTGTAGTGTATGATTTTTCATAATATTTCTGTATGGTTTTATCACGAAAAAACATATAGGCACGACGTATGGATTTCTCGGAATATACAGTAAACTATTGGGAGTCTAGCTCATTGTGTAAGTATTTTTCATAAAATCGTTTTAGTAGCGCATAACCTGTCCTGAAAATGCCGATTATGAGATATGTGTATATGTTCTTTATGGAGTCTTATATGACTTGATTATGACTTGAACTTGCGTGTACACTTGTATGATATATATTTTAAGTGTATTACTGATGTTAATCATAATGTTCACCAACGGGTTCGTAGGGTTTACTTGTGCATGTAGATACACTAGTTGTCGCTTATATGTTTTCACATTCTTAAACGTTTTGGACAAACGAGTTATGTGGTGTATGGTATTTTCACACTACTCACATGATGACACATATAATAGGGAGTCGGTAGCACATCCTTATTGTGAAGTTTGGATTTTCAGCTTGCAAGCTAAGGTGAGTTTCACTACTCTTTTCTCAAAAGCATGCGTCTCGGGTTTAAGACAACCTTCTAAACTTTTTCTTGTCTAGTTTGGGACTACTTTTACCTCCCGGGTTTTGGGGTGCTTTGACTCATTGTGAGGGTCAGGTTTTCCTCGTTCACAATCTTTGTCCTTGATGAACTAAACCGCACACTATCATTAAAGTCCTTCACATACCGAATGAGTTGCCGAGTGGCAAGCGGGTTACTAGTTGATAGCGCTATTAGGTTTGACAAACCTCACACTGTACTCGCGGGAGTGCGGATGTGAACTGTGACTTAACACATTATCATTGTTGATAGGCAATGATGCAAGGCACTTTTGCTCACTATTGTGAGTGCACGTACATTAGCAGTTCCGTATACCTGTGTTTAGTTATCTTGAGTGGGTTAGCTACCCCTAGCATGCGATGAACTAGTGGTTACATGGTTTTGAAAACCTACGCTCTTACTTACTTTACTTTGTGCACTCACCAACATTATTTGTTGACCCATTATACCCACGCTTTTGAAGGTTGTTAGCTTCCGGTGCTACGATTAGAAAGCACTGCACATTTAACTGTATTTGGGTCTAGTGCATACATCTAAATTTCATTTATGTTTTTATGTTTTCTTTCATATGGTTTTATCTTGGGTTCGTTATTTTGTGCATGGTTTTAAAATATCCATGTTTTGTTTACGCTTCCACAACTTAACTAAACTTTTTGGTTAAACACTAAACTTGATTTTAAACGAACTAAATGGTTTGGGTATTTAGAGTTCGTTCGTATGACTTATGGCTGTGGGATCCTGGTGTTTCAAGCGCCCCGTGGTATAAACCCTGCAGTTGAAATTGAGGGTGTGACAGTCGGTTACACACATATGTCCAAGGGTTGGTGATTCGGAGGATCACCGTGTAAAAATGATCAGGCACCAGTCTTGAGTCCCATATGTTGGTGAATTAACGTAAACCTTTTAGTGTTCGAATAAAAATGTTTTACAGTCATTATATAACATGCCGATATGTGTATATGTGAAATTATGTGTTATCATAGTAGACGACTCTCTAGAGGCTACTAGCTTAGCTAGTGGTGTGTATCAGGAGGCTACTTGCTTAGTTAGTGGTGTGTATCAGGAGGCTACTAGCTTAGCTAGTGTTATGCATTAGTAGGCTACTAGCTTAGCTTAGGAGGCCACTAGCTAGTTAGTGGTGTGCATTAGGAGGCTACTAGCCTAGCTAGTCGCATGCAGGGTGTCTGACGACTAGCAGCAGCTATAAATACCATATTTAACTTATTAAACATCATTTATGCAACCCTAACTTACCCTAAAGTGCTCTTTCATTATCCTTAACCTTTGTACACTCGTTTTTGACCTAAATCCATCATTTCCAAACTTAAACAACCTTTTCAAGCAAGATCTAAGGTGTGTTATTCATCCTAAACCTCTGTTTAGTTGTTATTTTGAACCCTAAAGGTCCAGACCTGATTTTAATAAGTTTCTATCTTTGAAAACCTATGAAAAATAGTTCTAAACTAGATCTAAACACTAATATGATTTTCTTAACAAACGATACAAGCTTGAAATGGTTTTTGATGATTTAAACATGGGGATTTTTGTGTATTTGCTATGTTAATGATCTAGGATAGTTGTTAGGATGTTTATCTCAGGTTTTGATGGTTGCATGATGTGTTATGTGACGTTGTGCGGATTAAGTCACTCAAACGTCTTTTTCTTAAAATTGACAACCTCCCGAAGGAAGTGTCAGGACTCGATGAAAAAGGTAAATAAGTTGGGACTTTTAGGTTAAGACACTGATTCAAGTTTTAAATTTATAAAATAAAACGATATCTGCTAATCGTTCTAACCCACACAATAGGCAAGTGTACCTATCGAGTGTATTATAGAATTGAAGCAAGTACTGAGTATCGAAGCCTAAGACACGATTTCCCCTACTCATCTTTAAGTTGCTTTAATAAAAGAAAAGATAAAAGAGAGAAAGAGAGCGAGAATGACCAGAGTAGAAATCAATAACCAAATAGAAGTGCTGCTTTGGGATCCGACTTTCATTGGTAAGGATTAACAGTAATTACTTAGTTGAGTGGTGCTATCGAGTTGCGCACTTGTGCTTAACTTAGAGTTGCAAACACATTCTCAAGAGGTGACTATTTTCGCATAACTAGTTGTGTTCTTGTTTTAAAATGAGGTTGTCACACCCCGACAGCGCACAGCAAAATGCAAGTCATGAGGTAACGGAATTTGTTACCACAAAGTTTAGCGGTTCATGTGCATTTACGTATGGACATCTTGCTAACACCCTCTAGTTAAACATTGTTTTAACTTGGCGGATTAACGAAAGTTGTCGAAAACAAGGAAAACAAGTTCTACCAAGATGAAGCGAAATTTAGAGTTAATATCGTATTACAAAACAAAACAAAACATTGTTTTTAGATAATTTAAATGGTCCCAACATCATGTCCATCGTAGTGCCCAACTAAACCACTATCTTACAACCTAAGCATCAATACCTGAAAAACATGCTTAAACATATCAACATCATGTTGGCGAGTTCACAGGTTTAAAAGCAATAAATGAACTTTCAAGTTTAACGAAAATGTTTGATCAATTATCACTTAAAGAGAACCAAGTAGACTCGTGAAAATATAACAAGTATGATGTATCCCTAGGCTCCTAATCAAATCATAACTTTGTTCCCGGGGTGACCTCTTCGAGAGGAACTTTTTGGAGGTTATGTTCATTTTCACTATATAATACTCAGCCCATCATGAAAAAGGGGGCGTCAACCAATACATCTATAACATAAACAACGGTTCTAACCAAGAGCTATTGATTAAGAAATGCAAGAAATGTGTAAACCCGAAGGGACACTGGTGTCACGAAAATCGTACCCACCAGGGCACCGACCTAAGGCCATCAAGTGTTCTACATTTCTAGTTCCCAGATTTGTAAAAACGTTCAAAAACATTTAAAGAAAAGGGGCCGTGAAACTCACCTCAATGCAACAACTTGGTTAACTTCCAACTCCAAGTTATAATCCTTCACCTAACTACATCCCAAATCCGTAGGGCCATTTTAGCAACCACACTAAATCTAATCAAGTTATTCACCAAACTACCTCGACTTGGTTAAACCAAAAGCATTGAATTTTCGTTATCCCTTACCCTATTAACCCATTGGTGACATGTGACGAACGGTTAAGTCTAGACATCGCATGGCCCATTTAACATTTAATCACCTAACTCTTTGGTCCTTACTTACACTTTCATGGTGTCATATTAATATTGCACATCATATCTTAACAATCTATCCCAACATGCAAATCAATCATAGGTACAGAAAGCACACTAGAACATATTTACGTAAATTTCCACATCAAGCAACTCCCAATATCTCATGTTAACCTATGATTCTTCTATAAACTCTATTTAAATCATAGAACATGAAAATAATCCATGTAACAAGACTATTTTTGCTGCTCTACTATTGTTACAACATATAAACATAACTTGCCTTAAAATCACGTTTCGGACGACTTTCAGGACATAGCTTTGCGCTGTAAGTGTCTATTATTAAGGTAAACATCTATTGTACCTTAATTAGTGATTTTTATACTACGTTTAATACTTATATAGTTTTTTTACATCAGACCTAAATGCATGAATCCTAAGTGCACAAAATTCACTGAAAACATGTATTTTCACGCGTCTTTTGTAAGTATTCATAGGTTTTCGACTTAGGTCTTTCACATTTACTTTATCACGTTTTATTTTTCATCAAAATAAGTCATAAAATCTGTTTCAAAATTCAAATCAGTTTTAGAATATTAACTTCTAAAGCTTAGATTTTGGCGTTTTAAGCCGAAAAATGGGTTCTAATCATACATGCAAGGTTTCCCGAGCGTGTAGATCCTATCTAAACTTGTTTTGCACTATTTTAAGTTTATGAAATCCATTAAAATACCATCATGATCATACCTGTGTTTGTATCTAAAATCATCTAAAACTCAACAACAAACAATGCACATTCAAGTCCATTGTGACAACAGTCAGTAAACCAGGTCTGTATCCGTACGTTTTGCATTTACTATTGTCATTACATGTGTATCATTAAACATTTTTCATGCATTATTACCCCCCCCCCCCAATCTAGTAAAGCAAGAGATAATCAGAAAACTCAACATGGGACACTTGTTTAGTCATACAACACCCAGACAAGTCACCAAATAAGCATTTCATGAAGTGACTACACCTTAACACATGACAGCTCACCTTTAACACATGTATATGAATACAAGAACAACCATGGTTTATCATCTAACAAACATATGATTCACAAATCCGATACTTATGGAAACTAATACATGTTGATGTCGTCATCTAGCTCCTAAGAGACATTCCTATGTCTTAACTTAACATGACCTATGTTAACTCACAAACTGTCCAGACCACAACAACCACAATCAAAATATATATGTATATGCATGTATCACGATTACCATTACATATGGGCATAATCACTCATGTTAAACTTACAATCAATTCATATATACACATACACATACACGCACGTATACATGTGCACTCAATGATTTAGTATCTTATCAAAAACTACCTTTCTTTTGTCTATACCTATGGCCGAAACCCAACAAGAACAACCATGAGATCATGATTCCACATAAAGCCTTACCCTATATCCTAGACCCTAGAAATAGAAATGAGCATGATGATCTTGGTGACACCCTCTTCGGCCGAAGCATGCACAAACCAGAAACACCTCAAGTCACTTTCACACTAGGAGTAAAAACTTACACACAAATGGAAGGTACATTAGAGTTTGCAACATCCAAAACAACCACCCTTTCCCTCCTTGACTCTTGACAACTAGCGGCCACCAAGGAATGATAGAGACTTGAGATAGAAGCTTCCAACCATCACCATCATCTAGATATTTTTGTCACCACGCTCTTGTCTTATACTCGGCCGATTGGAAGCATGAGGAAAGCTCAGGATAGTTGAAAAGTTACACCAAATTGGCAATAAGACAAACCTTCCATATTCACCTTACTAGTCAACCTTTGCCTCTTGAAGCCTCTTACAACCTTTTGGCTAAGAACAAGGTGGAAGACATGACACATACTTGCATGGAAGTGGATCTAGGACAAGAATGATGCTCCATTCCCAAGGAAGAAGGTATACCCCCTTTGTGACTACCAACTGTCGGCCGAAGCTAAGGAAAGGGACAAGGAATACTTGTGTTGTCAACATTAACACTCATTTGTAAACCTATGCCTTGATCGATCCATAACTAGGAGATGTCATTGCCATCTTTGTTCATGCCCATTTCCTACCCAATCCAATATAAAAGGAGGTTAAGAATCACTCACCATTGCCACACCAACACTCTACAAACCTCTCATAAACTTTCAGACCCCATCCCTTCCTAGACGAAGCATTGCAAGATCTTGGAGAAGATTAGGTAGCTATCACAAGGCCTTATAAATTCAAGCACCTCTTGGCAAGTTTCCTAAGCCCTATTGCTTCTTAAACTCTCGGCCCATCTTGTTTAGCCGACCCCTAGTCGATCCCTATGAACACTCTAAACAAACACTTGCACAAACAAGGTACTAAACATCTCTTTATGCATACACTAAGTCGAATAAAATGAGGCTTATTTGATAAACAATAATCGGCCCACAAGAGATCATATTGAGCAATATTGTAAACTAATGTGGTTAATCAACTAGCAATCAAGTTATATTACCAAAACTCATCGGTTCATGTTCAAAAGGTTAAAGCTTTCCACGGATCATTTCATAATTGGTTTTGTCACAAAAGTGGATAGAACACTTTATAAACTTTCGGTAATCAATCACTATTGATGCAAATAACTATCGAGTTCAAGTCATATAATGGGCATTGTCTCGGCTAAGTCTAGCAAACTTGTGTTAACAAGATCCGAAACATATGTTACTTCTATAAGGGTTCAAAAGGGGAAAATAAACATATGTTAAGTAATGTTTTCCAAAAACCAACCACACATGATGAATTGGTGCCAATTTACGGCCCATGACAAAGTGTTAGGTCCATTTTAGTTCACCAAGGATACTAGATTACAACAAAACACCGAAGTTTTGGGATGATACATTTCAGAAGGCACTAATAATTGCACGTACACAAAAACACTACTTATATACGCCTAAAACAAGAGTCCATGAATATCGGGTGAACAACGTGTATGATAAGCAATCGTACGACTCATTTTGTCCCTCAATGACCATAGGGTATCATCGGGACAGTAGCCATCGCACCTTGTCAGCTTTACTAGACCATATACGTCTCTATCAAGTGAGTTTCATGGACCCGTTACTATTTTTACATTTTCGGGGGATAAACATGTAATAATCCTAGTCCAACTTACAATTTGGGTGATAATTCTATCATGACTGCCATGTGGAACATGAGACGATATGGTCCATAAGCTCACTAGTCCTCGTATTACATTTACCGTAAACATTAGCTATTAAAAGCCATGGAACACTTTAATAGATCTATTGGGTTGACACCCCCACTCTTGGTTAGTCGCTCTAACCGGTCACATACAAAAGAGTGTTAGTATTATATTATATACACATTGTCTTTGGTGTACAATGCACGAGGCATAACAGTCAAGAGGATTTGTTACGGGATTCATGGTTTGCACAGTGATCATTTGCTTAGCTAGCTTATGATTGGTCATACACGAATTACACAAGTGTTTTACTTAGTACATTTAAACATGTGAACTCACCGACATTATTGTTGACAAATCTTTGTGCATGTTTTTCAGGTAACTAAATGATGAGCCACGGAGATTTGGGAGAGGGGTTTAAGCAAACACTTTGTGGTACCTCTAAAGCATGGGTTTTGGCAGTCTCATAATGTTTAGGTTCTGTTTTCATGAATTCTGTCACTATTTTGTTTTAAAGACACTGCTATTTGAATAAATCTACGACAATATCCATCTTTTTATGGTACTATTTGAATAAATGTGTGTTGCTTGAACCTTGTGCTTGAAAACCTTTCGATGGTCGTATTCCCGTGTTTCTGCCTTGTCGGGGTGTGACAGATTGGTATCAGAGCATAAGGTTATAGCGAACTAAGATTCTTTTGAGTCAACTATTACTTAAAACATTTTTCAAAACGTTTTCACCAAGTACCACGCCATCTCGCCTTGCACCTCTCAAATCTCAAGCTGCTCCACCATGACATACGGGTACACTAGTCCATTCATTTACATACGTGTTCATTTACATATATATGCATGTTATGACAGGACCATGGTTATTACCATAGACCTTACTGTACATTCGTATTCTGAGCCGGACTACCTAGTGGATGACTCTACAGAGGAGGATTTGCCGCTTACGCAGCCAGCCCCCGTTCCATATGAGGCTCCTGATTTCCCTCATCAGGACTGTGGATGGATCTCCGACTCAGATATGGATGTAGACCCTCCCCCTGATATGGATTGTACCACGGACGATGACGTAGAGGATGACACTCCACCGTCTCTAGCTGCCCCAGACACCCACCCTCCTGTGACTTCTCTTGCTTCTCACCCCTCGACCAGTCATACCCCTCTTTCCACCTTGACACTTTGGGACGTACGCACACAAAGTGTACGCCTCGAAAGAGAGTACGCCCATCCCTTGTTATTTCTACACCTGCATGAGCTCCGATCATTCCCCTTCCCACTAACCCTGCCTATGTTAGTGAGCCTACCCAGCCCGCAGACCCCATGCCAGGCCCCCCTAGCGATAGAGACGCCCGAGCAGAGACCTGAGCCACCGGAGAGATTGAAGAGACGTTCCCAGGCTCGCAAGAGGGCTTTTCTTCCTAGTCTCATTGGTGATATAGCTCCAAGAGATAAGGAGGATGATCATGAGGCCATGGCGTTTGGAGGATCTTCTGGGAGACCACTTTTCATCGAGCGAGGCGTCATCCTATCACACGACGCACAACTAATGGCCTTTGGAGTCCGTGCTCGAGAGCTCGAGAGTCGCTAGCTGAGGCTGAGCACGGGAGACTATCCGTGGTCATGGAGAAGGAGGATATGGGGAGACGTTTAGAGGCACTAGAGAGGAGGATGGCAGCGACTGACCAACGTATGAGGGAGGCGATTGTTGCAGTTGCTGCTGCATGAGGGCATACCTGGCAGTTAGAAAGAAGTCAAAGTGAACGATCATACCTGAGGGTCCTCAAATGCTTTTCTTACCATATGCACCAGCCTCTCAACTTATTCTTCATCGGGCTAGTCCCGGAAATACTACTTTAACCAAGTTCAATCCTGCAATTTAAAATTGACAACTTCCCGAAGGAAGTGTCAGGACTCGATGAAAAAGGTAACTAAGTTGGGACTTTTAGGTTAAGACACTGATTCATGTTTTAAAGTTATAAAAAAACGATATCTGCTAATCATTCTAACCCACACAATAGCCAAGTGTACCTATCGAGTGTAGTAGATACTTCAAGCAAGTACCGAGTATCGAACCCAAAGACACGATTTCCCCTACTCAGCTTTAAGTTGCTTTAATAAAAGAAAAGATAAAAGAGAGAAAGAGAGGGAGAATGACCAGAGTAGAAATCAATAACCAAAAAGAACTGTTGCTTTGGGATCCGACTATCTTTGCGAAGGATTAACAGTAATTACTTAGTTGAGTGGTGCTGTCGAGTTGCACACTTGTGCTAACTTAGAGTTGGAAAAGCATTCTCTACAGGTGACTGTTTTTCGCATAACTAGTTGTGTTCTTGTTTTAAAATGAGGGTCCCCTAAACCGGTAAGCTCACCTCTCAACAATGAAAATGGACTAGTCAAGATTGTGTGCACCCAACCCTGAAGAATCCACCTCCCAGCTTTGCGATAAAGACATCTAGTTACTTAAACCTTTCATGGATAACTTGCCGATGGCCGGAGCATGATCGTACAAGCTACCATTTGATATCATAGGTGAGTCATGACTAACCAGAACATGTGTATCTCCTACATACTGATTGGTCTATTATTGATTGTGTGGGAATACAATAATGAAAGTAAATAAAGACCTTTTTCTTTCAACACGGGTTCCCCAATTCTTGACCTGCACCAAAGATATCACATAGACGATGAAGCTAAGTCGCAAAATCTAGTCTTAGCTTATCAGTAGGACCAAGTATAAAGACTGTACCGACCTGAAGTGAGATCTTTGATAGTAGAGGATTAAGCAACTAAGTGTGTGTATTTTTACCCACAAATGGGCCAATCACTACTCGCGGGATTATGTTAACTTACAAGTGCACGGGTTGTTACACACCATGGGTGCAGTCATAAGTCCTCCCACTTCCTATCAAGACACCCACAACACCAAATAATAAGTGATTAGTTAGTTAATTATTGAAACAAAGTTTTAAGTAAAGAGAATTAGACAAGAACACAAACACCACTCAAAAAATAAAAACTATATAATCCATACCAAAGAAGTCTTCACCCTAGCAACTCTCTAGTATCCTAGCCAAAGATTGGCATTACAACTTGCACTCTAATTTGGGTATTTAAAGAACACGTAGTAGTGGTTGTTTATGGATCAAAGAGGGTTTTTGGGATGATTTGTAGTGATCTTTCTCAAGCTCTCAACTCAAGTAGTGTTTATTGAGTGATCCCAAGCCCCAAAAGGTCACTTACAAGAACCTAAAGATGGCTGATGAGTGAGAGAAACTCGTGTGAAATGGGAGGCTCTAAATGAAGGGTGGAGGCCTCTATTTATAGGCAATTCAGGGGCTGCATGCTAGTGCTCATAGTTTGGCACGTCCACGCTCGACAGCAGGTACTGTTGCAGAGTCCTTTTGCGCAGAGTTGTCCTCCTACAGGTCTTGCATGCTCGTGCCATGGGTGTGGGCACGCCCGTGCTTGCTGGTACAAATGATTGTCTTGTCATTATGGTCGGTTGCAAGCCTTGGAGAACACGTTTCAAAGAGCATGGTCGTGTACAGTGATGTGGCACACCCTTGTTGGGCCTGAAAGCTGACTTTTGGCCTTTCTTGACTTAGAAATGTTGACTTGTTGACATGGGACAGGTGCACGGCCGTGTACGGCTGGAGCGCGACCATGCTGCATCTCAAATAGTGCTCTAAGGCTTTAGTTCCTTGTCTTTCGTGCCTTTTACCTTCCTAGAATTCAAAGCTTGCATGTGGGAGACAAGGTGGTTGTTGTACCATGTATCCTTTTGTCCCCTAGAAGCTTGTTCTCCACTCAAGGTGTGCCTTTTTGTTTCATTTTGCTTTTTTGCTTCCAAGGACCTGCATTTATCTTATAAGAACATTTTAGCTATATTTTATAAAGATAAAAGCATAATAAATGTGCAAAAAGGAGGATAATTACATATGTGAAACTTATTAAATTATCGGCACATCATTATGCGAATATTATGAGTTTTGGCCCGTTTGAGGATTTTAGAAGAATCTAGGATGTGATATGATGATTTGACGATTGTAACATGATAGGGCATATGTTAGAATGATGTAACAATGGTATAATGATATTTGGCACATAACTATGTGATGAAATCTGATTATTTGCCATTTAGGGTATTGTTTTCATGCAATGATGTGACATATTCATAATATTCACCATTTTGGGAAACACCTACAATTATCATGATAAACTAATAATAGATTAGGGATTAATGATAGGGTTGCGTTGTTTAATGATTGAGGATTGATTGGGGGTGTTACAACTTGGTTCGGATATGATTTGGAGGGTTTCGCCTGCAAAAATTAGCCAACAGCTTGCAGGGGCGACTAGCTAAGCTAATCATGTGCCCTTAGGTGACTAGCTTAGCTAGTCGCTTGTATGAAGGCTACTCGTGCCCTTATGGGGCCTCTAGCTTAGCTAGTTGCCTGTTTTAATGCCTATTCGTGTGTTTTGATGCCGGAAGTGCGTTTTGGAACCCCGTAATATGTTTTGACACCTAGTAACATATTGCAAACCTCGTGGCATGTCTAGGAACCTTGTAACACCCATTGTGACCTATACGTGCATCATGTGAACTATGTTTCAGACTTTGTGAACTATTATTTGTATAAAATGCGTATCTTCACATGATTACTTGTTTACTTGTATTTGACTAACACGGGTATATCGGGTAACCAACGGGATGACGGGTCTTATCTTGTGTGGTCGTGTCAAATGTTAAACGATTTTACAAACATTCAAGGTCAAGGTCTTAGACATCGAGGGTTGTTTTACAAACATATCATTAGTCAAACATTAATAGGCTATCTATGGTAGGTTTTTCCGATAGTTGGAATTACGGAACAAACCTGGTTTATCATTACTTTGAGGAACGCAACCTAGGGTGAGCTTCACAGCCCCACTTTTACTGTTTTTGTTTTCATGGGAGAAACATGCGGGATAAACTTATTTTCATTAGACCATAGTATTACATTATATCGCATGGGTACTAAGCAGCATTTCATCACTCAAGTCCTTTTCTAACTTGCGAACAATGAATATGTGGATACATAGTGGGGAAAGTGTTAATAGATCTATTGGGCCCAGCAAGCCTCACTCGGGTCGAATGGATATCGGACGGGTGCATATTGTCCTATCTAACTTACGGCACTGTTTGATGACAGGTGACGGATATTAAAGGAAACTTACTAACGTTCAACAATGGTTCACGATGCCTTAGAATTATGTAATGATGTATAGCTAGCATCATGTGCAGATGTAAGGATTGTGAATCTGGTTTACGAACTTACTTACTACTTTTGCAAACATAAAACTCTGTGACTCACCGGCACTTCATGTGTTGACTAACATAGCATGTTTTCTCATGTCGCGAAGGTAGCAGGACGGATTAGGGGCACGTGGGTCGCACAGTGTCTCATCCAGTTCTTGCATTGTGTTAAATATTATTTCAAACCTTTGCACTATTTATATTTTGAGTTGTAAACTGTTATAAAAGCTTCCGCGATACCTTGTTAGTCTAACTTCTAAACTGTTTGGGTTTTTGTACATTATTTATATATCATTTAGTTGTCGTTTATTGTGACCATTGACTTGGATACTGGTATGTCACGCGTGTCGCGGTAAAACTCCGCATGTGGAAATTTGAGGGTGTGACATTAATAACATCTTAATATAGTCCACCAAGCCCATGTTTTATGAGAATTCTACTAGATTTATACTTTAGCCAATGTTAGGTTTTGTTTATTAATAAAACTAACTTAACCGGACTGAAAACTGACAATCTAATCAATTAAACCGAACCAATTCTAATCAATTAAACCGAACCAATTAACCGATTGGTTAATAAGATTATTTAACCGATGACTTTGGTTTTGGTTGAAGCTAATAATCGAATTGAGCGGAACCATGCATACTAATAGAAGTGGTTGTGTTCCCCGCCCCATCATGCAGGCACCATGCTATAGAAACTCATTATAAATCAATGGATGAGATTAAAAGAGGGAAATATACATTGGATCTTTTAAAAGAATAAGGGAGAAGGGTAAAATATGTATAGCCTACAATTGTTTTCTTTTTTTTTGAAATTCCACCCCCATTTTTTAAACGTCCATAACACTAGGACATAATTTAAAAAAAATACACCATAAAAACAAGCTTTTTATCATCTTTCATTTGCATACTCTATTACTATATCTAAAAAAAATTGATGGGGTGATAACTTGCGTTTTTTATTAGGTATAACTTGCGTTTTTTATCAGGTGTAAGTACTTTGCATCTTTTATATGGTATAACTTGCATCTTATATCATGTATAAGTTGCGTCTTTTATCAGGTATAACTTGCGTCTTTCTTCAAGTATAACTTGCATCTTTTATCCTTTATAACGCGCGTCATTATCAGATAAAAAGATACAAGTGATTAACCTAGAAATTTAAAAAAACAAACTATAGCAATGTGGTATGTAAATGAAAGAGGATAAAAGGCTTGTTTTATGGTGCTTTTCTTAAAAAAATAATGTAGTATAAAAAATTTATGGACGCTTAAAAATTGTAGGTCAATTTTGAAATGGACAAGAATCCACTTTTGTCTAATGGCAAGTGTCGTGCTCCGAGTTCTTCTTATCCTTTGTATGTTAAGGTCTTTTTTACAATAGCCTCTGTCTATCAATATTAAGTGCAAAAAGTTGTGATAAATTTCTTGCGTACCACTACAACAATTACGAGCTTTAGCCGCAACACCTAGTCGTCGCTAAAAGTAATGTGGGTCGCCGCTATTGGTATTAGCAGCGACATGTCGCCGTTTTGCCCTCTATGCTATTGTACTGTCGCTATTGCTCATAACAACTACCCACGTCGCCCCTAATTGTAACCCCGTAAATTCCCGACTTGTGTTTCGCATTGTAGAGTTTGTACACTTGTCTTTTCCTATTTTGGTTTTGTTGAGGGGGCTCTTTGGCATTTTCTAAACTCATGTGAGGTAGATTTGGGGGCAAGACACATGGGGATCAAAATGGAGGGACCATTATTTAAAAAATTGGACAAGTTAACAAACCCTACTCCCTTTCTCCTTCCTCTCATTCATTACGCAGCAAAGAGTAGCCCCTAGTCCCCTTTTCCGAAAATTTCAAGTAGCTCCAAGGTTTATATATCATCTTACAAGGTTAGTCGAATAATCCTTATGATAAATCACACTCTTTATTTGAAAGGCTAAGTTCGAATTCCTAACCACACACCGATGTCCTCCTCACCTAAGCTCAAACCGTCAAAGGTAATTTTTTGTGGTGTGCATGGATCGAACATGTGACCTACCCCAGGAAACCCTAAGGGAAAACCCACCCTACCTAAAACCAGCTGGGCTGGAGATCATTGATTTAATTGTGATTTAGGGTTTTAAATTGGCTCAATCAATTGGCTTTCAATTAAAGGGTAATTTTTGGGGATTTTTCCTCTAGGTTATCCTATAATGTTAGTCTATCAAGTCTCTAACCGAATTCATGGCCAATTGTTGGGTAAAATCGATTAATTTCATGATTTATCAATTAGGATTTTGAAATGAGTTGGATCCAACTGGTGGCTGATTTGATTGAATCTATTTGGGGGTTTTGCTTCCAAACCATCCTAGGGTATGTAGGTAACATCATATTCAAAAATGGGAGCCATTGGTTAAGGTTTGGTGGGTCAATTGAATGAATTGTGTTTCTATGGTTCTTGATTTGGGGATTTTGTGTTCCTTGTGTTAGTTAATCAATTAGAAGTCTAATTCAGCCCTAAAACCCCATCTAGGACCTGTTGACTTAGCATAGTTAAAAAGTTCTTTGGTCAACAATGGTAAAATTCGGGTTTTCGGTATGTAAGAAAATGGGTGATTTAGGACTATGTGTTTTTGTTGTGCACGCACCACCCAAACCTGATCCCAAATGTTTCTAATGATTAAATATGATATTAAACATGGTTTAGTTTGATAAAAGGGCTGAACTGGGCGTAGGACACATTACTTTGCGAAGCTGGGCCTTCAATTTGGCAATTTTAGGAATTTTCGCAATTTAAGTGATGGGTTATCATATGAGTCACCAAATCCGGTCCTAGACCATTAATATATCATATGAAGTTGTTTCAAATGAACTTTTGATAGTTAGGGGCTGAATTGATTAAACACACCTTCTAGGAACTCAAGGTTACACGGTTAACCCGTTAGGAACCATAGAAGTCTTATAGGCCTAGCTTGTTATATAAATTGTTATTTGGCATGTGATTGATTGTGTGTGTAACCTCCGGTATCAATTTGCTCGTTGGGTACTTGTTCTTGCATTCAAGTGAATTCATGATGCCCTTTTTACTGTTTCCAAACGTTGTGGGCTAATATGCATGTTGTGTAACAGTAGTAAATGTTTTATTTGATAATCACGCCTTGTCTTGATTTAAGTGTGTCTTATGTTTTATTTGATAAGCGGAATGCGCTTAATTTCTTGAACACATATTTGAATACCGTAACAGCTCGACCAAAAGAAAGGGGACGGATGTCACAAATACCTTACTTGTTACGTCAGGTCTTGTCACGGTTGTTACATAGTTTATGCTATATGTGTTATTATATATAATAGACTGTATTGATGGTTACCTGATATAACAAACTGGGCTATGAAAGAAGTGGGATATGCCTGCTCTGATTCATGGTATTGGTTTTGTATCATGATTGTTACATAATTTATGATATACGTGTTATTATATATAATAGATTGTGTTGACGGTTACCTGACATTACAAACTAGGCTATGAAAGAAGTGAGATATGCCTGCTCTTATTCATGGTATTGGTTTAGAATCATGATTGTTAAATAGATTATGCTGTATGTGATATTATAACTTGAACTATGACAGGAAGTGGGATATGCCTGGTCTGATTTATAGTTAGGGTTTGATCCAATAGGCGGAATGTGCTTATAGTATTTGGTAATTGAAGTCTTGAGATAAATAGGCAGATTGCGCTTATCCTATACTTTGATTTGATTGTATTTTGTGTCTATAGGTGGTATGCGCTTATTATATTTGATATTTGAAGTTTAGAGATAAATAGGCGGAATGCGCCTATCCTAGAATTTGATTATTTCTTTAGGGAAAGCAAATTGGTCGATTGCGCTTATTGTTGACTCTTAGGTGGAATTACTTTGTTAAATCTTATTTTGTTATTTACCTAAAATATAAAACTTGAATTCAGTCGGCTCGTCTAATTTTGAGTGCATATTAGATCGACTTCAGGTTTGTTGAACAATGAAGGGACGCCTTGGCATGCAGTGGAGCTACACTACTGCGGTTGACATTTCGAATATGAAGACGTCTAATTGACTTTGCTTGAACGTTGGGTATATTATTTCTAAGATTTTAATTACATTATAAATATTGTTTTGACCCGTTTGGGGAAACCCATGTTTGGAAATTTAAAAGAAATTTATTTCAACGTTCCGCTGCTTATTTTCTAAAATAAAATAGAACCTCTATGAATTATTAATAAAAGTTTTAGTCTTTGAGTGCTAATTGTTTGATACCGGTTTTGCGAGTCTTTCAAGTTGTTATCAGAACAATGGTTCGAGGGATTCGGGCAGTCTGTGCTCGAACTCATGCCAGTTATGGGACGGAAACCCATGTCTGGTTGATGAACCAGGACCATATGACTAGAGCGTGATTAACGGAGTTCATTGGTGTTAACCATGGCTCAGTAGAAGGTCGTTGCCAGCCTATCTAATGGATATTGGAAGGGTCACATGGTTGTCTGACAGACATCCAATAACTTTTAATGTAAGATTCCACATTAGTTGTGTAAGGGAGATCTGAACTCCTTATAAGGGAGTGACCACCCTCACTATCATGACGCATTTTAAAACCCTAAGGAGCGGACGCTTGAGGGCATGCTTGCTGCCAAAGCGGACAATATCATGGTACGGATTACCTTGGGCTGTTACAGATGGTATCAGAGTTGGTGCTCGGATCGGTCTGCCAGTGTGCCCGCATGGACGTTGGGGTCCCTAGGGGGGGGGTGGATGTAAGATCCCACATAAGTTGTGTAAGGGAGAATAGAACTTCTTATAAGGTAGTGGCCACCCTCACTATCATGACTCGTTTTAAAATTGTGAGGAGCAGACACTTTAGGGTGTGTCGGCTGCCAAAGCAGAGAATATCATGGTACAGGTTACCTTGGGCTGTTACACTAATGCCTCGTTAGAGACTTTTCCTGCAACTTCGCTGGAGACGGATTTTCTAATTTCAATCCAACAAAAACACTATTAATTTGCAGGAAACTTTTTTTTGAGATTTTATATGAAGCAAAACACAATTTATTTCTCATTGAAATGTGTACATTACATGATTTATACAAGTAAACACTACAAAGTTTTTATCTAAAATTACAAAAGATATAAACTAACTGCCGGAGCATTCACCGAAGTCATTAAAATCACAAAGGTTTCCATCTAAAATTACAAAGTTTCTCATTAGAATCGGCGTAGATGGTGATGGTAAAGATGGTTTGAAGTTGCAGGTTGAGGTTGATGGTGGCGGAAGTACGTAGATGGTGATGGTAACCATGGCCGGAGGTTGGACGTGATGGTTGTTTGTATTGTGATTAGTTGAAGGTTGGTGGTGATTGAGAAGGATATGGGTGTGTGTTTGAGTAGGATTGTGTTTATTCGAGAAGGAGAATAAGCTAACCAATGGGTCAATCTTTTACCAACGGTTAGGGGCAAATCTTGCTAAAGCAAACGGATCGAACCTTTAGTGGTGATGGTATTGGATCGATCTTTTATCAACGTTTGGAGCAAATCTTGCAAAAGCACGCGGGTCACCGCTATTGATCCTAGTCGCCGCTAAAGGCTCGATTTGTTGTAGTGATATACGTTATTACTCTTATAATTCCGGTAACGTTTTATGACAGCTAATTAAGTAATATTTGGGTTACTTGGATCACGTTGTATCTAATAGTCATAAAATTAGATGGAAAAGATAATCTATGCATGTATTTTCAGCGTTTGAATTCTTATAAGTATGGGTACTTTTTTATTTTTTGGTTTTGGCTTCCGTATTTCATGCAAACTCTCAATATTAACTATTACCTGACTATAATACAAAGTACTAAAGAAGTAGTAAATACAAAACACTCATACAATGTGTAACATGTGCGAATACTATATAATAGAGACAAGAGTATCGTGATTGTCGATAACATAATGTTTGATTTATCGCTCATGTAAATTAAGTTATGATTCAAGCAAACTTCAATTACCAACACGCAACCCCATGTTATCTGGATGAAATCTTGTGAGAACACTTTTCCTATGTTTGCCAAACATCTGTAAATGTGTTGACTTGAAAAGATCCAACATGAGAGGGATATGTTGAGTAACGAAAAAAACAATTGGAATGAGAGCTAATCCAGATATTGGAACAAGCATCCATGGGTTTTCTTCGCAAAAGACAAGGAACAAGGTTGCGCTAAAGGCTACCATCATGGCAATTGTAGAGAGCAGTAAGGAGAAAAGGCCAATAAACAACCGCCTTGGCAAACTAACCAGAAAATCTTTCTCTGCAAAGCGTGTTGTTAGAATAGACAAGAACACTAGTAATGCAGTGCTAGATGCGAATAATGAGATTGCATCTGCTATAGCAAAGATAATGAATGCAGATTTTGTTTTAAACAAGGGGGTCCCATTTTCTTGATGGCTTCCTCCTGGCACGTTGATTGCAGCTGCAAATACAATTGTGGTAATAAGTGCAGCAGTGATACTACATGACTCTGCTGTTGTTTTCATCCACAATTCTCCTTCCTTCACCAAATTCTTGTGTTCCATCGTGAAAACCATATGTGGTGTCTTCTGAGAACTGTTCTTTTGAGTAGTATATGTAGGAAACACAAGTTTCTTCACCTCCTATAAATATAGTTTGACTTGGTTTGTTACTAGCAAATACTTAAGAATTCACTTATAATGAATAATACGTACCTCAAACCATTGAAGCTCTCGTTGAAGTTGTAATGCTGCACCTGTTCTTTGACTGAGTACATTTAATGGGGCCAATCTTCCGACCAAGTGCAATATATTGTTGTTAGAAGAATCTACAATGGTTCTATAGTGATTCATATGTTCTCCAATGTCATATATAATGTTATAAATTTTTTCAGAGCGGTGTAGTATTGCTAATAGAATAATGTCATGCCCACTTTCATCTGTACTCTGAATTGCTTTTGGCGATCTAAGTAAAATCTCATCAACAACTTTATACGCATTTTGACGTGCAGCTTCAAGAATTGGTCGGGTATAATGGGGGTGATGAGTGCTATAATGATCCAACTTGTCTATTTCATCACATACCAATTGTAGAACCTTTTTTGCTTTATCCCATTCATTTTTTTTGTTTTCGATCTGCTTGATGGGTGCAACTGCAAGTCAGGAAATTAGTAGACGCAAAAGATATGTCAGTTTTTCTTGGAGAATAAGTTTCATAACCAAATTGGCAACGAATGAATTTACTCCATATTATTTATTACCTAGTGACTTTGCACAATTCCACCAGAAGAAATACAGCAGCACAAATGGGAAACAAGCCATCAATGGTAGTAAGGATATCAATGAAATAGCCGTCGCAACCATGGATGGTACTAGACAAGTCCAAATAACTTCATTAGTAAACTACACTTCACTTTTAAATCAAATGCGTACTTTCAATTCTTGACTAGTTAATATACCTGGACATAACACCACAGTAACTAGCAAGGAAGGGATATTAAGATCGAACTTTTTGTTACCGTAGAATAAATAATCAAAAAGCTGGTGGGGAACGTGTATAAAAAATAGTATAGAAAGGAGAGCTGTACTTAACATCTTTTCCCAAATAATGTCCAGAGCTATAATAGAAAAACGACAGTCAATCACCCTTAAAACGTAGCAATACATAATAAAAAAGGAAGAAAAGGAAAATATACATAAGAAACATACAAGAATAAATAAGTGTTTCAGCGCAGTCTAGCTCACATGGAAAGGTGTTGGCTAAAGCCAAGAGTACTTCATCACTTTCTGAAGCAAAGCTAGGAAAATTTTGCACCAACTCTAATGCTAAACCTACAAGTGTAAACATTATAATGTGACTGTTGAAAGCTATGCGCCATAATATTTGTTATATACCGAGTACATACCGTATTTGTTTGCAGATATAGCATTAACAAGAGTGTCGACCCCAATTTGGTTACCATGAAGAGCAGTACATTGTAACTCGGGTTTGACACCATCCATGCCAGCATTCAATAAATATCCAATGGTATCAAGATGCATATTTTTATAAGCTTTATGCAATGGTTCGTTTCCATTACTGTCTCTAATTCGTAACAACTTCTTGTTCTTTTTTACTAGGAGATCCGCTGCATCTTTGTTGCCAACAATTGCAGCAACATGAAGTGCTGTGCTTCCATCAGAATCTCTTTTTATAAGTACTTGATCATCATTTAGATACGAAAGTAGTTTTTTCACGAAATCATTGTGACCATTTCCAACAGCAATGTGAAGTATGGTGCTGCCATCACTACTGATTTCCTCCGTTGCTAGGCCTTTATCATTTTTTAGTACGGATTTTACTTTGGACCAATTACCCTTTATAGTAAGCTCAAATAAATTCGTCTTGTTGTTTGCAATACTGTGTTGCTTATCTACTTTGGACCAAATACCCACACTTATTTCTACTGAATCAGCGCCTTCTTCAATTGTGTTTGTTTCTAATGTATCATCTATGTCTTCTGCGTCTGGTTTTGCCACATATATGTTTGGATTTGTATCTGTATAGGGTTTTAATATTTCAATTCCATGATTATGTAGCATGGTATACAAAATAGCACCATATGTATGGCCTCTAAATATTGGGTAAAAAACCTTTCGGTTGTATATATATGTATGGATTGAAATCATTGCAAGGTATGAGACTTGTCCCACATCGGTTGTATGGGCAAACAATGTAGATTTTATAACCCAAGTAGGCTCTCTCTCCCATCAGATAAGTCTTTTGGGATGATCGTGTTCTCCTATTTGGGTCCTAACAATTAGGTCCGATTATATTAAGCTAATACTTTACGTACACTATGGTTGTTTATTTATTAATTTATTTTCTGTTATATCATCTATTATAATATAATAATAATAATAATAATATATATAATATAATATATATAAAAGAATTGATAGTCGGTGATGTGGCATGTTTCCTTCTATAATTTTTAAACGTTAATATCTTTTATATATTAGATTTAAAAAAAAAATTACACCAAATTAACGAGCGTTTTATTATCTTTTCAACGAGTACCATAGTGCTATATAAAAAACGGAGAAAAGAAACGGCTACTTTTTGTGAGGTTTTGTTCATACAGGAAAAAAAAACACGAAGTGTTTATGTTATTCATTAATCATGTATAGGCAAGTCATTAATTATGTTCAAACCAGTAAATATGAATTCTAGTTACAACAGGTGTTAGCATTAGAGTTATACATTGTTTTAGGTTAAGTTTTAATATTAGAGTTATACATTTTAAGGTTAAACGTTAACATTGGAGATAGATTGTTAAAATTGATATTTCATATTAGATTTCTCAACCACAGGACGCTCCTGAGATATAAATCTAGTATATTATAGAGTACTTGCTAGAATATTGAATGTCACCGATCAGCATTGCTAATATGTAGATGATGCCATTGCCAAGCATCAAGTGACATATGTCGAGATACTTTGTGAAAAATCAGGTGCTGGTGGTAACACAAAATAACCAAGGTCACATCAAAACACCAAGCACATACTCTGAAATAATTTCAACTATATATGGGTGATTTGGGGATGTGGAAACATAATAATCAGCAAGGTACATACAATCATAATCTAGTGGTCATATTTACTAAATGCATCAAGGATATGAGGTGCACGTTGTGTTTGGTATTACATTTTATCTGATTTGAATTAATGGCTAAGTTCTTCTTCATTAATGCTTATTGTATTTAAGTTTTGGTACGTTTAAGTTCGTGAGTAAATGTAATTCTAATTAGACTTATGGTAATAAGTCAGGAAGGTGCACCGAAATTTCAAAATCAATTTATGTGGACGTACTTTTAGAGTAACTCCAACAAACAAAAAAAGAGCGAGGCGAGGGAGTGAGAAAACGTGGACGAACGTCAAATACCGGCGGGATAGACGACCAAACCGACAGAAGCCAGTAACTACCTTCTTTGTGTCGAATCTTCCCCCCGCAGTAACTAGCTCTCTTTTCGGAAGAGCTTTCCAACAATTTGGGGTGGTGAATGACGCGTACGTGGCAAGGAAGAGAGACAAAGGTGGTAACTTTTTTGGCTTTGTTAGGTATGAAGGTGTACAAGATGTTAGTGTGGTGCTGATGAAGATGAATACAGTTACAATATACGAGGCCAAGGTGAGTGTAACGCTTGCTAAGTTCAACAAAAATCACGAGAAAATAGACTATGTGTTTGGTCATGCAAATGGTCAGATGAATGGTCAAATGAACGGTCATGGTGGTGGAATGAGATTCCAGCTTGCTCACAAGGCTACTGTGGAGGAGCCGGTGAGGGTTGAGAAACGAGGGGACCTGAACCTGGAATCTGGGGGTTCGTATAGAGATGTGGCGGTGGGTTTGAATAGCTAACTGATGAGTTCAAATAAGACTATCATGTTAGATGATAGAGTAGTTATGTATCCATCCCATTGTATGAGGCGTTCGGTAATTGTGGTGGTTAAAAGGGATGGACTGTGTGAGACGGTTGAGATCTATGGAGGATGAGTGTGGATATGTGGAGAGTCCAATCTGTTATCTAGGG
Organism: Ambrosia artemisiifolia; assembly: GCA_032199755.1. NCBI lineage: Eukaryota > Viridiplantae > Streptophyta > Magnoliopsida > Asterales > Asteraceae > Ambrosia > Ambrosia artemisiifolia. Next base: position 25,454,477 of record CM063527.1, read on the forward strand.
GGGATGAAGTTCATGGTTGTGTTTAGAGACAAGAGGTCTGCTTTGGGTTTCATTCATTTGGAGGAGTTGTGGAGTAAGGAGTTGAAATTAGTAGCGCTTTGGGAAGGGCAGGAGTTGGGTTTTGATAGGTTGGTCCGGATTCATATCCATGGTGTCTCGGTGTAACTCAGGGAGAGTCATATCTTTGATAAGATTGGGAGTCGTTTCGGTGATATTGTAGGAGTATCTAACTTTTCATGGCTGAAGGTGGATAACTTAGCTGGGGAGTGCACCGTTATTTCTTCTCAAATGAGGAGGATTGATGTGGTTTTGGATGGGAAAAGTTTTTCAATTTGGGTGGTGGAAGTTGAAGATTCTAGTGTCATGAGTTTCCTTGATGATGTCTCGGTTTCCAAATCTCCGGTGTGTTCTGCAGAGTCGACGATGGGTTTGGATGTGCCGGAGAAAGGGGAGTTCCGGCCAGGTAGGGAAGGGTCGGTGGGTAACTAGAAAGGCTCTTGGGGAATAAATGGTCGTTTGCATGAGCATGGTAGGTCTGGTGGTCCCGAGGAGAGAGAGGAGCATGTGGCGGCTGCATTTAATGAAGAGGGAGGGGTTCATTCTGATGGTTCACAACATGTTTGTTTGAATGGTGGGCTGGATCATGGAGTGGACCAATTTAATATGGGTCGTTCACTTTCTCTTGTGGGTTCTAATTTAGCAAGGCCTAGGAAAAGAAAAAAGGAGTATAGGTCCCTGTGGTGGTCCCATCTAATTTAGATAAAGAGATTGGAGTGCAAGTATTGGCTTCCCCATCGAGAATCCCTGTTCCAGATCTAAATACACCAATTTCAAACAAATCCATGGAAGCCAGGGTTTCTAACGAGGGCCCGGGTAATTTGTCAAATGAGGCGTTGGAGTTTTCGGTGTCGATGGAGGACGAAGTGGGTGCTGATCAGCCTGCTCCCCAACCTCCCCAACAAACTGGTGTGGACATTCAAGAGGAGGTGCTTCAGGAGGTATGGGATACGGTGATGGTTGGTGAGATGATTGGGATTTCTTTGGTTGGTTTTGAGAATCAAGTGGAAGCTCTTGTAACTGGTGATGGCGTTACGACAGGTAATCAATTATTTTTATGGCGATTATTATCCGGGGGGTTAGGGATCAAGGAAAGCTTCTTGGGTCAAAGGGTTGAAAACGAGTCATGGTATTGGTTTTCTAGCTTTACAGGAATCTAAATTGGAAGAGCGTGTTAGATTTAATTTCAGATCTTTCTAGGGTTGGTCAGTCTTATGATTTTTAGCAAGTGTTTTCTGAGGGTAGGTTTTGGGGGCTGGTGAGCTTATGGAATCCGGGTATTTTTCAGAAGACAGGGGTGGTGAAACATAAATCGTCCTTACTAGTTTCGGGGAGGTTGATAGCAAATGGGTTACGGTGAATATTTTGAATGTGTACGCTCCTAATGTGGTGGCTGATAGAAAGGTTCTCTAGGTCGAATTGGGGCGGTTAAGAAGATCCATGCCTGGAAAATGGGTTTTTATGGGCGATTTCAATGAGGTTCGGGAGGCGGCGGAAAGGAGGAACTCGGAATTCTTTTCAACATAATGCTAGAGCGTGTAATGATTTTATTCTTGGGGCAGATTTGCAGGAATACCAAATGGGCGGCCTCAATTTCACTTACAGGTCTGATGACGGTTCTAAAATGAGTAAACTGGATCGATATTTGGTTTGTAGGGATTTTTTGGCGACATGGCCAGCGGCCTCGGTGACGGCTATGTCCAGGTATATTACGGGTCATAGTCCGATTATTTTGTCCACGTGCGCCTTCAATTTGGGTCATATTCCATTTAGATTTTACAATTCGTGGCTGGATATGAACGGGTTTACGGAGTTTTTGGGTGGTCTGTCATCGTCATTCTTTTTTCAGGGCTCGTAATTTGGCATTGGTGGTGAAACTAAAGTTTTTAAAGAAAAAGATCAAGGCATAGGTGATGGAGGAAAAATCTAAATTGGAAGGGTCCTATGTTAATAACAGGAACATGGTCGAAGGTATTGAAAGATGGGTGGAAAGTAGGAGCCTTTCGGAGGATGAGATCTTGGTTAGGGAGTAGTGTCGGGCTGCCATGTTGGAATTTGATAGGCGCAAACATCAGGATATCCACCAGAAATCTAGGGTAAAATGGGCTGCTGAAGGAGATGAACACTCGGGTTTCTTCCACTGGGTTATTAATGCGATCACTGCGAACAACAGAATTCATGGGTTGATGGTGGATGGAGAGTGGGTTACTAATCCTTTGGTGATTAAAGATCAAGTGTTTAATTTTTTTCTCTGAGAAGTTTAGAGAACCAATGATGGCGAGGCCGACAATAGTTTGCCCGAATATCGCGCGGCTGGAAGACGTGGAGGCTGAATTACTTGTTCAACCGTTTTCGGTTAGTGAGATTAAGGACGCGGTATGGAGTTGTGACGGGGATAGGGCTTCGGGCCCGGACGGATTTATTTCAAATTCTTGAAGCGTTTTTGGGGCTCTCTGCAGGAGGATTTCGTGGGTTTCTTTCAGGAATTCTATATTTCGGGGTAGTTGAATCCGGGTTGCACCACATCATTTATATCTTTGATCCCTAAAGTGAAGGATCCGATTTCTTTATCTGACTACCGACCGATTAGTTTAATCGGTTGCATCAACAAGGTCCTTTCCAAGGTTCTTGTTAATAGACATAAAGGCGTCATTGGTAAGCTTATTTCTCATGAACAGTCGGCTTTTTTAGGGGGTAGGAGTATTTTGGATGGGCCGCTCATGCTTAACGAGTTGGTGAGTTAGATGAAGAAGGTCAAAAGGGAAGGTTTGATTTTTAAAGTCGATATTGAGACGGCCTATGACTCGGTTAGTTGGGATTTCTTAAGGTCTTTTACGGCGCAAATGAACTTTCTGGTAAAATGGAGGAGTTGGATTTACTCGATTATTTGGTCGGCTCGGTCGTTAGTCTTGGTAAATGGGTCTCCGACTCTTGAGTTCCAATGTCATCGGGGTCTGAGACAAGGCGATCCAATCTCACCCTTCCTTTTTGTAATAGTAATGGAGGCTCGGACGAAAAGGCTAAACTAAGTTGGGTTGCATGGAATAAAGTTATAGCTCCGGTGGAATATGGAGGGTTAGGTTTCGGTTTCTTACGAGACACTAATTCGGCGATGTTGGCGAAGTGGTGGTGGGGTTTCAAGGAGAGGAAAATGGGTTGTGGAGAAAAGTGATATGGGCGATACACCATAGCTCAAGGCATTGGAACTTTATTCCAATCAAGTTGTCAGTGTCGGGCACATGGAAACATGTTAATAAGGCGATGCTGGATATTCGGGGGGCTGGTTTTGAGGTATCTAGGGCAATCTAAGGGGTGGTTGGGTCTGGTACAAGTGTTAGATTTTGGCTGGACTGTTTGGCATCTGAGGTTCCTTTTTGTCAAGAGTTTCCGACTTTATTCAACTTGGAAAAGAACAAGGGAGCAACTATGGCGGACAGATTGGGGTTGGGTCAATTTGGGTTCGGGTGGGATTGGAAACGGGCTTTACATTCGGGTTGGGAATCTTCGAAATTGGGGAGATTGGAACAATGGGTTAGGGGGCAAACTCTAAGTGGGGTTGGGGACTGTTGGGTTTGGAATCCAGGGGGGTTGGGTGGTTTTAGTGGTTAAAGCTTGAAAGTGGTTCTCAATGATTATCGGTATGACAATGTTCATCAAGTGTTCAAGTGGTGCAATTGGGTCCCAAAAAAGGTTTGCATTGTGTCATGGCGAGCTGATTTGAAGCGGCTTCCAACATTAATGGCGCTGTCACAGAGAGGTATTCAAGTTGGGTCTGTTACATGTCCATTATGTGGGGATTTCGACAAGTCTGTGGAGCATCTATTCGTGTCCTGTGGCTTCGCACAATCTGTTTGGCAGGTTGTCGCTCAGTGGTGCGGCTGGAATTCCTTTTATGCATTCAGTTTTGAAGACTTGGTGGTGATGCATAGGTTCGTGGGGGGCTCGGAGAAGTATAAAGAGGCGGTGCACGGCAGTTTGTTTTAACAACAATCTGGGCTATCTAGAACTGCAGGAATCAGGCTGTTTTCTCGCAGAAATCTACAGCCTTGTCTTAGACGGATGGTGAGATCAAATCCAAAAGCTTTTATGGGTAAGGACTAGGTCCAAGTGTTCGAGTTTGGATTGGCTGATTTGGAGGGGCTTTAAGTTACACAAAGTGGGCTGGTAGAGGATTGTTTGGTTTTGTTCTTTTATGGATTTTAGTAAACCAAATAACAAAAGCGTGTTATTAACACGCTTTGTCAATGCTGTGTCTTTGGCAAAAGCATTGAACTTCCTTTTTTATTATTCTATTCTTGTCACTCATTTACCTTTTGATATTATTTATAGTGACCTGTGGACATCACCGGTTTTAAGTACCGGTGGGCATCATTATTACATCTTATTTCTTGAAAATTTTACTAATTTTTTATGGCCTTATACTATAACTAATAAATCACAAGTTTATTCCTTATTCTGTAACACCCTGATTTTTTTACCACAAACTTTTAGAACTTTTATTTGTTATAAGCAATAACTAAATAATAAATATAAAGGTACCTATTAATACGAAACCAAAACCGAGTATTATACGTATAAATTATTTTAAAAGGGATAAAATCATATTACGCAAATCTGAGTGACGTGTTTTACATTATTACGCGATACAAACCCGACCCGTGGCCATGTGATTAGTCACCACCCTAGGACACATTTCACCACCCTATATGGACACATGTCCCCACCCTTGTGTGATAACTAACCCCCAAAACCCTAATGGTTTCCTGAAAACCATTAAAATCCCTCCCATATAAATACCCACACCACCTATAACCTTCATTTTAAACACACACACACACACCACACAAATACTGAAATGTTAGAGAGACAGATAAGGTGATAAGAAAGAAGATAGAGGAAGCCGAGAGAGGGAGAGAGAGGAGATTTGAGAAAGAGGAAGCATAGAAGAAGAAGAGAGAGAGAGAGAGAAAGTGGAGGAGAGAGAAAGCGACGAAGGAGAGGGACAGACTGTCACAGCCTTCAGTTGACCCTCTTCCCCTCTGGCGATAGAGGTAGAGATTGACGGTGGTGATGCGGTGTCGGTGCAATGGATTATGATGAGTTCAATAATAGATTTCGGTGACCAAGGTAAATACCAACCCTTACTGTTTGGGTTAATATTAATATTAATATTAATATTTAACGATAGTGGATCTGTGCATAGGTTGATTGTGTTTGTTGATGGAGACGACTAATGGTTGTTTGTCTGGTGGTGGTTGTTAGAAAACTTACATTGAAATTGAAGATAGAATCATCAACGTGAACCAGACTTGTGTTTGACACAATTACCTTAAACAGGTTCGCGGTATGTTCCTAGGGTACAAATTAATGAAAATAATTTACGAACATTTACTCAAGTTATTACTCCTTATTTGAAAAAAAACAAATTAATGAAAAGAGTTATAAGTATTAGTGATTGGTTACAAATTACTTAAATAATTATCAAAATTAGTTTAGGATTATGAACGGTAAACAATTAACATTACCAAGTTAGATTTTTTTTAAACAGCTAACAAATCAAACGGCCCGAGAACTCTTGGGGTACTCTTTCCACAAATCGAGTATTCCAAGAGTAACCTGAGTTTGTCAAACACCGATTTTGAGGAAAACCCGGTAACCTGCCCGTTTGTAGGCGCGATGGTAAAATTACCGGTAAAACCCGTCTAACTCAAGAATCGAACCCAGAATCTTGAGGTCTTCTATCATTGTTCACTAAAGCTTATACCACTGCATTGTAGTGGTATTGGCAGTTAGCAAATTAATTGATAATCATTATTTTAGTTTTGTGAAACCCTAACTTGTTCCTTAAGTTTTAAGAAAGCTATTATACGTATGTTTAGGTGATTAGTTTTAAGTATTTCCCAAACAATAGGTTTTTTTTTTCAAATTTCTCGTAGCAACTTCTATGTTCGAAGCAATATGTTTTTTTTTTTGCTAATTAGGTTACGAATTATAAATACCTGGAAAAGTTCTATTGCAATTTCGCGAGGCAATCCACATCGATGTAATGAAAGTGAAGGGCCCACGACAATCACTGACCGCCCTAAATAATCGACTCGTTTACAAGGTAGAGTTTCACGAACTCTTCCTTCATTGTCTTCCATTTGAAAGCGACTTGTAAATTCTATTATGATCATCCTTCATTGGTTTTCCTCCTCTCAAACACACACGCTCAATTGCTATCTCTACAAAGATACGACTCTCAAGGTTCCTAAGGGGTAATGAGAAATGCAAATAATTAGGTTTATATAGATGTAAGATGTCCTTAGATAAAACCGTTGGTGATAGTGTATGCTCAACAGGAGAAGACACAATCACTAGAGAAGACACGATCATTAGAAAAGACTTTCCAGCTACCACCATAAAACATCCGTCGTTACTTCATCGATAGTGCAATAGAATTACACAGGCTTGTATTACCTACATACAATATTGGTCGATGGAATCTAATCCGTAGCAAGTATCACCATTCTCCGACAGATTGATCCGACAGTGATACTCATTTGTTTGGTATTGAAATAGCAAAAAATATCCATATTTATTCGAACACCCCCCCCCCCCACCCACACACACACACACAAAAAAAAACGCAAACTCAAGATAAAAAACCGTGCTTGTTTTATGGATTTGTCAAAAACTAGTATTACTTGTAACAAGACAGTTAGAAGACTAAGACGGGTTGGTTCTATCATGTTTCATTAGTGTTATTTGGACGAAGCTACATTGAAAATAGAAACTCCAAAATTGGTTTAAGGAAATGAAAATGTTATTTAGTAGTACTTGATGATATGTTGAAGTTTTTGGTGGACTAATAAGACGTACCTTCTTTCAAACACATATTAGGATCACATATGGATTTTAGCTTTTCCCATACAGCTTTGGCTGAACCGAGATTAAAGACTTCTACAAGTACATCTTCACTTATAGAACCGAAAATCCAACCTTTGACAAGGCTGTCGTATCGTATCATGGTCTCTACGTCAGAATCTCTTCGCCCAACAAATTCGGCATCCACGATGCCACTCAAACTCCTACTGTCCAGTAGGCAAACCATTTGAGCTTTCCAAAGAAGGTAGTTTTGGTTGCCTGAAAGTTTTACAGAAACAAAGTTTGATACATTAGTATTTGATACATGTAGGTACTCATAGTCTTGTGTTTGTGCCGAAGCACTAAGAAGAGCTTTTGATGAACCCCCCATTTGATTTGATAAAGAAGTTTGTAGATATTTGAGGTATATTCATAGGTAATGAATGATAATAATGATAGATATAGGGGAGCGGGAAGAGATGTTAGTACGTGGTCTAGAGTCTAGAGAGAATGTTTTGTACGTTGCATTTCCTCCAGTCATTTTTTATAGTATTATCTTGTTTTATTGTTGTTTGTTTTGTAGTGTGGAAATAAGACTTTTATGAGTCTCGATTGTGAATTATCGCATTGTTCTTTCTTGAAGAAGAATAGTAAGCGATGTGTTTTACTCAACAAACAACCAATACTTAACAAGAAGCTAGAAATGCAAACCAAGCAAATACGTACTAAGCTGAGACAAAACAAAAACAGCAAACTAATTATACAGATTATACAAAATCAACATCCCCTACACCTTTTCTCCGATTTGTCAATCAAATGAGCTCATATTTTGACCTATTTGTAATTTTTTTAACGAAAAGACAGTTTAATTTCAAAAAGGGAACCACAACAAATTACAAAAGACTCACAGGTAGACGGGCATCAACCAGCATTGCAGAATGGGAACAAGAAAGATGTCCCCATGATTTCGTCTACCAGTTTAAATCAAGTATTGACACCATTAAAAACCTTTTCATTGCTACGTTTCCAAATACTATGAGTAGCTAAAATGAATGTCGCCTAATTTGCCTATTTCCTTGATATAAATATCTGCAGCCGCCTAATATACTCCATAAGCTCCATAACTGTTGTTTGAAACAGTTTTTGGTTAACCACAAACAAATTTATGCATGATAGTGATTTCGCGCTAGGCACGGACTAAATAGTTTAGTCATTATACCGTTTGCATCTTCATTTTTTTATTTTTTTACTAAACAGGGGTGACATGGGAAAGAGAGCTCCGAACTAATTTTGCAGTTTTTTTACTACTTTTGTAGTTTCATTATTTATTTTTTCATTATTTATTTTTCACGCTGAGGCACGGACTAAAGATAATTTTGTAGGACATTATCTTGAACTTAAACCTGCATTATTTTTCGCATTATTTTTCGAATTGTAACTGTAGATCCTCATATTCTCAGAATTCGATTTGCTAAATAAAATCTGAATTTTTTTTTGTTTCTAAATTTAAGCTAAATTCGAATTCCGTTATCTCATTCCAATTTTGTCTACATCACCATATCTCATTCATTCATATTGAAAGTTGAAGTAAAACCCAATCTTTATAAAAATTCGATTTACGCATGAAGATTATTAACATCGAGTTTGAAAAGATCTAATTATTGAAGACGATGGCAGAGAGTTTACAAGATGAATCTCAAGGTATTTTTTATTCATTGATTGTTTGTGGTATTGGTTTTTGAAGTTATACGTTTTATTGTTTTTGAGAGTTAACATCATTTGTTGTTTTTCTGGTAATTATACCTTTACATTTGTTTGTACTACTTGTGGTATATTATTCGCTTTTACAATTTGGGTTTGTTCGAATTAGTAGTGTTTTTTAACAGATGCGAATTAGTAGTGTTTTTTATAAAGTTTTAGTTTGGTTTTTCAATGTAAATAATAGAATCAATCAAATCAGTCAAAGCATCCATCTCTCCTCAATCATAGCATAGTTAATTATTGTATTTTATTGTATTAAAAAGGGAAATATTCTCTCCTTAATTTCTGCACATTCTCTTGTATATAATATCGATTGTATGATATGCAAATCACTGAATTTTTCAATTGTCTCATGGTATCAGCCTGAGATCCTTTTTCCTCTTTTTCATCTTCTTTCTCTGTCTGATTTCTGCTCCTTTTTTCTTTATCCATGGCTGCAAACTCTGATTTGTCTGCCATTCCTCTTCATTCTTTGAGTCATCTCATAAATATCAAGCTCACCTCTTAAAACTATCTACCCTGGGAAAAGCAAATTGTACATGTCCTCACCTATCTTAACCTAATCGGCCATGTAGATGGCACCTCATCCCCTCCACCCGTAACCATAAACACAAATGATCAGCCCACTGTTAATCCCGAGTTCAAGGCTTAGGAGGCAGCCGATCAAAAGGGACTTTTGCTGATCAATTCTACTCTCACAGAAAAGTCCATGGATGAAACTATTGGCCAAAATACTGCTTATTCGGTTTGGAAAGCAATTGCAAATGCTTACCGTTATTGTTACGTTGAACGCATTCATAATCTTAAAGATAAGCCTCGCACACTTCAGAAAGGTACCTCCACCCTCTCTCAATTGGGTCGGGATTTCAAAGCCCTAACCCATCAACTAGCTGCTATCGGTCACCCCGTTAGCGATGAGGATAAATGCCATTGGTTTCTCTGCGGCCTAGGCGCCTCTTTCGAAAATTTCTCCACTTCACAAAGAAACATTCATCCCGGTCCCTCTTTTCGTGACTTGCTTGCCAATGCCGAAAATCAGGAAATATTATGCAAAAACTTCATGGAAATCCGACTCCCGAGGCCGCCTTTTATGCTTATAATCCTAAACAAACCAACTCTCGTTCCAATAACTCAACTCGAGGCCGAGGCAGACTCAATTCCTCTTGTGGCAGGGGCGGTAGCTATAACAAACGAACCCCTCATTGCCAACTATGTCGTAAAGAAGGACATTACGCAAGCACTTGTCCAAATCTTGCTTCATATGCTCAAAAGGCCGGTTCTCTAGATACAAATCTTGCACACACCTTCCATGCTCAATGTAACATTGCCTCGGACACTCCTGATTGGACTGTAGATTCAGGTGCAACCACTCATATGCTCCCAAGTGACCACGGTTTAACTAACTCTCAACCACATGATGGTAATATGCGTGTAACGTTTGGTAATGGTCAAACATTACCCATTACACACAGCGGTAACACAAACTTGAATGACAACATTTCTTTACAAAATGTTCTTGTTGTCCCAAATCTCACAAAAAATCTCCTCTCTATTAGTAGGCTTACAAATGGCTCTCCTGTTGATGTTTTGTTTTCTAACAATTATTTTCATATTCAGGACCGCAAAACGACTCAAGTTCTTGGTAGAGGCATTTGCAAAAATGGCTTCTACGTCCTCACTCAAAGTCACAAGTCTCTTGTTGCCCCTCTTTCCGCTTCACATCTTCGTGCTTCATTCAATAAATGGCATAGTCGTTTAGGACATGTTTCTTTCAATACTATTGCCAATTTAAATAAACGTGGTAATGTTTTTGTTACATCATTATTACCCAAACCAGGTTTATGCACTTCGAGTCCTAAAAACTCCATTTCCATTTTCTCTATTTCGTTTATAGGACAGTACTTTTCGGCTATTAGGCAACTGAATTCTATCAAGGTCATACCAGCTACTACACTTCTTCCCTTGAGCTGCCTAATCATATTCCACCAATTTAAAGCCTCTGATTTTAATGAGTGGGTGGCAAATTTAACTTGATCAGGAGGTGCAAAATTGCTTATTTCTAGGATTGATTCCATTTCTTCTAGCTACCTTGTGGCTCCTGCGGCTCCGGTGCTTCCGTCAAAAGGTTCTGGTTTACAAGCCATAAAAGATTTATAATCACAGGTTTTAAGTCCACCTAAATTATCTTCTATGTTTACATATTCCTCTTCACGGTTTAAAACGTGGGATTTAGAAGTAGGTTGTTTTTCTATTCCTAATATATCTATTAGGGTCGGTATTGAATCATGAATTCCTTCTAGTACCAATTTTCTCATTCTTTCTTCTAATTCATTGGTTTCGTTTATTATAGGACTTTCTTCTATTATTGGTTCTTCTATGGGTTCGGTTGGTTTAGCTGAAGAGGCAATATTTTTCTTGGTTTTCGATTGTAAAATGTCCATGGCTTCTTGCCTTGTTGTCGTCTTTCTTTCAGATCTTCGAAGGTTAGTTTTTCCGCGTGGCACATTTCTATAATATAAAGAGTCTAACTAGTTAGCGATTTATATTCAAAAGTCACTTGTTTTTAACATCAATTTTAACATCTAGTCACATTCAAAAGTCACATTCTTTTTAACAACATCTAGTTATATATATTATACCAAAATGTACTAGATGTTACAATTCACACAACTTACTACTTACTGCCACATAAAGTTCAACATACTACCACATAACATTAATACTACTACCACACAATAAACTACCACATCACAACACATGCACACTTACTAACATCACCACTCATACCTACTCAATGCACCCACACCCATTCCATTCCATTCGATCATCCCTCCCACCTCACCGCATCCTCCCTTCAATGCAAGGGATATTTGGACTCCTCAATGACTTGCTTTGTTTGAAACCCAAACCTTTTAATAAGCTTCCTTAACTCTTCGACCATCTTCAAGGCTTGGTCTCGTTGGGTCTTCACGCGATAATAGTGTTCTACTAACTCCAAGTATTCACCCTCGACACATAATCTTGTTGTTGTAGGGTAATGCTGGTGTGGTTAAAAATGGTTGCCTCTATGTAAGGGTCAATTACGTGTGTCAGATAGTCTAGGGGAGGGGCGGTTGGGTATGCCGTGGGGAAGTGGCACGGGTACGGTGGTAGGTAGGGGTTCACATAACTTGATTCTTCTACCGACAAATTACTAGAGGAGCTAAGATAGTCTCTTATGGTCGGGTCGGGGTGGTAGTGGGATGGTCCAATAAATGGTGGCTCAGGATCGGGATGAACCGGTTCAGAGTGGGTGTACACTGGCTCGGGTAATGGTCCGATGATGCCTATGCCTCCCAAGTTAAGTTCTAAACCGTTTTCGTCCCATTCCAATCCCAGAATTTCCTTCATTAATTCTTGAACAGTCGGTTTTCTTGAGCATCGTTTTTTACCACTTCTTCTTGACTTGGTATTTCTCCATCTTCAATTTCCATTTGTGCCTCGCCTTGTTCTCCCTGACCTTCGGCAACCATTGTCCATCCATCAACACTTGACATTTCTATTACACACAGATCACAACAATTTCTTTTCAAGTTAGTTACTAATATTCCCACTACTCCCCAACCCGAGCTCTGATACCAACCTGTAACGACCCGGAATTTACTGAGTCATTGCCGATTGGTGATCAAGATCATATCATCTTTATCAAACCTTCACATTATTATTTTAACAAATCGGTTCATAGTACATTACTAAACTAAACAACATTACAACTTAATGTTCAAACCACAACATTATAATACTTTGGCCGAAGCCATTGTTCTTCCGAAAACACATAACATAACCGAAACTTCCATTATTTATAAACATCTCCTTTTAGTTAATAACTTCTCTTAGACATGTATGATGCTCGGGTTCCAAAGATTCACATAGATCCTAAAATACATGTTAAGATACGTTAGCCACAAAGTTAGTGAGTGGTGTCGAACGACCGATTATAAACCTTATACGTAAAACATGCAACACAACATTACGGTTCGGTCAAGTCGGGTATAAATGTATATCTTTGGTAGCACTTTATCAATGCTAGATATTGGTTCCAAACCCCTTAATGGGTTAGGATAAATACATTTTAATCATACCGAACGGATCCACCCTACGTTATTTCTAGTCGACCGATTCTATTTCACTTGAAATGATCATGGTCCGATAAAATTTAGACACATTTAAACAACATGCACTCACCCCGAAGGATTTTAAAGATAGAGTGGGGGACATGCACTCACTCAGATCGGTTCAACTTGAGTTCTAGTGCTTGCCGATTGCATGTGAGGTGTTCCGATTACCTGTTTATTACATAATATCGATTATACACATACATATATTTATGTATTAAGCTGACCATTACAGCTTTGGTGTATAAAACTAAACTAAAAGCTGTCCATTACAACTTAGGCACTCGGTTCCTAAGAGAATAGGATCGAAATACTTACCCGGATGGTGGATTTTTAACAAAAGCTAACCGGTCGGTCACCTTGGCCGATAGTAATCTTGTGTTTTTATAATATGATAGTGATGTCTACAAAATGATGGTTGTGGTTTAAGGGGTAGCCAAAGGGTTTGTTGGTGCTTTTATAACTGGTTTGAATACAAGATGCATGCATTTGATTATGATATCTATGAGTAGGTTACTTAGGTGGAAGAAGGTTAAGATGGTTGAGTGTTTAGAAGGGTAAATAGGTGGAGTAATAAGGAAAATGGTGGCTCAATGGAATCTTATTAGTTTGGGCCAATGGGGTTTTTGGATCGAGGGTATAGGTGGATTAGGTAAATGGGCTTCTATTAATGTTAGTCTTAGATATTGGGTTTAGAATGTTAGGTAAATTGGCCGAAAGGTGTAGGGTTTGGGCTTGGGTTAATGCAAGTTATAAACATTAATCGAATTAGGCCTAACTATTTAGTTCATGGGCTTCGTTATATTGGGCTATACTTGTCTAATGGGCCGATTTACATAATGAAATGGGTCGTAGTTTTAATCCGGGTAAGTTTATTGGGCATCACCTTTGGGTGGCCCAATTCTAGTCTGTTTAATTCTATAGACGTTTTATTATTCTAGTTATCGATAATAATATTGGTTATGTTTTGAGGTTGTTACATGTTCGACTCCACCACCATGCTAGTCTGGAGAGCTACGATTGCAAAATGGAATGAAGAAGACCAACTGCCACATCTAACCAGAGGTATGATCTCTCTTGTACATAAGAATTCTACAATCTTAAAGAATCACTTGAAACTTATGAACAAACAAGATAGCAATAGCCCAAATGACTCAAATTCTAAGTCTTAAGAAAATTTCCAAAATACCCCTCCAGCGGAAAACTCCGAAACCACCAGCAGGATGAGGAATTCTGAGGAATCCTCATCTAGATCAACAACTATCCCTCTTCGTAGCCCACACAACACACTACCAACTATTTCATTTGACATACCAGCAACTGAAGGCACCATCAATTTCAGTTCTGAATCTGTTTTAGAGGAGGAAACTGAAATCACAACAGGTAGGCACCATGCAAGTGGTACCAAAAACCTGGTATATGGAAGAAGGCATTCGTTGCCTTCTTCAACATCTATTTTTTGGATACGATTCTGAGCAAGGGAAAGTAGCTCTCGGGTGAAGGTTCATGGTTATAGGTTCTCAGTTTTTCAAGATCAGTTATCGGGTTCACATCTAATTCTCGGATTCTGCAGCGTTCTTGGATTATATTAGTTTTTGGGATATATAATCAAAGGGGGCTTATTGTAAGTTATGTTTAATAAAAGGATGGTTAAGTTTCAAACCCTAACCACTCTTTTGATAAAAACATAAACTCCTCCTCTCCCACTTACACATTCGGCCGACCCTAAAACGCCGCCTTCCCTCTACCGACGTTCGATCACCACCACCACCTTCCGCCTTTGCAAGTTATTGCTCTTGGTTAGTTCGTACTCGGTTGTGAACTTCCTACTAGCAAGGATTCGTTGTAACCCGCATGTTAAAATTCCGTTGTAGTCGTCAAAGGTAGATTACTGATGGAATGGGTTTGGAATGGAAGTTTAAGTGTTTAAATGTTAAATCTTATGTGTTTTTATGTGTTGACGTGCGTGGAATTAAGTAACTAATAGAAATTAATGTTTTGTAGGTTAAATGCGAATATTGGATGTTTTTTGGAGAAAATTCATGGATTGGACCTGAAGATTAAAATGGATGACATGAAAAAGGGTTGAAAAACGAAGACGTGGTCGCAAACGGTGAAGAAAACAAAGTTATAATGAAAAAGTTATGAAGAAAACACGTTTTGGATGAAAGCTGTCAGAGGCGTAGCTTATGGAGCTGGTGCTGATTGGAGTAGCTTACAGCAACCACTTGGCTCATTACATCAGAATGTGCAGTAGCATAGCCTACGACTCTAGTGCTGACTGGTGTAGGCTACGACGCTGGACTACGGGAAACTCATTAAAAGTCATAAAAAATAGGGTTTTTAGCCACCATTCCATTCTAGCTTTTCTTGGGGACTTAGTGGACGATTTTAGGAGCATTCTTGGAAATCTTTTCACCATTCTAACCATTCCAATCATCATTCTAACATCAAACATGCAATCAAACATCAAGATTGAAGATCAAATCAAGAACATGAGTGGCTAATCTTTTCGTGGTTTCCTCCGGGTGGAGGATTCTTGTAACTGGATGCGTATTTTTAATTTTTCTTTGTATTTGAGATTAGCAATCTAAGCATTCGATGCTTTTTGGTTAGTGATTTATTAGTTTGATTGTAAACGGTTGATTTTTATCTAAAACCTAGTTTTGAATTTTTCAATTCCTGAGAGTTCTAGTAATTGGGATATATTAGATAGGGATTGGGTTTGGTAATCTTCAATTGATAACTGCGTGATAACCTTTCGTTGTTTTGCAATCAAGTACTTAGTCATCGTTTATCACAATCAACTAATTAATTATCTTAATCATGTCTATGTGATTTTCTCAATAAAAACTAATTAATTGAAGCCACTTTGAATCCAAACCAGGAGGAATCACCTTTTCTCCAATTGTTTACATCTTAATTTTTATTTTGTTTTCACAATCATTCTCAAACAACCGAATTTTACTTTTCTTGCAACTAGTTAATTAGTAATAAATTAAGTAAACCAAACACTTTCCACATTACTCCTCGTGGTTCGACACCTGACTTACCCTATCTAATAAGGTAACAAGGAACTGATTTTAATCTTAGTTTTGACTGACCTTTCGACATCGTTTAATTACTAAACCCTCTATGGTTGTTTATCTTATTTATTATCTTATACGCGTATAACCTTGATCCTGATTGGGAATATTTATTAATTGGATTAGTAAATCAAACTTATTATATATATATATATATATATATATATATATATAGGAGGGTTAGAATAAAAACCTAGCCAATAAACTCAATCTAGACCATTGATCTGAAGTGATCAATGGACAAGATTGATTTTATATTGTTTTAATACATTTAATTAAGTAGATGACAAAAAAAGGGCAAAAGGGTCAAATGGCATTTTCTGAAAGAGCATCTATGACAAGTTGACCTGACACACGTCACATCATCTCTCTCATACTTTTGTGCCCATTGTTCTAAATCTGTCAAGACGCCGTGTTACATATGCAACATATGTAGTGTTGCATACGTTAAAATTGCACAGACTCTGGTCTCATATATGATTTCTTGTTGCATACGTTAAAACACATAGATTGTATAAGATCAATTAAAAACTTCACAAATCAAAACATTCAAATATACACAAGAATGTGTAAAGGATCGTTTTATGTAAAACAGTAAGATATGATCATACAAATCTCTATTCCAGGTGCGGAAACCCTAGAACAGATACAAAATGATAATTGATGAATCAAACACATGGATTAAGCTTTTCAAACGACATTTTCATTAATTACTTTGAGAAATATGATAACGATTACGTTTACAAGTAATTCTGATCAACTTTGAAATAACACACACACTAGAGAGCTCTATCCTGACTCACAAGACTAAAATGATCAAAGTTACATAGAAAAACAAACATTAAGCTTATATAGTCTGCACATTCGTCCTTATCGTAAGGTCGAATGTGGCATTCCTTCTACCTTCGCCCTTCTTCTCAGTTCGAACCTGGAACTTCTTCTGATCAAAACTACATTCACCCATTACAATCCACATTCGCCCCACATTATTTCCACCTTCGCCCTCACGCTTTTACCAAAACATGTTTATATTGCAATCCAAAGCACTAGTCGCACATTATGCATCAACGAATGTTTCTTACGAAGTGTTAAAAACAATCAAAACGGTCATTACAATCAACAAATTCTAAAAAATCTATCATAAATAAAAAAATTGTCTACACCTCATTCTTGATAATCATCTTCATCTTTAATGCAAAAAAATATGTTCACCTGCAGGGGCGGATTTACAGCCATGGCGCCGGGTTCCCGGGAACCTACTCGGTTTCTAATTTTTAGTGTAAATTTATATATAAAAAAAAGGAACCCATAAGAATATTATCTAAGGAACCCATTACATAATATTGTAGGTAGCTTAGTGGTAACACCCGCCTTGTACATACAAGAGAATCCAGGTTCGATTCCCGTCCCAGACCAATTTTTTTTATTTCCAACTTTTTTTTTTCAATTTAAAATAACAAAACCCTAGGTAATTCTTCACCTCTTCCTGCTTTCAAACCCACGTAACACAGACCTTATCCAATATTCCAAACAACACAAATCTCAATCCCTCTGCCAAATAACAAAACCCTAGTCAAATCCTTCGCCTCCTTGACCTCTGCTCACGTCCGCTGCCGGCCGCCGGTCCTCCTTGACCTCTGCTCACAGCTCACGTCCGCCGCCCCTCCTCCTTGACCTCTGCTCACATCCGCCGCCCCTCCTCCTCGGCTCCTTGACCTCTGCAGCCTGCTGCCTTCGGCTCCTCTCCTTTGCTTTGTGAGTTTATTGATTAGGCGATTAATTTCATGTTTCTTACAGAAATTAGGTGATGAAATTTGATGTTATTGAAATTAATTAGGCGATAATTGATGTTTCTTAAAGAATTTTGACGTTTCTTACAGAAACATTGATGTTATTAGGCGATAGTTTATTGATGTTATTAGGCGATTAATTAGGTGATGAAATTTGATGTTATTGAATATAATTAGGCGATTAATTTGATGTTTCTTACAAAAACATTGATGTTATTAGGCGATTAATTTGATGTTATTGATGTTATAGGTACTATGCAGACGAATACTTCAATTTTTTTCAAAGACGACCATCGTCAAACATTGAATCATCATCTTCATCTAGTAAACCCTTGAAAATAGATTTGAATAATCTTCCATGGGATCCCGCCGAAAGGAAACCAATTTCATCTTATCACCCTAGTCAAAAAGATGAGATTAGGCGAGCGTATTTACTTAGAGGTCCATGTTTTGCTCACCAACTTCAGCTTGTTGTTGTGGCTGTTGTAAAGAAACATCTTGAAAATTGTAAATTTTTTAAAGAAATATCAGAATTAACAAATGTTGTTGGTGCATCTTGCAAACGAATAGATTTGCTAAGAGAAAGTCAAAGAGAGATGTTGGGATTAGATCCGGAGGTTGAAACCGGACGTGGAAAAAATCAAGAAATGTCACTTGCAAGAGCCGGAGATACACGGTGGAGTTCTCACGAGAAAACACTTATTCGTTTGGTTGTTTTATATCCTTGTGTTATTGACGTGCTTGAATATATAGAAAATGAGGGATCCGATGATGTTCAAAGAAGTCAAGCAAATGGATCTCAATTATACATGAGAAGTTTTAAGTTTGTATTTTATTTACATTTGATGAAGCATATCTTGGGAGTTACTAACGCATTTTGTGTCGCTCTTCAAAGAAAGAATCAAGATATTATGAATGCAGTTGGGTTGGTTAAATCAACCAAAGAAGAATTACAAAGGTATCGACTTCAAGGCTTTGACTCACTTTTGAAAGATGTTGCAACCTTTTGTGAAAAATATGATCTCGAGATGATTAACATGGAAGACATCTATGTTGACCCGAAAAATAAAAGAAAAAAGACCAACATCACCAATTGTCACCATTATATGGTCAACAATTTCAACACGGTTATAGACATGCAAATTCAAGAGTTTGGAGATTGTTTTAATGAGGTAACCACTGAATTGCTAACGTGTATGAGTTCTTTGATCCCGTGTCATAATTTTAGTGCCTTCAATAAACTGAACTTGCTAAAGTTGGCTGAGATGTATCCGTTTGATTTTACTTTGGATGAAAAAGACAAGCTTATGTATGAGCTTAGCCACTACATTACTAATAAGAAAGAAGATAGTCGGTTTGACAACCTGGACGGGGTAAGTGATCTTGCCAAAAGTATGGTGTAAACAAGAAAAATATTGATTATCAGTTGGTCTATCATTTAATAAAATTGTCACCAGTTTTACCGGTTGCAACGGCTAGTGTTGAAAGATGTTTTTCTTCAATGAAGTATGTGAAGTCGATACCTTTGTAATTCTTCTTTGTAAAATTCCCTCCCAATTTTTTTAGCCACGTGGCACTCCCCCCTTCCCATCTTTCTCAATAACACTTTTTTTTTCGTTCTTTACCTCCCTATCTTATCTTTCCAACCCTAATGGCGACTCCGAAGATCTTCATATCAATACGATTCAATCGATCTAAGGACTAGGGATTCCATTCCATGCTTCATCGCAAAAAAAATCTAATTAACCCTAAACTCACTTCGTTCACCAACATCGGTAAGAAACTAAAGATCGATTTATCTCTTTTTTTTCTCAATCATTGGTTGAAGTTTGCTTTTGAGAAACTAGATATGCTTAATTAAGTTCATATTTGTTCGTTATGATTGGAATTGTTGGCTTGGTGTTGATTCATAAAAGATTATTTTCGTTTCACTTTTACTTTCTTCATGAACCGGTTCTATATGGTCAACTAATTTGTATGAAACCTTTTAAATCAATTTATTAAAAAAAATAGATTTTTATCTAAGTAATATAGTTTTTAGCCATATTTGATAGATCAGTACTTATGAGATAAGTATAGTCTAGACAATAAGTATTATTAGTTATTTGATTGCGATAGTTTCAGTCTAAGACTCTAAGTATAACAATATGGTTTTTAATCATATCTGATACACCAGTTATTAATTTTACTTTTATGAAAAGGATTGACTTAAACAATTAGCTTGTTAATATTTTCTTATTTATGATTGGTCATTGGTCGAATGAAAATCAAGTTGATTGAGCTCATGTAAGTCTGCCAATGTAGGTACTGTCTTTGCTTATGGTGCTACAAGTAGTGGGAAGATACATACAATGCATGTAAGAAGTTTCTACCTGTGATATGTGTTATGTTATTGATGTTAGTTGTTTTTCAATACAAATTTCTTACGATTGTTTTTTCAATACAAAATGAACCCAAGCATGTTATGGGGTATATCCTATGTTTGGAACCTTTGCATATAAATGGGTTGAAACTGCCCCTTCTATGGTTCAGATCAGACTTTCTTTGGTAACGGCGGGGTTTTAATATTTGCAAGGATTTTGGCGACCTGTTGGTGTTGTTCAACAACTATACATAAGCAATCAAAGAGTTGTTGGTCTGACCTGTGACCTTAGATGGTTGGGTGAAGTGGTGGTAGGGTGTTGTTAGATCGAGCGTGGAAGATATCTTGATGATTGAACCAACTGAGATAGACGGTAGTTCAAGCGAAAATAGGCTGATGATGGCGGTTGTTAACACTGGTGGCCGACGCCAGTAACAAATGCAAGTGTCGTTCAAGTATCCAACACCCATCTTATTACGCAATTCCGTCTTCACATACTTCATTGAAGAAAAACATCTTTCAACACTAGCCGTTGCAACCGGTAAAACTGGTGACAATTTTATTAAATGATAGACCAACTGATAATCAATATTTTTCTTGTTTACACCATACTTTTGGCAAGATCACTTACCCCGTCCAGGTTGTCAAACCGACTATCTTCTTTCTTATTAGTAATGTAGTGGCTAAGCTCATACATAAGCTTGTCTTTTTCATCCAAAGTAAAATCAAACGGATACATCTCAGCCAACTTTAGCAAGTTCAGTTTATTGAAGGCACTAAAATTATGACACGGGATCAAAGAACTCATACACGTTAGCGATTCAGTGGTTACCTCATTAAAACAATCTCCAAACTCTTGAATTTGCATGTCTAGAACCGTGTTGAAATTGTTGACCATATAATGGTGACAATTGGTGATGTTGGTCTTTTTTCTTTTATTTTTCGGGTCAACATAGATGTCTTCCATGTTAATCATCTCGAGATCATATTTTTCACAAAAGGTTGCAACATCTTTCAAAAGTGAGTCAAAGCCTTGAAGTCGATACCTTTGTAATTCTTCTTTGGTTGATTTAACCAACCCAACTGCATTCATAATATCTTGATTCTTTCTTTGAAGAGCGACACAAAATGCGTTAGTAACTCCCAAGATATGCTTCATCAAATGTAAATAAAATACAAACTTAAAACTTCTCATGTATATGCAAAGGTTCCAAACATAGGATATACCCCATAACATGCTTGGGTTCATTTTGTATTGAAAAAACAATCGTAAGAAATTTGTATTGAAAAACAACTAACATCAATAACATAACACATATCACAGGTAGAAACTTCTTACATGCATTGTATGTATCTTCCCACTACTTGTAGCACCATAAGCAAAGACAGTACCTACATTGGCAGACTTACATGAGCTCAATCAACTTGATTTTCATTCGACCAATGACCAATCATAAATAAGAAAATATTAACAAGCTAATTGTTTAAGTCAATCCTTTTCATAAAAGTAAAATTAATAACTGGTGTATCAGATATGATTAAAAACCATATTGTTATACTTAGAGTCTTAGACTGAAACTATCGCAATCAAATAACTAATAATACTTATTGTCTAGACTATACTTATCTCATAAGTACTGATCTATCAAATATGGCTAAAAACTATATTACTTAGATAAAAATCTATTTTTTTTAATAAATTGATTTAAAAGGTTTCATACAAATTAGTTGACCATATAGAACCGGTTCATGAAGAAAGTAAAAGTGAAACGAAAATAATCTTTTATGAATCAACACCAAGCCAACAATTCCAATCATAACGAACAAATATGAACTTAATTAAGCATATCTAGTTTCTCAAAAGCAAACTTCAACCAATGATTGAGAAAAAAAAGAGATAAATCGATCTTTAGTTTCTTACCGATGTTGGTGAACGAAGTGAGTTTAGGGTTAATTAGATTTTTTTTGCGATGAAGCATGGAATGGAATCCCTAGTCCTTAGATCGATTGAATCGTATTGATATGAAGATCTTCGGAGTCGCCATTAGGGTTGGAAAGATAAGATAGGGAGGTAAAGAACGAAAAAAAAAGTGTTATTGAGAAAGATGGGAAGGGGGGAGTGCCACGTGGCTAAAAAAATTGGGAGGGAATTTTACAAAGGAATGGGTTTTAGAGAAGGACACGTGGCCAACTTTATTTTGTTTTATTATATTTGATAGATTCTAAAGACAGTTGCTAACATGTTCAAAATATCTGTGTACTTTTCTTATCATTATGTAACCAATTAGCTTTATGTTTCATAGTAGCATGTAATTAGGATTGATGGTTTGTATAATTGTATCAATACTAAAACCCTAGAATTAACATTGTATATTGATTCTAGTTTTGTAACCAGTAATGTGTGTTTGTGTAGAGCTCCTATACGTATAGTCACTAACTCACTATCTCTCATTGTATTATGCCTGCTTGTAAAATTATGCAATTTCATGAAAGTGAAATATTTTGTTGCATGAACCTATGAAAGTAAATAATTTTTGTGTTCCTATTGTTCTTTATTACCGAACTACAATTTTTAAGTGTGTGACTGATATTTCTTAGTCTTATTCTGCCTTTCTTAGTGATCACAAAAACAAGTTTCTTTGTTCTTAGTGTGAGAACAAATCCTTCACAAGAATAGACTATCACCACAACAAATTACCCCTTTAGCGGTGACAGATGTCGCCACTATGATGACCAATGTCGCCGCTAATACCTTTAGCGGTGACATGTCACCGATAAAAGTTCGCCACTAAAGGTTTGTCGCTAATTACAAAAAAGAATCGGCTGTTATTACGTAGAAGAATAGGCTGTTAACGACTAAGTAGGAAAAAACAAGAAATCGGCTGATGAAAAAAGAAAAATAATGGTTTAGATCTCATAGTATATTTAGTTTTTTTTTTTCTCTAAATCTCTAGTATTATGAAGTAGGTGCTCACCACATTGGATATTTACGTTTTACGGGAGATGATGAACAAAAACGAAGTAGGGTCAATGATAACTATCAATTATCCTAACAAATTGGGTGGCTAACAAAATACTGCATAAGCCAATGAAGCCACAATCTAGTGGTGGAGGTAGGGGGGTTTACTCTTTTAGAGGTTCTCTTCTTAGAGTGCTCAGGTTCGAATCCCGCGTTGACCGAGCTTTGACCTTGTATAGTTCTGGCCAAGAGCTGTTAAAAAAAAAACAAAACAAAATACTGCATAAAGCTGAATAATAATAAATGATAATAAATGTGATAACCAAATTGATAAATGGGCTAAGAATAGTTTACTAATTTTCCAGCGAATGCATCCATACCATTGTCCAAGTTGTTACTAAAAATATATTATTATCTTATAACCTCCTAGTGTTAGGACTTTAATACACTTTCAACATTCAAAATTAGTTGTAAATATATATGGAATGAAATGAATCGTCCTAGTGCAAGATATTTTTTCTAATTAAGAATTGAACAGAACATGAATGTATCTTGTGAGGATGTATTTGATAGCTTTATTGTCATTTTACCTTTTTCCACAAAGTTGTACATTGATGGTGAGACAGCCTGGCTGTATGTTCCTAAGTTCATACTATAAAAACATTACCACATTACCTTCTTTGTTGCATAGATTTCAATTCGTAAGCTACCAAAGTAATTCCCAAAAAGGGAAATTTTACGCCTCTTGCTGATAAATGATAATGTCTCGTTTCCTTATATTCGGTTTTCTGTTGGCAACATGTCCGCTTGCTTTAGCTTCGGACCCTGGTCCTCTCCAGGACTACTGTGTGGCTGATTCAAACAGCCCAGGTAAAGGGTAATCAAAATTCACGGTTTTATGGAATACAATATTTGTATATAGGTGTACGTGTGTAATAACGTTTTTATATTTTTTTGTGCAGTATTTGTAAATGGTGTGGTTTGCAAAGATGCAAAGCTTGTGAAAGCAGATGATTTTCTCTTTAGAGGGTTTCACCTAATGGGAAACACCACTAATGACATGGGGTCTAATGTGACTGCAGTGGCTGTAGCAGAGTTACCAGGACTCAACACGTTAGGTATCTCTTTGGCTCGTATTGACTTTGCTCCAAGGGGTATTAACCCTCCACACACACACCCTCGAGCCTCAGAAATCTTGATTGTCATTGAAGGCCGTCTTCTGGCTGGTTTTGTCACATCTAACCTGAAAACCGCCTCATCACGAAAGTACTTGTGAAGGGTGATGTGTTCGTGTTTCCTCAAGGTCTAATTCACTTCCAGAAAAACCTTGGAAAGGGTCATGCTATCGCTATTGCGGGTTTGAGTAGTCAAAATCCAGGTGTCATTACTATTGCAAATGCTATGTTTGGGTCGAACCCTGATATTGTTGGGGACGTTCTTGAAAAGGCCTTTCAAGTTGACATCAAAGTGGTTCATCAAATTCAATCAAAATTCTGAACATTTATGTGAACATAGGATGTTGCTTTCCTTAACATGTATATTTCAGTTTTGTAACTTTGTGTCATTTAATCTTGTTGTCTTCAAAAAGTGAATAAACAGACTATTTTTTTATTGTGAACTATAACTTTTTTTTTGTTTTTATAACTAAGACTGATTTTATATGTTAATATGTAGGTAAGTTACACATAAACTCAAAAACATTAATATGACTCCACACAACAGCTCACAGTCTTAACAACAGCTTAGATCACTTTCTAGAAAGTCGGGAATAAGCCCAATGAGTCTCCTAAACCAAGCACTTTGATTTTGTGACACGCTTTGATCATGTATTTTACACCAAACTTAATATGACTCCGCACAAGTTTTGCTAGATGGCAATTCACAAAAATGTGATTCGGTTCGTCTTTTCCAGTGTTACACCATACACAAGTTTCATCCAATGTATTCAATCCCCTCTTTTTTAAAGCCACTCTAGTAGCTATTTTTTTCTAAAGTGGCTAGATCGAATTAGAGGTGGCAAAATGGGTGGGTTGGGTTGGTTTGGGTGTTGGGTTAGGATGGGTTTGGGTTAGGATGGGTATGGGTTAGGATGGGTAAATTAAAAAAATAGGTTAGGATGGGTTGGGTCTGGATGGGTTTGGGCCTGGATGGTTTGGATTAAGATAAGCTCACATCAAAATCGATTAAAATAACAATAAAAAATTAAAAATTTAAAAAGTAAAAAAAAATTAAAATAAAAAACAAAAGTAAATTTAAAAATAAAATCTTAAGGGATGCGAAATATTTCATTTCGAAGCGGGCCGGTTAACAACCCGGACTGTTTCGACTCGACTGACCCGTTATCGATCTGGACCGTGGCCGTTAACGACCCAGACTATTTCGACCCGACCGGACCCGGTAGCGACCCGGACTGTTTCTACCCGACCGGGCCCGGTAACGACCCGGACCGTTTTGACCCGATCGGGCCCGGTAACGACCCAGACAGTTTCAACCTGACTCGTCCCGTAGTGACCCGGACCATTTCGACCGGACCGGGCCCGGTAGCGACCCGGACCGTTTAGACTCGACCGGGCCCGTTAACGACCCAAACCATTTCAACCTGACCCGTCCCGTAGCGACCCGAACTGTTTCGACCCAGCCGGCCCCGGTAGCGACCCAGACCGTTTCTACCCAACCGGGCCCGGTAACGACCTAGACTGTTTCAACCTGTCTCGTCTCGTAGTGAGCCGGACTGTTTCGACCGGACCGGGCCGTGTGGCGACCCGAACTGTTTCTACCCGAACGGGCCCGGTAACGACCCAGACCGTTTCATCTTGACCCGTCCCGTAGCGACCCGGACCGTTTCTATCCGACCGGGCCCGGTAACGACCCAGACCGTTTCAACCTGACCCGTCCTGTAGTGACCCGGACGGTTTCGACCCGACCGGACTCGGTAACAACCCGGACCGTTTCGACCCTACCGGCCCGCCAACGACCTCACCATTTCGACCCGAACTGGCCGGTCAACAACTCAGACTGTTTCGACTCGTTCAAGCCCGCCAACGACTCGAACCATTTGGATGAGATCGGTCTCGTTAACGACCCGTGTTGTTTCAACTTGGTCGTCCGTTAACGACCTGAACGGTTTCGAACCGACCGGGGTTATCAACAAATGCAAAAGATATAATTTTTTGTTTTTAATGACATTTATTTCTATGAGGCACTAACGCTTTTGGTGTTTGGTGAGTTTTTATTCAGATTTGTATATGGTTATCTAAAAATACCCATCCTGACCCATTTGTTTTTTTTAATTTACCCATCCTGACCTACTTACTTATATCTTACAATTAAAATTACCCATCCTAACCCCCTTGAAAATTATACTAAACCCATGTCAACCCACAAAGTCAAATTTTAAACCCAAAATAACCCAAACTCAACCAAATGGGTTGAAATTGCCAGGGCTAGATCGAATCAATTGTAGGTTGTGATATAAGGCTAGTGTTGTTGAAACTGTTAGCAGTTGCCCCAATTGTTTCTTTAAAAATTTGACTGTGAACTTATCATCCATCTTCACTACATGTAAAACTAGTTTGTTGAATATAGAGTTCTTCTATACAATATTATTTACTCTTTTTAAGACGGAGTTTTGAAAATGATAGATAGACTAGATAAACCATTGTATTAAACATTCAACAAGATTCTACACTAATCTATTAATCTTTACCAGATCAATATATGAAATAAGGTCGAATCACTGGCATGTGTGAATGGTAAATGATCTGTATAAGTAAAGACATGTTGTAGTAGTTGTTTTGATTGTCATTAATGCGAAATATGTTTTGATACGTTTTTATTGTCCATCAAAATGTTTAAATTGCATTCAAAGCAGTGAAAGCATTTAAATGTCCTTCGTTACAACTTAAAAGACAAACATGGCTATAAAGTTTGTAAGCACAAAAAATTAATACAAAGAAAAAGAGTACACATACATATATATGTTTATAATTTATAATTATAATAGCATCCACGTTATGTTCTTTATTAATTTTTGAATAAATTCTTCATTCATAAACACATAATCGTTACTCATTACATCAAGATAGTGGGCAGGCGGGCAACAAGCTGTGCCGCCACCCCTTTCTGGATGGCAAACCCTAACCTACTAAAAACGAACCTATGTCCCCCCGGAGTCGAGACACTGCTATGAATAACCCGTTGGACTCTAGTCAGGAAACGGATGGCTTCCGGCGCCAAAGAGCCAAAGGTATCAAATGCTAGGGGAACAAAAACGTGTTGGTTCTCCTCGCAGGCTTTAGCATGCTTCTCAACTTTCTTCGCCTCTGCTTTCCGTACAGCTTGCCCTGCTAAGAAACCACTATCCCTCAAACCAACCAGAGGAGATACACCTGTTAGGTCGACGCAAGCGTGTTTCCCCCCGGCCCACCCAAAGACAAGCAGGTCTGCTGGACGTAGGGTGGATCTCCCGTCAGCGGGGTCCGAGAGGAAATTCACAGGAGCCTCCCTCTTGGCTGAGATCCCAGCCCTTCTTAAAATGTCCCAAAGAACGTCCCGGACCCAGTCCTGCCTATATTTGAAACCAGGCAACTCCTTACAATGAACCGCGTGTTCCCCGTATTTGTCCAAGCATGCCTTACGGCAAATCGGACAGACTTCATCTTCATGGTACATGGGGATCATCAAACGATATTTAAGAATTGCCCTGTATTCAACCCTAGACATGGTTTGGCCCAAACCTTCGATTGGGATAACATTCAGGAAATCTTGGGCATGGGGACTTTCCAAGCATTCAATAACTGCCTTTTGGCGGGGGGACAGATCAAAAGTTTCACCCAGGCTCGGTGCGATTTTGCCAAAGAGGGCATTCGCCAAAGTTTTCTGAGGCTTTGGGGGGGCGGTGTCCTTGTTAGAAAAACCGCCAATATCAAAACCTGGGAGAAAGTCATTTATCCTTTCGAGGGCCTGCACGTAGTCCAAGTCCATGTCGACAACCCCACTATTCCTTAAGATGTGGTCTTGGAGATTCAAAGACTGAGCTCGCGATGCCACAAAAGCATACACCCCAACATCCTTTGCTGAGAGGAGCCCTAATCCTCCCAAACGCATCGGCAATGATGCTAGTCGCCACTATAGGTCACCAAAGAACGGACCCCCACATACCACTATGTCTTCAATGGCTTCCCGCGGACCTTTGTCAAAACATGATACCGCTGCATCCATCATGGTGGGTTGGCAGGTCCGCAAACCAAAAAGCAACTTAGCGACCCCCATACAAGATCTGAGCAATAGGAGTTCACTCTGGGGATCCCTAAGGCAGGGCAAAAGTTTCATAAGATCAACCGCACGCGAGGCTTTCCGCTCTGCCAATTCCCGTATAAAGTAAGAGTCCCGACTAACAGCCCCTCCAAGGAGCTTCACCCCTTTTTCCGGTCTGCCAATCCCACTGGGGAAAAGCCCGTCCCTACGTTTCACCCCATTACAGGACGGCCAAAACACCTCAGTTTTCTTAATATTCAGTTGAAGCCCCAGGGATGGTCCCTCCTTCTTGATGATGTCTAAGGCATTCGCAACATCGATGGCATCACCTATAATTGTCCCATCATCAAGGTACCACGCATGAAATGGGAGGTTACAATTTTCTTGCACCCGGAGAACCATAGGGTGTAATGCCAAGGCGAAAAGGAGGGGACCTAAAGGGTCCCCTTGCTGAACCCCCGTACTGGCCCCGATACAATCATTACCAACATACAACCTAGCTGGCTGGGCATATAAGAACTGGACCCACAAATAGATAGACGGGCAATGCTGAAGAACTTCTCGGAGAAGGGCAGTGCGGTCTATCATGTTGAACGTGTTTGAAAAATCCACAGTGAGCATAGCTAAAGAACCGTCTTCATGGAATGAGTTAAGGAACCTGTTAGCACTGTGGAGCACCGCCTCTGCCCCATTAGGAGTCCCCACCCCAAATTGGAAGTCCCCCAAATACTTAGCCATTTCCTTACCAACCTTCCTCATTGCCACTTTAGATACCAGTCTGCGCCAAATGGCCCCTATTGCAATGGGTCGGATCCCGTTATCAGGTTTCAAAAGAGGGGTAAGGGGGGCCGAAGCAATAAATTCAGCAAGTACTCTAGGACACAACCCCCCCAGCCATAAGTTGACGACTTCAGTAATAGCTGAGAGCAAACCCGTGGAAGCCACAGACCCCTCTCCGCTAAGGGCGTCCAATAGATGCTGGGCCCTCAAACCGTCCCTCCCGCAGGAAGTCCCTTTAGGGAAAGAACGGATGCATCGTAGCACACAGTCCTCATCCACCACAAGCGCGGGCATGATGTCGGAGTTAGAGGGCAAGGACGGGGGAGGCAACACTGGATGTTTATCAATGAGGGCTTTCATGGTAGAATCCCCAAAAGGAGCAACCCCACTAGAGCACAACACCTTGACAGCAGCTGTGAAATGACCATCCCTTACTTTCCGGAGGCACTGTTTGACATTGGGGCTCTTTTCAGTAGCCTCACTCCCCACTGCTTCCTCCTTGATGAAAGAAACACCTCCTACGGAATCGAAGAGAGAAGGAACAAGATCTGCAAACCCAGAACCGTCTTTCCACAAAGAAAGCGATTGCAGGATGCTGCAACACTGCATTGATTTCCTATTCCCAGACCTCCGTTCCTGTCTAGTGGACGGTTTGACCACCCGCAGGGTACATCGAGGCAATAAGAGCAGTTTGACCCAGCTTTCTACGGAGCCTGGTGAAGCCACCACTTTGCGTAAGGCACCCGTCAAGGCCTGGACAAACGCCAATCGACAGCTTGGGGGGATGCTCTTAACAGTTTGAATGGGCAATGAGAAAACCTTTTCTAAGAGGGATATATCTCCAACCACACCTCCTGAAGGACCAGGTTCCATGTCCACAGTCACGTGACGAGGTTTCTGGATCCCAACAATGAAATCTTCCACATCTTCCGTAACCACAGAGAAGGAGAAGACGTCATCAGCACTGTGAACACACCTTTTGCTGAGAGCATGCATCACCATGCACCTCCCACGTAGCCATTTAGCCCCATCCCTAAGAGCGCCCCCAACTTCCATAAAAAGGTCCAAGTCTTGGGAGATTGCATCTTGCAAAGACGCCCTAACAAAAACATTCCCAGTCCAGTTGGTTAAGGTGCTGTTTGTTATATAACTAGTTTTATACCCGCCGCGCGTTGTCGCGGCGGGGGCAACCGGGATACTCATATTTGACCCGATGGAAACAAAGCTACAGAACCGCGTCGCGCGTTGCGGCGACAACCTAGCTTCATTACACGCATTACAATGATAACGCTAACATATATGTGTTACGATGACGTCATTAAGTTCACAACTATAAACACCATTCATTCTCACGTGCCGCTACATGCACATATTTTAGACACGAACATTAAGCGTTATAAGGGTGGGCAGGGCGGTGATCACGGTGGATTTTATCACACTCAGTTAGATTGTGCCACATCAATTTTTATCATTTCATCACACTTATCACTAAATATATAGGATGGTGTATCACACCATCACACTTCATCATCTCACTACCGTGATGGCTGAAACGAAATTCTTTCCTCGCACCCGTGATGGTTTGGTGGGGGCGGTGTTGGTGATAGTCACGACCGTCACGGACCATCCCTCCCACCCTAAAACCACAAAGATTTCATGTCCCGACCCACACTAACCATGTGTATAAGCTAACATATAACAACTCGAAAACTAATCAAATAAAGTATTACAACATAACGTTGATATACGTATTGTATTCTTTAAACACAAAAGAGAAAAGCATTAAGAAACACATATTTAAGGACTTTTAACATGGAAGGCATGTGCTAAAAGGGTCTTAAAATCTTTTTTAAATATAAGTAACTCCATGTTTACGAAATGAACTGTTGATAACAATACACTCAAGGAAAGGAAAAAACACGTGGTGCCTCCCTTTTCTTTCTCTTTTGCAAATATTGGCTGCAATTTCCTGTTGTCTGCATCTATTAAATACTTTAATATAATAGTTATCGTGTGTCAGTAGCTTTCTTTCCCTCATTCTCTTTCCCCCTCTACTTCAAAAGTGATTCCTCTCTCTACTCCTTTCTACCGTACACCACCATCACGTCACCATCGCAGCCACTTCGCCACCACGTCTACAACCAAACAACCCAAATCATTCACCAGTTACACCACTTCGCCCAGGTCGGGTGTCCTAGAGTCCTAGACTGTAGTAGTGAAGCAACCCAGTTACATCCGAGGCTTCAACGGGTCAGCCGATCTATCTCCTCTCTCTCTAAAAGCCCATCACGACTTATCCCCTTGTCACTCTAAAAACCCTGCCACCACCTTGTCTCTATAAAAACCTACGCACTACCACTGCCATAGACACAAACATCTAAATGTATATATAATGAAGACGACGATTGAACATAACAACCTCCACCATCACCATCACCACAACCTCCTCAACACCGCCAAAGTAGCCTCCTCACCCAAAATCAATACCAAAAAAATTACACCTGCGCAGACTGTGTAAACATGGTGTTGAATCAGCCCACAGGCCGGCGCAGGAACCATCTTACCATCCATCTCAACCGCCACACCAGCTCCTCCTTTGCTTCCACCGCCTCCACTTCCTCCACTGGCGACGCCATGTCCGCCAGACTGTCGCCACCTTCGTTTGACGCGTCACACAGGCGCGTCTTCAGAAGTTGAGCAAGTAAATAAGGTGCATAAACGACTTGTACGGCAACCTAGAACGTGCATTAAACTATTGTATTGAGAGAAACAGTACAGGTCCCTCACAAAGAAAGTTACAAATTGTATATATATATAATATAATGTGGCTGGGTTCGAGTCCTGGATAGTTTGTTCCAAACCCATCTTTTTTTATTGGACTTGATTTGTGGCGTTTTTGGTATTTAGCATCTTCTTAGGGGCGATTTGGTCATTTCGTGCGTGGAGCTGGACACGCGTCTTAGGGTTGCAGGTGAACGCGTGTTATGTTGGCATATTAAGCCACAACTTCTCACCGTTTCTCTTTCTTCTTCAACGTTGCGCGCTCTCTCTCTCTCTCTCCTCTTCAAACTCTACTTCAAACTCGGCTTTGGGGTTTTTGATCGATATCGTGCCCGTCACAAATCCGCTCAGATTTGCTTTCCCAGAAAGAGTAGGAAAAAAATCCCTTCGTTCTCCACTGCTAATGGATCTCGACACCAAGTTACGCAGCTACAACCGTTTTTCTTGCCGGGATATAGGCTTCAGTGTTGTTGATTCAATCATCGACGGAGGTACGTTCGCTCCACCGCATTAAACTGTTTTCTTCATATGCTTCTTTTATGGTGATTGGTTCCTTCGTTTGCTAGGACTGATTCGTTCGTTTCAATCAAGTTGTTGTATATTTCCGTTTTTCTCCATCCTAAAATCCGTCGGCGCCGGAAACTGAAAACCCGTCGGTGCCGGCGATGGTGTAATACGCCGGTGCCAACCATCACCGGTAAGGTCTGATTTTAGATCGATTCGATTTAAGTTTGTGTATTTTATTTCAGGGACATAAAAGTGCATATTTTGTGTTTTGTTAATTTAAATACCTATTTTGGTCATGACACCTTAAATATTTGTGTTGACGTTGTCGTGGCTTCTTTGACAAACTGAGATTTGAGTTCATTTGAATTTGTATTGATGTTGTTGTTCCTTCCAGATGCAGAAACAGGATCTACTCGCAGACGCAAAGCTTCGTATTCTTAACCAGTAAGTTTCCCTAAATTTGCCCTGTTTTGGACAAAAACGATTAATTATGGATTATAACCTATTTATAGATATATTACAAACTAATTGTGTCTTGAAACAGTTATTGCACAGTGGGAGACATTAATATCTCATCTTTGGGTCTGGAGAGATTGCACATCCTGTTCATGTCCATGTCATTCGAAAATGGGTTTCTGGTATGTGAGTATGTTTTAAATCATTTATTTTCATGACATTAACCAAATGAAATACCCTTTTTAAGAATGCCACATAATAGATACAAGCCTTATAAATGTGAACCTGTAATAGGTGATTCTCGGTTGTTATTAACGTTGTTCGACAAGTCATTGAAAAAACTGAACTTTTAACTATGTTCTGCAACTGTTTGGAATATACTACCGTCGTCATGCATTAGAACCTAATGTACTGCAACAAAAATTAACAACCTCACGTATTGTGTATTTTATACTAATTTTTTCCTGCAAAAGTGACACCAATTCCTTTCTCATTCATTCAAATTTTAGTTATCGCCACAATAATCAAGATGGTCATGTGTTATACATTTGAGAGTAATAATGTTTGACAGGGGACAAAAATCATAGCAATCCCTGTTTACATACATTTAAACTTCACAGTTTCATGAAAAGTCATAATCTTGTCCTCATGGTTGTTGTAGTACTTATCAGCATCTTGACTTTAAGAAGTCAAACTTTAGACCAACTTAAAGAAGTAATAATGTTTTTTGAGAATGTTTTTGTCATTGTCTTGGTTCTTTGTTTTCAGGAATAACTTTTAAGAATGCTTAAATTTAAATGAAGACATCAAGTAATTTGTTCTTTTCTTTTGGGTGACTCCTGATGCTTGACTGAAATACCTATACGGCTTCTTTAGTTGTGTTGTCCACTGTTGATTAAACTTGTATATATCTTTAACATGTAGGTGTGTATGATTTTAATCCAGCCAAGAGAATGACAAAAACATTCTTAGCAACAACACATCCCAGAACTTTCCAGCACAATCTAGGGCTGGACAGGAAGCAACGATGCAACTATCTTTGATGAGGTGGAAAATCGGTTGTTGAACAGAACATGCAAACAGATACTACCCAACTGAGCCGCTCCAGAGATTTATAAAAAAAAGATGAACAGTTTCAGATCCTAATTCAGAAAGATAAAAAATAACAGCATTCGCTTCGTCGTTAACAAAGCCTGTTACCTTCAAAT
This sequence comes from Ambrosia artemisiifolia, assembly GCA_032199755.1. Classification (NCBI taxonomy): domain Eukaryota; kingdom Viridiplantae; phylum Streptophyta; class Magnoliopsida; order Asterales; family Asteraceae; genus Ambrosia; species Ambrosia artemisiifolia. Next base: position 25,488,480 of record CM063527.1, read on the forward strand.
GTAAACTGGAAAAGGGGCATCAACCACTCCACAGTCACAGACGCCGCCGAGTCTAGGGTACCGTGAAACGCATCGATGGTGATGTTCAGATGGAAACGCCACCAGCAGCGGCGGCTCGGGTTTCAGGGAGATGTTAACAGCGACTTTTCGGAACTCTTTTCAATGTTTTTGGATGCCACTCGGCTTATGCAGGTATGGAAAAAGATTGTTAATTACAACGGGACCTTAGATACTGAACACACTTCGATCCTTTGGCATTGGTACCGACATTTATGATTTTTGTTTTGCTTCATCTTCATTGAGTTTTTTTAACAGAGAGTTATTCAGATTTTTCTTTTGCACTGAAGGACATTGTCTTTTTTAATTTTCTAGGAGTTATTCCTCTGTATTTAGAAAAAAAAAACATATACACACAATTTCTTTAAATAGTGGAGGAAATGACTATTGTTTATTCGAATTTGAAGTACAGTATAAGTAGACATAAAGCATCTTTGGTTTTTGTCAATGGGGAATAACTAAACATAAGGTATGTTTGGTTTTTAATGCAGATAAATAAAACAAAACAAATTGAAAGCGAGAAATAAGATATGTTACTCGAATTAGTACCAACACATGGTGGTCTAATGGTATGGTGTATTGTGTTATAAGTGGTTTTATAAGTTGTGTAGCTTGAAAGTTGACCTTGAGGTACTTTTTTTTAGTCAGAACCATGTATGTAATTTTGATAATTTAGGTTATATTTTATGTCAAACGGGTCAAATGGGTTGGCCTAAAAGATTTAACCAAAGTGGAAATAAGTTGAGCGGGCCGGGTTAGTGTCAAACTGTTTTTTTCCCGCCTTTTTGAGCCGAAAATCTTTGCCTTACCTCGATGGTTTCCTCACATTAAGGTCTTTTTTTACGTCAAAATGGGTTCAGGCGTTCAGCTAAAAGATGTAACAAAAATGGAAACAAGTCGCGTTGTCCGGTGTGGAGGCGTTACTTATATGGGTCTTAACGGGTTGGTGAGTGTTTTTCCGTTGAGAGGTTGACTTGCTTCACAACTGAGCATTGTTTATCAAGTTTTGATTTTTGACACATATACTGAATATTTCTTATTATTTGTTTTTTATTGTAGGTTGGTTGATATGTGCACGATAGGAAACTGGCCTTCGAATTGATTTGGGTATTACGTTTTGGTATGAGGGTATTTAGACTTCATTTTGCACACAAATAGACATATATTCTAAAAATGTTATTCCTAGGCACATGCTTTACATGTTTTCTTTAAAATCTCTAGAAAATTTACGTTGTTTGGTGCATTTTTTATTGTGATCCAATTTTCTGGACATTTGTTAACATATATTCACTTTTTAATCATATCATGCCAAATAATGTTACCTTTACCGATAGACTACAAGGCGTATACTGCCACGAAATGCTATTATAATTTTAGTTTAATTGTTTTCTTCCATTTTGATCGTCTTCAATTTTCTTGACATTTGTAACATATATATACCGTTTAATTATTATACTGTCATGACTCGCAGGCGCAACACGCCTGGATGATAGCACTAGTTACATTAGTTCTCTAAGTAATGAGATTCATAGTCATCCCCAAATATAATTTTGTAAGTATATAAAACTGAGAAAAAAATGTATAAAATAAATACCAGTGAATAAGATAGAAATACGGATAAAGAAATGTGAGAATTTTAAAAATTAAACAAATTTCAGAGAAACTTGTGTATTTTAATCAAACTAGTATTTTGCCCATCGCGGTTGCACCGGCACACTACGGGTTAAACTGTGCAGTAACACATGAAGTGGAAACACAAAGCGTAAGACACATGCACTATACATAATGTGTAAAAAACAATTACTAAATACCTTTAACTCAGTTCGGAACAAAATTTATGTCGAAACGTAAACCAACATGAAGCGCAAATAAAATAAGCACAAAACGTATTATATTTTTCACTACTCGTTTTCTAAAAAGGAAAAAAAAGTTTAAGTCAAAACTAAGACCAACTTTTATTTATATCGACACATGTATAAAAATTCGCATGTAAAAAAATAGTTTTTTTTGGAAAAATTACAAAATTCGTCCTTCATGTTTACATTGTTTTTCAGTGGACACCCTTTAGCTTTAAAACTAATGAGAATCATCCTTAACGAATCAAAACCTTGCACTATTTGTCCTTTACATGTTGATTATATCATCAAGAAACAACGAGTATCACGATGGTTAATACTAATCACCGTGAGGTTAATACTCGTGTTCGCTCAGGTACGATCCTTTGCTCACACCGGTGGACTAACCGAAACCCAAGACTATGAAAAGGCTAATGTCTGTGTGGTGAAAGTGTGAACATGAGAATATAAGTGGTTCGGTTGTTAATGACCTACGTCCATTGTAAAGAGCCGAATATTATTATTTTGGAGATTACAAAGTGGTTACAAAGATATTGCTATTCTAGCTCTTGAATACAGGTAGTTATTTTTAGGTCCTTTACAAAGAAGATAAAGTTTTCTATTTATTGGAGACATTGTGAGCCGAATGAGACGGCTCACGAGGGTAGCATCTGATCTGGGCCCAAAGTCGTCGGCCCAGGAAATTGGCAGGAAACGGGTGGTCATGCCTGCTGATGTAATGAGAGGTTGGAACTCTGCAAAAGTAACACGTGGCGCCTTCTGGTTGGGCGTCGGCGGCATGTTGTTCTGACACAACATGGTTGACTTACCTGCTGGCGTCTAACGTGACGTCTGGCAGCAGGTAAGCATGTCTGTACAGTACTGTAGCTAGCAGCATGGTAGAAGCATGGGAGCAGTCATGTCGCTGTTCACGTCAGTAGTCGTTGGACTACTCCTGACACTTGTCGCCATTTGGTTGGCGCACAGTCTACCCATATCTGAATGAATCTTCTTCATTCTTGATCTTTCGTACCTCGTACTAAAAGCTGAGATTGGGCGAATATTCCGTGCATGGTGGTACGCGCATAAACTCCCCTGAGGTGTTGATGTAAGTGATGTCACAATTGAGGTGACTTCCTGCGCCGAACTAGGTCCGCGGGTTGAGGATGCTTGCTTCCGCGGATTATGTCTCTTTTCTCTATTTTAGTCTTCATCCGCGCTGGTGTGCTCAGCGCTTAGCTTATTGAGAAGTGGGATAGGGATGCCGTCCGCGCGAGGATTAGGCTCCCTAGCCCTTCATATCTGATTACTGAAAAACAACGATCATGGAGGTATTGTAGAGAATGAAGAAGAACGATGATCAGTAAGATGACGAAGAAGGAGAAGACATATGGAGTGCGTTTTTATTGATTTTGATTACTCAGTAATTGTACAAGTGCGTATGTTTAAAAACGCATGTTTAATTAAAGAGTACAATTAAAAACACACCTTTTATTTTTAGTCGAATATAAATGTGCGGTTATTTTGAAAGTGGCAATTAAAAACGCACCTTTATTATAGTGCAATATAAACGTACGTTTATTAAAAATCATATCTTTCTTCCTCAAAACACTAATGCTTTGTTTTATCCTTAATACTCTGTTTCTCTCCACAACCATCAAACATCACAACATCCAACACATGAACCCCTTTACACATCAATGGCAGATCACCTAATCACGCATTTACCTTCACAATATTCTTCCTTGTCTCCAACCATGGTTAAAAGCTCATCTTCGTGTAATATCTTGACTTTTTGCCCTTTCTCCATCGTTAAAATCCCCTGGGTTACTCTTTCATCACAAACATGTAATGGGGCCATTTCTGTAGCTTGATCCTTTAGGAACTTAAAAGTTGGATGTCAAAGAACTATCAATAAATTTGGCTGAGGCATCGGCTTTAATAAAATGGGTTGTGGGAAAAGACACGGTTTCACTGTTCGATGGCTTATAACACTGTATTCCCAGTTCTAATTTGATTCTTCTTTTTAAAACCAAAATACTACAAATAAACAGAAACAGGGCATCAACTACTATAAACAAAAACATGCGTTTGTTTTTCTTTTTGGTGGAGGTGCCTTTTTTTAGACGCTCATTTTTTTATTTAAACGCACATTTTTTTATTTTTGTGATTTTGTGAAACATTTATTATTTGGTTTATTAAAAATGCATCCACATATAAGTATAAAACGCACGTTATCATATATTTTATTTAGTGCAGGCGTGATCTTTTAGCTCTATACATGGAACATGCATCTCTGGTTTTAAGCAACATGCTCTGTATTTGTTTAGAAAATAGAGCATGTTGGTATTTTTTTAAAACAATTATACGTACTCGAATTTTTTGTGTAGTTTTGATCCTTTCAAAGTCTAATTAAATGAGATGATTGTTGTAATTATAGTAATCGCCAAAATGGAAAATGAAGTTTTGGGTAAATTGTCGGAATTAAGAAAAAAATTTAGTTAGATTACCCGATCTACCCCTGGTTTGTTTTAGCGGTCATTAATTACGTTTATATATTACTCTGATACCAACTTGTCACATCCCGCCAAGGTCGGGGCACTTACAGTGACCAATTGACGCAATTTAAAGCGGAAACGTAATCTCATTACATAACTTAAGTACTTATTACAAGCAAATATCACAAAAGTACACCAGAACCACACGTAGCTTAACGATAACATGGCAAACATCTACAGTCTTCCAACGCTCAACTATTAGCCCCCTGTCCTTATTTCCTTAACCTGAGATACATGCTCGAGTAAAAATACGTCAACACAAAGCTGGTGAGCCACATAAACTGACTCATCAGTAAAACAACCACATAAACATTTTATTGATCAAGTATGAGCTCCTTGCATGTCACCATAATCATAATTCGGACTAAACATTATATATTCACACCTAAAGCCTAGACACACCCCAAGAGGTTGTAAGTGTATGTCCACGCCTAGAAAGTATAATGATCATTATAATATATATATATATATAGGGTAGGGATCATACGAGAACCAACTTTAGGGAGAGAACCAGAGAACCAAGGTGAACACAAACAAAAAAACCTAAAAACCCCACCTACACTCCCTAAAATCCTAAACCCACCCACCTCACTCTCTAAAAACCTAAATCCCCCATCCCCTACACCGCCCTAACCCCCCCCCCCCCCCCCCCCCAATTGTGAAATGCACATGTGCAACTAACCCTATACCCCCCAAAACCCAAAACGCTCCATCCTATCCCCCCAAAAAGATACCCCCTCTTCCACCATACCAAAAAACTAAACCCTAAAGTTAAACCCATTAAAATACTTAACTATAATAGTGAAATGCACATGTGCATGTAATACAATTATCTTATTTTATAGTTTTATATAGAGGTTTTTTTAAATTTATTCACCAACAACCCCAAAAAACATAACCCCCTTCCAATCATACTTAAAAACTAAACCCTAAAGCTAAACCCATGAAAAAAAACCTAACTATAATAGTGAAATGCACTTTGCGTTTATTTAATAATCATTGAATAAATTATTTTCCACCTTATATATATCACGTCCATTTAATGATCATTTCATTATGGTAATTCATAATTTATTCAAAAGTGTGCTCTAATAGTAAAATGCACATGTGCATACGGTATATGTATGTATATATATAACAGCAAAATGCACATGTGCATAAATCTGACGTAAATATGACGTTAAAAAGCCATTTTTTTGTTTTTTTTATTTTTTTTTGTAATTTTTTTATTTATTTTTTTCAGAAAGATTAACACTAAAAAAACATTTTGGTGTTTTTATTTTTTTATTTTTTTAGGTTATATAAATTTTTTATTATTTTTTTTATTTTTTGGTGGAGGGGTTTTTGTGTTCACACTTGGTTCTTTGGTTCTCTCCCTAAATGGTGGTTCTCAAATGATCCAAATCCTAATATATATATATATATATATATATATATATATAACACCCTGGATGTCACACCTATGGTTCGATGCATATACATGATTAATCACCATCAAAACAATTTTAGGAGCAAGTATCAGGTTTTGAAAATAGTTTAAGTAACTTACCTCAACAGACTTTCTTTACTGCTTATTTGGGCTTCTTACAACTTCAACTACAATCTAGGATTTAATAAACCACTGCTACTATTGTGCACAACTTTTCCAATCCAAACAATATTATAACTTTAATAGTCATACCCAATATTTTTACAGCTCATGATTCATCTTTTGGCCGTTTATAATCAGAGTGTCGTATAATACCACAATCCGGTTGTGCACGTACTAGGCAGGTTATGCTAATTTCATAAGCTCTACTATAATGGGTCTTCATTCTAACCCAACTAATATTATGTACTAAACTTTAATATTTATAAACAAAACATAAATATTAGATAACTAAAAACTAATCCTATGAATATCAATAAACGTAAAAGAGTAGATGACATACCTAAATTAGTACTTGAATTGGAGAACTGAATAGTTGATTATTAAGATTGTACGACAGAAGCTAGCCTTTATAAATACACCAATGTAGGTTCATTTGCGACTTAGACTTTTATTGAAATCTTATTTTCAAAGATACCTTATATATGTATATCGTATATACATACAGGGACAGATTTACCCTTAGTGGGTCGTGATCCCAGGACCCCAATTTTTTTTAAAAAAATAGCTAATAGACACGATATATAAATTTATAGGACCCATAAAAATATTTTATGGAAACCATATTATCAACCAAAAACTTAGTGCGGTGGCAAATTCCTTCCTTGCTAAGCGAAAGGTCACAGGCTCGAGATATGTTCCTTCATTTTGTTTATTTTCCAATTGTTTGTTTCTATTGATAAGACTGAAAAGAGGACCCACATTTCTAAATTTTTAGCTCTAAGTTTGGAAATAATGTATTCATTCATACTGTTGTTATATTATAATGTTATTAAATAAAAACGTATGTCTAACTTATATTTCCCCACCACTATTTACTTAAAAATTCTTTACTCATATTTTTCAGTTTTTTCTTTTGAGTTAGATTTAACTTGTCCATATCAAGTTACTTAACCACTAGAAATAGTTACTATATCCCACTAGCAATTATTATATATAATAAATGTTGACCACCTTAGGAATAGTACTAACGGTTGACCGTTAGTTACTATTCAACTCCGTTAGTTACTATGCAATTCCGTTAGTTACTATTTATCTCCGTTAGTTACTATTCAACTTCGTTAAGTTACTATGCAACTCCGTTAAAATAGTACTAATGGAGTTACTATTGAACTCCGTTAAAATAGTACTAACGTAGTTACTATTTAACTCTGTTAGTTACAATTCAACTCCGTTAAAATAGTATTCAACTCCGTTAGTTTGCTTTTCAACTCCGTTAACTTACTATATTCAACTCCATGATGGACAGTTCAACCGGGTATGTCGGATGGTTCAACCGGTTGTATTAGGTGGTTCAACCAGTTTAATCGGACGGTATGAATGGTTAGGAAGATTGGTTCAACCGGCCATACCGGACGGTTCAACCGGGTTTGTCGGGTGGTTCAGCTGGTTGTACCAGGTGGTTCAACCGAACCGTCGCAATACGTGAGATTGGTTCGTATAAATTTTGTTAAAAATCGGTTTGCCCCGCGGCGAAGCGCGGGTGTTAAACCTAGTTATACAAACAATTAAGAAGATTATAACATTATATTAGTAAAGATTTATAAAAAAGACTTATATATTGTCCAACATGAAAACGACTTATATAATTATTCGTGTTTTACCGTAGCGCCACGCACAGGTCCTATTTAAGAACTAGTCAGTCACCAAGACCCGACACGAACGACAACCGACCTGAAAATACTAACCTTTCAATATGAAAAATATGTAAACTGAAAAGGGAACCCCAGTGAAAAAAATCTTAGGTCTGCCACTGTATACATATTCACACAACACACATACATATTTCATATTTGATGTTAAGTTTTTATAATGTTATGTTATTATAATTTTACTTTAGCTGCTTCACTCGTTTTTCTCGTATAACTTTTAGAATATAACGTTTTACAAATTTTCGAATATACTGTTGAGACGAACTTATTTTTCTCTACACTTTGACCTAAGTTTCATTAAAAACGGAGTAAAGCCAAAAAAAATATAATACTTTATATTATTACTAAGCCGCTAAGCGGTCTCATATAATAGTAATTAATCGCCTAGATCTCACATCTCAAATAATCTTGCTATCTGTCACTTACTCGTTAACTAATTTTAAATACACAAATATTTATCTCACCTGTTATTGGTTCGCTTTTGTAACAATTGGTAAATTTTCTTTTCATTTCCTTCTTTTCGTTACTTTCCTTTTTGACTTTGTGTAATTTTCGGGACGAAAACTCTTTCAACTGGGGGATAATGTGACATCTGGCGAATTCGTGGTAACTTTCTTAACATTTACATAAGTCTACCTTAGTGAAACATTTCGTAAATGAACTTAACTGGGTTAGTTGAGTCAGTCCGTTGATTCGTAGGATCATCGGGTAACATACGCGTGAGTAGTAAAACCCGAACGTTGGTGAAATAATAACAAACATATACTATTTGGTAGTTGTGTGAAATTATGTGCAAATATGTGAATATCTGAAAATTCATGAATTAACGTAACTGAGTCCGGTCGGACCGGGACTCGGAATTATATATAAAACTTTTATTAATAATTAGATTATTAATAATTATAAATAAAGATTATAATATTTATATATACAAAAGATATTAATAATTGAAAATAAAATATTAAAAATACTTTTGGAGCCGCCGCGGAGCACCTAGGGAACCGGTCCGCGACCCGCTGGCAGCGATAGGCAACAGCCTGTAAAGTGGATAGGGCCGCGGTACGCGGGGGATGTTGGTTATCCTCCCGCGACCCGCGGGAACGTCCCCAACGATTACTTTTTATTTCTTTATAACCAGGCCGATCTGATCGCAAAACTCATTTCTAAAACCCATCTGCACGATTTTTATCAACCAAACTTCAATTTCCAAGTCTTCTTATCAATCATAATCAAGATTTGAAGTTCTTTTAAAGCTTGTGAAGATCCTTGATCATTCTTTTAAGTGTTCTAGCTTGTGTTCTTGAGGTATAAACTTGTTTCCTTGCTATTTTGATTATGATTTCATTAGAGTTATGTTCTAATCTGATTAAGAAACATAGTAACATGTCTAAAATGAATCCATGCTTGATTTTACATGTCTAGATGATGATGATAAGCTATTGAAACACAAAGTTACATATTAAAGTTTTATGTTAGTTTAGCTTGGGAAATCTTGATATAGACTTGAGTATGAATATGATTAATTATCATTTTGACAAAGATCTGATCATATGTTACCTAGATATAATTACCATGTTGAGTTTTGATGGGTTTTTATTGATAAAAGTCTTGTTAGTTAAGTTTTTATCAAAGTTAAAACATGACAGATTCAAAATCCAATTTTGTTTAGATGATAACTTACTGATTTAGAATCTAAAATTTATAGTTTTTTATTCTAAAATATACTACCTGGTCTAAACTTTTCAAAAAGTCCAAATTTGTTTAATTTGGATAAGTCTAGCTATTTATTTGGTATCTTACAAACTTGGATGTCAAAACTGATTTCGGACAGGAAACTTGGATCAACTTTAAAAGGTCATAAGTTGAGTTTTATAAATCATATGATTATGAAATTTGGTGAGCAACTAAAAACAGGATTTTTATGGCTTCTCCAATTAGATTCAGGTCAATTGGAGGAATATGTGATTTTTAATGAATTGTCTCCTAAACTGTCGCAAACAGCTTGATTTCTGTACCTTTCTGTGTTTGGGAATTTTTATTAAATTTTTGAAAGGCTTTTATCATAAAATAAAAATATGGACAGAAGAACTAATCTTGTGGGAAGCTCCTGTAAACATTTGACAGTCAAATAAGTTGATTTAGTATTTTATCAAAAATCGTTTTGATGACACAGAATCTGTCCAAAAATCACATAATTGACAAAGTTGGTATTTGAGCTTGTTTGGTAGTTTTCTTGACTTGTATGTTTCATGTACTGATATATGAACTTATGTGGATCATTTTTGTATTATGTTAAGTCACATAATCTGAACGTTCACCAACGGGTATTCGGGATTAATTTGCTATGCGTATGTAACTTGTCATTTAGGAAACTATATGATTAAACAAACTTGTTGATTGAGGAAACTTTATCTTAAACATATACTCATAAAGGTTTAACATATAAATAGGGAATCGTTAGCAATTCGCCTATTTAACATTGGAGTTGGATTAATAAAACTCAAAGCAACCTAAGGTGAGTTTTCACGACTTCTTTTATGGTTTCCCTTGTCGGGGGAGAAACATGTTGTATAAACACAAACTTTGTAGAACACATGACTTACATTATATAACTTGTGTACCAAGCGACTTTCATCAAACATATGACAAACAGCTTGGATCACAAATATGTGGATACATAGCGGGGAAAGTGTGAATAGATCTATTGGGCCTGACAAGTCCTACTCGTGTCGATTGGAGGTCGAACGGGTGCATATTTGTCCTATAAAACTTTATGGCACCGGGTGATGTCCGGTGACGGGTTCTTGAAAACGTTCAACAGTGATTCATAACGCTTGAGTAACTAGTAACGGTGTTTAGCTAGCATCAGATATAATTGTAAAAACTAATATGTGTGTCTACCGGCAAACAGTCAAACATTACAAACTTTAAATCGTGAACTCACCAGCATTATATATGTTGACAAACTTTAACATGTTTTCTCAGGTAACTAAGGTAGCACTTGGACTAGGCGCACTGGAGTCACATCGCGTCTCTATTTATTGCATCTTCATCAAACATATATTTGAAACAAACTTATTTCTAACCCATCTTGGTATTTGGTCTGTAACTTGAACATGTTTCCGCTGTGGTTTGTTAAACTATTTTAATAACAATTTAGTATGGTTTGAATGTGTTTTAAATCATATAGATGTCATTTGTTGTGACCGTTGACTGAGATCCTGGTTTGTCACACACCTCGCGGTAAAACTCCGCAGTGGAAATTTGAGGGTGTGACAGCTTTGATGGTTAATGACCCGTTTCATTCATTAATAAATAGGAACCAACACATTTTATATATATAACAAAAACGGGATGTTATTCTACCCCTGGTTTGTTTTAGCGGTCATTAATTACATTTATATATTACGATCTTGCCACCACCTACATTTAAGGGCTGAGAAGCTTTTTTACGCTTCTCACGTTAAGGAAGCTTTGGACGTTATCTCTTCCCATCAAAGATGGTCAAAAGTCAAAAGCTGGTTATGAAACATCATTGCATTCAATTTTATAATTACTTTGAACGTGTTAAGTAGAAAACATATAAAAAACAATTTATAATGTTACATCTTTTATTATAATATTTTATATAGAATTATGTACTTTATAAAAGTTAAAGTTTTATAAACTTGATCATACTATTAGAAATCGAAAAATCAATAGTGAAAGTTGTCATGAGGCAACATTTTAAATTCTGAAAGTATTACGTGTATGAATATTCATACATGTAAACATGCCTAATCTAATCTAAACTATATGTTAAGTAGGGATGAGCTCGGTACGGGATCGGTACCGAACCGATACCGATCCCGACAATACCGATCCCGAAAATCCCAAAAACCCAATACCGATACCGATTATACCGGTACGGTATCGGTATCGGTTCGGTATCGGTACGGTACCGGTGTGGTATCGGTATTTTACCTTAAAATACCGAACCGATACCGATCCCGTACCGATACCGATAATACCGAAACCGAAAATCCCAAAATATGGGTACCGATACCGATACCGAATACCCTCGGTTCGGTATCGGTTCGGTACGGGATCGGTATTTTTTCAGTTCGGGATCGGTATTCGGGACCGGATGCTCATCCCTAATGTTAAGTACCGGATTCAACGAACAAACAAGAAAACTTCTGTCTAGTTTAACCATCTCTATTTATCTTTATGCGGGCTAAGGGATTAAGTTTTCTAAACCCTAGATTATACTTTATATATTGATGCATTCTACATACTTGTAACTCAATATAACACCCAAATAATAAAGGGAAATTAGATTTTAATAATCTTACCTTTTTGTTGTTGTTAATTAATAATCACACCTGATTTTATTCTTCCCTCCAGTCCTACCTTTTAATTTATTTTTTCTCATTGCACCCCCCGTTATCTCACACTAACGCCGTTAGCTGAAACTCACAATTATAGGCGATCGTTTACCGGATTTGAAAGAGGGAATCGACATGATGATATTGGAATGTGCAATTGCAGAAATGAGCATGGTTTGATGGGTTTCAGGTTGATGTTATCGTCGGAGGGGATGACCGGAGCTGACGATTAAACCATCAAACCATGCTCATTTCTACAATTGAACATACTAAAATCGTCGTCTCGATTCCGTCTTTCAAATCCGGTGAATAATCGCCTAGAATTGTGAGTTTCAGCTGACGACGTTAGTGTGAGTTAAACTCATGTGAGATTATTATTGGCCAACAATAAAAAGGTGGGATTATTAAAATCCAATTTTCCAATAATAAAATAATCAATATACATTTTACAGATTTTTTGAAGGTTACCGTTTTAGTAAAGCCTGACTCATAGTGCATCCCACTATCTTACTAATCATTTTCAAAATATGAGAGTGCAGAGAGGAAATTAATTAACAAATATAGTTGTATGCAAGTATTCTTTATTTAATATATCATTTCAATAAAAAAAGTTAGCGATGTATTTTACATCACAATGAATTAATACAGTTTGACGTAATTTTTAGTTCCGCCGCAATGCCCGAATTACCCACTAGTACCCCAGTAAACAAATACGTAACCTATGGAACCCGTCTACGTCTATCCTCATCATCATCCATGATGTTTGAAAGGGTAGGGTACTAGTTTCCAGCGCCTTGGCGCATCCTACCCCATAAATTATCTACAACACAAGTCTCCGCCTGCACAAACCAACATCAGACAAGTATTAGGCGCAGGCGCACCAACCATTCTACCGAAGAGATCCAACCGCCAAAGGCTAGTAACCGCCTGCGCCTGGATACATCTCCCCTAAAGCTCCACTTACTGCATACCTCTCAAGTGTCAGACGTCAACACAACATGTCTTCCAAAAGAGGATAAGCCGCCTGACACCCTCTAGCATCAGAAGTAAAAAGAGGGTTCCCTGCAGTTCACCGTATTGCGCCACGTGTGCCAATGGCAGGGCGTCGCCCCTGCCAGCCAACCACAATGCGCCACGTGGACCAATTAGGAGGCGTCATTCTCAACCAAGTTCACTTTACTTAACTATGGATTTGGATCCAACTAGATAGGCTTCGGGATGACAAGCCCAAGCCCAGTGTTTCCGGGAGGGGCCAAGGGCGTCTAGCCCATGCATCTCCTATAAAAGGAGGACTTAACCTCCTTTTGAAAGATCGAATAACCGACCAACCAAATACACACTTGTACCTTGTTTCTGTTATTTGTAATCATCCAAGTAATAAAGATATAGTCTTTTTCAGTGGACGTAGGTCAACGAGACCGAACCACTTATATCTTGTGTGTCATTTACTTCCCTTACTATTAGTTAACGGGACCACTGACCTATCATCGTCGTGAGCAAAGGATTATATCCTGTAGCGAACACGAGTAGCCACCCCCTCACATTTCCCGAGAATATACTCGTTGTTTCTTCATTGGCGCCATCCCTCTCAGCTGAAAACCAAATTTTCATAACCACATCCTTTACCTTACAAAAATGACAGATCTAAATCCTATCGGAACCCCGGGAGCAACCCCATCCGCTGTTATTCAAGCCACCGGAACGGGAATTCTCCATACTCCCGATAAAGGTACCACACAACCAATTCCAAGGGAAGAGACACCGCCCAAGGCAGTTACTTATTCAGATTCATCAGAATCTAACACACTCTCCACACCTGTTGACCCAGACGAGTGGTTGTTCCGTGAACAGCTTAAAAACACCAAGATCTACCAGAACATGTTGGCCAAACTCCAAGCTGGTAAACCAAATTTTCATAACCACATCCTTTACCTTACAAAAAATGACAGATCTAAATCCTATCGGAACCCCGGGAGCAACCCCATTGGGCTACCAGTTGCTCATGCTCTTACATGGAACGAATTTGTGGGCCGTCTTAGGGCGGAATATTGCCCTCGGGATGAGGTGCAGAAGCTTGAACATCAGTTATGGAATCATAAGATGGTGGGGTCTGAGATCGAAAATTATGTTAGCAGGCATAATGAATTGGCTGTTCTGTGCCCTGATATGGTCACACCTGAGTACAAACGCATCGAGCACTTTATCGCGGGTCTAGTACCGGAAGTTAGAGGCCTTGTGACAGCATCCCGCCCAGTGAATACTTCTGATGCTGTACGATATGCTCATGTGCTTACTAACCAAAAAGTGGATGAAGGAGTTTTACCACCTAGGGGGTCAGCTCCAAAAGCCCCAGACAGCAATAAGAAGTGGGAAGCAGGTAGTGGTTCCAACAAAAATTCTTCTTCTGGACAGCAGCAACACAGAAAGAATGATGGTTCAAGTTCTTCTGGATAAAAATCTGGATCATATGCCCAATATCCAAAATGTGAAAAATGCAATTTTCACCATAATGGTCCTTGCAACAAATACAAATGCCAGCGATGTGGCAAGACCGGGCATGAAGATAAGACTTGCAGGGTAAGGCTTCAAACCGATACTCCAGCAACTAATCAGAACACAAAGGGTTGTTATAACTATGGAAAAGAGGGTCATTTTAAGAAGAATTGTCTATACCTTAAGCCAAATGAGGGGAAGAATATCAACAACAACAATGGTGGCAACAACAACAATGGTGGAGGTGGTAAAGGGCGTGCTTTTGTAATCAGTTCAGGTGAGGCAAAACAAGATCATAACGTTATTACCGGTACATTTCCTTTAAATAATATTTTTGCTTCAGTATTATTTGATTCTGCCGCCGAGAAGAGTTTCTTATCCATTGATTTTAGTCAGTTATTAAAAGCTACACCCGAACCATTGAAGTCTAGTTATTCTATCGAGCAAGCTAATGGTAAATTAATTGAAGCTACTCATATTTTAACCGGATGTAAGTTAGAGTTATCGGGTCATACTTTTGAGATAGATCTTATGCCAGTAACTTTGGGGAGTTTTGACGTTGTTGTGGGCATGGATTAGTTATCTTCTTGTCATGCGGAGATTATTTGTTTTGATAAAATTATTCGCATTCCTCTTCTCGATGGCGGGATTCAATCTGTTTTGGCAGAAAGGAGCAGCAGTTCTTTTAACATCATTTCCAGTATGAAAGCTTTTAAATATCTTCAAAAAGGTTGTACTGCTATTTTGGCACTTTTATCCAAACCCGCTGATGAAGAAAAGGAGATTGAAGATATTCCAGTTGTTTGTGATTTTTCTGATGTTTTCCCTGATGATTTACCTGGACTTCCACCAAATCGTCAAGTTGAATTTGGTATTGAACTTACTCCTGGTGCAACTCCTATTGCTCGAGCTCCTTATCGTCTTGCACCATCTGAGATGCAAGAATTGTATAATCAACTCCAAGAATTGTTGGAGAAAGGTTTCATTCGACCTAGTTCGTCCCCTTGGGGAGCTCCAATTCTGTTTGTAAAGAAGAAGGATGGAAGCTTTTGTATGTGTATCGATTATCGGGAACTCAACAAGGTGATTATCAAAAACCGATATCCTCTTCCTCGTATTGATGATCTGTTTGATGAGCTTCAAGGATCAAGGTTCTTTTCTAAGATTGGTCTAAGGTCGGGTTATCATCAGCTTAGAGTACGCGAAGCTGACATTTCTAAGACTCCCTTTCGTACTCGTTATGGCCATTTTGAATTCTTGGTCATGTCATTCGGTCTTACCAATGCTCAAGCAGTGTTTATGGATTTGATGAATCGTGTTTGCAAACCTTATCTCGACAAGTTTGTCATTGTGTTTATTGATGATATTTTGGTCTATTCCAAGAGTAAAGAGGAGCATGAGGAACACTTACGCTTACTTTTGGAACTTTTAAGGCGTGAGTAGCTTTATGCAAAATTTTCAAAATGTGACTTTTGGTTGCGTGAAGTTCAATTTCTTGGACATGTAGTTAACGAGCTTGGAATTCATGTTGATCCATCTAAGATAGAAGCAATTAAAACTGGGAAGCACCAAATACTCCAACCGAAGTTCGGAAATTTTTGGGTCTTGCGGGTTATTATCGTCGTTTCATTGAGGGGTTTTCGAAGATCGCTCAACCTCTTACCACCCTTACTCAGAAAGACAAGAAGTTTGATTGGGGTGAAACTCAAGAATCGGCATTTCAAACATCGAAAAATAAACTTTTCTCTACTCCTATTCTGTCCTTACCTGATCGTACGGAGGACTTCGCGGTTTACTGTGACGCATCTTTTCAAGGCCTTGGTTGTGTGTTGATGCAACGCGATAAGGTCATCGCCAATGCTTCTCGTCAACTTAAAGTTCATGAAAGGAACTACACTACCCACGATTTGGAATTGGGTGCTGTTATTTTTGCATTACAGATTTGGAGGCATTACTTTTACGGTACCATGTGCTCTATATACACCGATCACAAGAGTCTTCAGCATATCTTTGATCAAAAGGATTTGAATATGCGTCAGCGTAGGTGGGTGGAATTATTGAATGACTATGAATGTGCAATCAAGTATCACCCTGGTAAGGCAAATGTTGTTGCAGATGCTTTAAGCAGGAAAGTACATGCCAAACCTCGACGTGTTCGAGCTTTACAGCTCACTATTCATTCCGGACTGCCTGATCGAATTCGGTTTGCTCAGTTAGAAGCTTTAAAGGTCGAGAACCTTAAAGCTGAAACCATGCATGGAGCCGACAAACATTTAGAGCGTAAATCTGATGATTTACACTACTTTGCAGATCGTATTTGGATCCCTTTATTTGGAAACTTGCGAGACCTTGTTTTGGACGAGGCTCATAAATCCAGGTACTCTATTCATCCTGGTTCCAATAAAATGTATCAAGATCTGAAGATACTTTATTGGTGGCCAAACATGAAGTCTGATATAGCTTCATATGTGAGCAAGTGTTTGACTTGTGCTTAAGTCAAGGTGGAATATCAAAAGCTATCTGGTCTTCTACAACAACATGAAATTCCAGAATGGAAATGGGAACGGATCACGATGGATTTCGTAACCAAATTACCGAAGTCACCTAGTGGTTGTGATAAGGTATCGGTGATTGTCGATCGGTTAACGAAATCGGCACACTTCATTGCTATTAAAGAAACCGACAGTATGGATTGGTTGGCTGGTATTTATCTTAAGGAAGTTGTTTCTCGGCACGGTGTGCCTGTCTCTATCATTCTGATCGTGATTCCCGTTTCACTTCACATTTCTGGAAAGTCTTACATAAAGCATTAGGTACTCAGTTGGATATGAGTACGGCTTATCATCCGCAAACTGATGGTCAGAGTGAGCGGACAATTCAAACTTTAGAAGATATGCTTCAAGCATGTGTTATTGATTTTGGTAAAAATTGGGAAAGTCATCTGCCATTGGTGGAGTTTTCTTATAACAACAGTTATCATTCTAGCATCAAGGCAACTCCGTTTGAGGCTCTTTATGGGCGAAAATGTCGGTCTCCTCTTTGTTGGGCCGAAGTAGGTGAAAGCCAACTTACTGGTCCTGAACTTGTGTATGAAACTTCTGAGAAGATTGTACAAATCCGTAACCGCATGGCTGCTGCTAGAGATCATCAAAAGAGCTATGCTGATCGACGTCACAAACCTTTTGAATTCCAAGTGGGTGACAAAGTACTCTTGAAGGTTTCTCCATGGAATGGCATCATACGCTTTGGTAAGCGTGGTAAACTGAATCCTCGGTACGTTGGACCGTTCGCAATCCTGGAAAGGATTGGGCCGGTGGCTTACAAACTTGATCTACCAGCCGAGCTCAGTAGCATTCATAACGTTTTCCATGTTTCTAACCTTAAGAAGTGTTTGTCTGATGAATCACTTGTTATATCTCTGGATGAGATCAAAGTCGATGATAAGTTACGTATTGTCGAGGAACCGGTTGAAATTCTTGATTATAAAATTCGTAGCCTTCGTCGGAGTAAAATCCGCATTGTTAAGGTTTGTTGGAATTCTGATCGTGGACCGGAGTTCACATGGGAACGGGAGGATCAGATGAAATCTAAGTATCCTCATCTTTTTCCTAAGCGTGCGTTTGAATCGAGACATGTTACCGCTGAAGCTGAGTGAATCTCGGGTCGAGATCCTTTCAACGGGGGAATGATGTAACAATTAGTAAATTTTCTTTTCATTTCCTTCTTTTCGTTACTTTCCTTTTTGACTTTGTGTAATTTTCGGGACGAAAATTCTATCAACTGGGGGATAATGTGACATCTGGCGAATTCATGGTAACTTTCTTAACATTTACATAAGTCTACCTTAGTGAAACATTTGGTAAATGAACTTAACTGGGTTAGTTGAGTCAGTCCGTTGATTCGTAGGATCATCGGGTAACATACGCGTGAGTAGTAAAACCCGAACGTTGGTGAAATAATAACAAACATATACTATTTGGTAGTTGTGTGAAATTATGTGCAAATATGTGAATATCTGAAACTTCATGAATTAACGTAACTGAGTCCGGTCGGACCGGGACTCGGAATTATATATAAAACTTTTATTAATAATTAGATTATTAATAATTATAAATAAAGATTATAATATTTATATATACAAAAGATATTAATAATTGAAAATAAAATATTAAAAATACTTTTGGAGCCACCGCGGAGCACCTAGGGAACCGGTCCGCGACCCGCTGGCAGCGACAGGCAATAGGCTGTAATGTGGATAGAGCCGCGGTACGCGGGGGATGTTGGTTATCCTCCCGCGACCCGCGGGAACGTCCCCAGCGATTACTTTACATTTCTTTATAACCAGACCGATCTGATCGCAAAACTCATTTCTAAAACCCATCTGCACGTTTTTTATCAACCAAACTTCAATTTTCAAGTCTTCTTATCAATCATAATCAAGATTTGAAGTTCTTTCAAAGCTTCTAAAGATCCTTGATCATTCTTTTAAGTGTTCTAGCTTGTGTTCTTGAGGTATAAACTTGTTTCCTTGCTATTTTGATTATGATTTCATTAGAGTTATGTTCTAATCTGATTAAGAAACATAGTAACATGTCTAAAATGAATCCATGCTTGATTTTACATGTCTAGATGATGACGATAAGCTATTGAAACACAAAGTTACATATTAAAGTTTTATGTTAGTTTAGCTTGGGAAATCTTGATATAGACTTGAGTATGAATATGATTAATTATCATTTTGACAAAGATCTGATCATATGTTACCTAGATATAATTACCATGTTGAGTTTTGATGGGTTTTTATTGATAAAAGTCTTGTTAGTTAAGTTTTTATCAAAGTTAAAACTTGACAGATACAAAATCCAATTTTGTTTAGATGATAACTTACTGATTTAGAATCTAAAATTTATAGTTTTTGATTCTAAAATATACTACCTGGTCTAAGCTTTTCAGAAAGTCCAAATTTGTTTAATTTGGATAAGTCTAGCTATTTATTTGGTATCTTACAAACTTGGATGTCAAAACTGATTTCGGACAGGAAACTAGGATCAACTTTAAAAGGTCATAAGTTGAGTTTTAAAAATCATATGATTATGAAATTTAGTGAGCAACTAAACACAGGAGTTTTATGGCTTCTCCAATTAGATTCAGGTCAATTGGAGCAATATGTGATTTTTAATGAATTTTCTCCTAAACTGTCGCAAACAGCTTGATTTCTGTACCTTTCTGTGTTTGGGAATTTTTATTAAATTTTTAGTTTCTATCATAAAATAAAAATATGGACAGAAGAACTAAACTTGTGGGAAGCTCCTTTAAAAATTTGAGAGTCAAATAAGTTGATTTAGTATTTTATCAAAAATCGTTTTGATGACACAGAATCTGTCCAAAAATCACAGAATTGACAAAGTTGGTATTTGAGCTTGTTTGGTAGTTTTCTTGACTTGTATGTTTCATGTACTGATATATGAACTTATGTGGATCATTTTTTTATTATGTTAAGTCACATAATCTGAACGTTCACCAACGGGTAGTCGGGATTAATTTGCTATGCGTATGTAACTTGTCATTTAGGAAACTATATGATTAAACAAACTTGTTGATTGAGGAAACTTTATCTTAAACATATACTCATAAAGGTTTAACATATAAATAGGGAATCGTTAGCAATTCGCCTATTTAACATTGGAGTTGGATTAATAAAACTCAAAGCAACCTAAGGTGAGTTTTCACGACTTCTTTTTTGGTTTCCCTTGTCGAGGGAGAAACATGTTGTATAAACACAAACTTTGTAGAACACATGACTTACATTATATAACTTGTGTACCAAGCGACTTTCATCAAACATATGACTAACGGTTTGGATCACAAATATGTGGATACATAGTGGGGAAAGTGTGAATAGATCTATTGGGCCTGACAAGTCCCTCTCGTGTCGATTGGAGGTCGAACGGGTGCATATTTGTCCTATCAAACTTTACGGCACTGGGTGATGTCCGGTGACGGGTTCTTACAAACGTTCAGCAGTGATTCATAACGCTTGAGTAACTAGTAACGGTGTTTAGCTAGCATCAGATATAATTGTAAAAACTAATATGTGTGTCTACCGGCAAACAGTCAAACATTACAAACTTTAAATCGTGAACTCACCAGCATTATATATGTTGACAAACTTTAACATGTTTTCTCAGGTAACTAAGGTAGCACTTGGACTAGGCGCACTGGAGTCACATCGCGTCTCTATTTATTGCATCTTCATCAAACATATATTTGAAACAAACTTATTTCTAAACCATCTTGGTATTTGGTCTGTAACTTAAACATGTTTCCGCTGTGGTTTGTTAAACTATTTTAATAACTATTTAGTATGGTTTGAATGTGTTTTAAATCATATAGATGTCATTTGTTGTGACCGTTGACTGAGATCCTGGTTTGTCACACACCTCGCAGTAAAACTCCGCAGTGGAAATTTGAGGGTGTGACAGCTTTGATGGTTAATGACCCGTTTCATTCATTAATAAATAGGAACCAACACATTTTATTTATATAACAAAAACGGGATGTTATTCTACCCCTGGTTTGTTTTAGAGGTCATTAATTACATTTATATATTACGATCTTGCCACCACCTACATCTAAGGGCTGAGAAGCTTTTTTACGCTTCCCACGTTAAGGAAGCTTTGGACGTTATCTCTTCCCATCAAAGATGGTCAAAAGTCAAAAGCTGGTTATGAAACATCATTACATTCAATTTTATAATTACTTTGAACGTGTTAAGTAGAAAACATATAAAAAACAATTTATAATGTTACATCTTTTATTATAATATTTTATATAGAATTATGTACTTTATAAAAGTTAAAGTTTTATAAACTTGATCATACTATTAGAAATCGAAAAAATCAATAGTGAAAGTTGTCATGAGGCAACATTTTAAATTCTGAAAGTATTACGTGTATGAATATCCATACATGTAAACATGCCTAATCTGATCTAAACTATATGTTCTGTACCGGATTCAACGAACAAACAAGAAAACTTCTGTCTAGTTTAACCATCTCTATTTATCTTTATGCGGGCTAAGGGATTAAGTTTTCTAAACCCTAGATTATACTTTATATATTGATGCATTCTACATACTTGTAACTCAATATAACACCCAAATAATAAAGGGAAATTAGATTTTAGTAATCTTACCTTTTTGTTGTTGTTAATTAATAATCACACCTGATTTTATTCTTCCCTCCAGTCCTACCTTTTAATTTATTTTTTTCTCGTTGCACCCCCCGTTATCTCACACTAACGCCGTTAGCTGAAACTTACAATTATAGGCGATCGTTTACCGGATTTGAAAGAGGGAATCGAGACGATGATATTGGAATGTGCAATTGCAGAAATGAGCAAGGTTTGATGGGTTTCAGGTTGATGTTATCGTCGGAGGGGATGACCGGAACTGACGATTAAACCATCAAACCATGCTCATTTCTACAATTGAACATACCAAAATCGTCGCCTCGATTCCCTCTTTCAAATCCGGTGAATAATCGCCTAGAATTGTGAGTTTCAACTGACGACGTTAGTGTGAGTTAAACTCATGTGAGATTATTATTGACCAACAATAAAAAGGTGGGATTATTAAAATCCAATTTTCCAATAATAAAATAATCAATATACATTTTACAGATTTTTCGAAGGTTACCGTTTTAGTAAAAGCCTGGCTCACAGTGCATCCCACTATCTTACTAATCATTTTCAAAATATGAGAATGCAGAGAGGAAATGAATTAACAAATATAGTTGTATGCAAGTATTCTTTAATTAATATATCATTTCAATAAAAAAAGTTAGCGATGTATTTTACATCACCATGAATTAATACAGTTTGATGTAATTTTTAGTTCCGCCGCAATGCCCGAATTACCCACTAGTACCCCAGTAACCAAATACGTAACCTATGGAACCGTCTACGTCTATCCTCATCATCATCCATGATGTTTAAAAGGGTAGGGTACTAGTTTCCAGCACCTTGGCGCATCCTACCCCACAAATTATCTACAACACAAGTCTCCGCCTGCACAAACCAACATCAGACAAGTATTAGGCGCAGGCGCACCAACCATTCTACCGAAGAGATCCAACCGCCAAAGGCTAGTAACCGCCTGCGCCCAGATACATCTCCCCTAAAGCTCCACTTACTACATACCTCTCAGGTGTCAGACGTCAACACAACAGGTCTTCCAGAAGAGGTTAAGCCGCCTGACACCCTCTGGCATCAGAAGTAAAAAGAGGGTTCCCTGCAGTTCACCGTATTGCGCCACGTGTACCAATGGCAGGGCGTCGCCCCTGCCAGCCAACCACAATGCGCCACGTGGACCAATTAGGAGGCGTCATTCTCAACCAAGTTCACTTTACTTAACTATGGATTTGGATCCAACTAGATGGGCTTCGGGATGACAAGCCCAAGCCCAGTGTTTCCGGGAGGGGCCAAAGGCGTCTAGCCCATGCATCTCCTATAAAAGGAGGACTTAACCTCCTTTTGAAAGATCGAATAACCGATCAACCAAATACACACTTGTACCTTGTTTCTGTTATTTGTAATCATCCAAGTAATAAAGATATAGTCTTTTTCAGTGGATGTAGGTCAACGAGACCGAACCACTTATATCTTGTGTGTCATTTACTTCCCTTACTATTAGTTAACGGGACCACTGACCTATCATCATCGTGAGCAAAGGATTATATCCTGTAGCGAACACGAGTAGCCACCCCCTCACATTTCCCTAGAATATACTCGTTGTTTCTTCATTGGCGCCATCCCTCTCAGCTGAAAACCAAATTTTCATAACCACATCCTTTACCTTACAAAAATGACAGATCTAAATCCTATCGGAACCCCAGGAGCAACCCCATCCGCTTTCATTCAAGCCACCGGAACGGGAATTCTCCATACTCCCGATAAAGGTACCACACAACCAATTCCAAGGGAAGAGACACCGCCCAAGGCAGTTACTTATTCAGATTCATCAGAATCTAACACACCCTCCACACCTGTTGACCCAGACGAGTGGCTGTTCCGTGAACAGCTTAAAAACACCAAGATCTACCAGAACATGCTG